>OY856410.1:1541498755-1541526255 GCA_963693085.1 Alisma plantago-aquatica
AAATAAAAAAGCAACATCCCTTGAACCAAATACCACATAATTTTTTTTGCCAAAGGGATGGAGACTAATTCATTCAACATGTATGCATCATTACACAATGTGTAGCAGCAAAAAAGATCATTAACTAATATTTACAAAGCTTGATAACATAATACATCACTTCACCACACGTGGGTGTCTAAAAGGAAAACTAAACATATAAGCCAAAGATCAAGCCGAGGGTCTTCTAACTATCTCTTCAAGTCTCCCGAAAGCTCAGCTACAAGGTTGATGTTGAAGTTCACCTCTCCTTGATCTAACCTGGTGTTGGAAGCATACCACAAAAAGGTAGAGAAGAAAAAACGAAGCATCAGCAAAAAGTTGGTATGTGTATACAAAAGAAAACATTAAGCAATATATTGACCAAAGCACATCAAGAATAATTGCTTCCCATATAAGAGATAAGGACTACCCACGAGGGCATAAAAGATAAGAATCATCATCACATGATAAAAGAGGATATTTTCCATAATCAAAACAATAAAGATTGTGCAATACTGGAACATTAAGTAAGTAGGACACACACCCCACAATCTACATCAGTAACCTACATGCATGTGAGATAAGCATAGCCCTAGAACAATATAAACACAAAGGAAGGCCAAGTATAAACTTGAAACATGATAGAGAAAGGAATACTGCCAATCTCCCAAATGTATAAAATTGAGTATGGATGACTTCCACACTCGGGTGTAGAGAAGTGGTATACTGCCACCCTACTTATTAAACAATAGAGGATTACTGTCCCAAAACCAAAGTAATTTACACTACTCTAGTGCTACTGAATCACATAGAATGTAAAATGTAGAGGCAAGTAAACAGTTTAGTCAGAATTATTCAATGTTGCCATCACACAATGGACAACATAAAAATATAAACATCCACTTCAAAGTGGACATATATCAATATAAGAGGCCAACATGAACCAAATCACAAGATAAGATATCAAGAAAATATCCAAGTCCATAATAGGCAAGATAGTTCACATGAACCATGATATCAAGAGAATAAACATATGTGTAGGCCAAAGTCAAGAGAATGATAAAATAGGGAAATTTCTCAATATAGAAGAATAGGGGATACAACATATCTCAATATCAGAGTCTAAAGTCCAAAGCACATCTAGATCCAAGTTTAGGTCACCAAAGATCCTATTAAACACATATAGAGATTTTATGTCAAATTCACACACATTAACCAAACCCTAAAGACCATATTTTTTTAATGAGTGAATTAGGTTATCAAATCCATGCTATAATTTAGCTTATGTTATTAGGAGTCCAAAACATATTTTATTATATTTTTTGACTTACAAATATTTAGTTATGGATTATACAAGTTATTATCTTATTAATTAGATCACTATTACAGAAATGCCTTTTAGCGTCGGTTGTTTAACCCCCTTTGGCGTCGGTTTCCGACCGACGCCTATGTGGGCGCCGCTAAAGGTCGAACACTTCAGCGTCGGTTTTTTAATCGATGCCTATTTAACGTATAGGCGTCGGTCTTTTAGTAGATAACCGACGCCGAAAGGGTTCGCGCCACAGAAAACAACGTCATCTAGGACACATTCTGCGTCGGTGATATACTGAAAGACCAATGCCTATACGTTAAATAGGCGTCGGTTAAAAAACTGACGCCAAAGTGTTCGACCTAACGGGTATGTTTGGTCAGTTGGAACCCAAGTTGGTAATGCGGGAAGTGGAGGTTGAGGCCTAGGTGCTCTTGGTGTCTTCTTTTTAACCTGTATATATAATTTCAGATCAGTTGACATCATATATACACATTAACAGTCTAAATCAATGTAAATTTATCTTACAATTTCAGTCGTGTAGACGACATCTGCTTTGGGCCACAATATGACCCCGCCTTCTGCCTTACCAAGTGTATCAATATCTGGGTGGGCATATGGCAACGCAACTTCCCTCCAATCGGGTAATACATGTATCGAGCTCACACGAATGTAGCCCTGCAGCATTGGAGTCCCATGAAATGTTGCCCCAGGAAGGGACTGGTAAGCCTGCGCCTCTGCAACAACATAGTCTTGCATTCTTAAGCAGCATGGCTTCAATGCCTACAAATTTACGTAAAGAATGTTATACATATATACATATAGTCTTGAAAACATATCATCTTGAAAAGACTAGCTACAATGTCATAAACAATACTTACAGTAGACGTCCTAGGCGATGGGTCTCCAAGATTACTCGTAGTATGTGCATCAGGAGAAGAGTGGGTCGCCATAGGTTGATTGGAAGCCTGAGATGCCTGCCACCGCAGCAATTCTTCCTTGACCTTCTCAGCAACTACATCATTGACCTTCTTAGCAACTATATCCCCGACTCTCTTATTCTCCTATACATGTATAAAAGAAAAATTAGCTTCTAATGAATGAATTTCCTTTTGCAGTAACATTCTAAAAAAAGAATAGGTTACCTCTTCTTGAGAAAGTCCCGCTCTGGGTTTGCGCTGGGATGGCCCAAAGAATGCTTTGATGCCTACACCAGCGCCGACACCTCTAACACGTCCAGGATGCTCTGGGTTACCCAGAGCAACTGTCAATTCATCCCTTGTGCCCTGAGGGATGAACGTGTCTTGTTTCCTCTGCTCGTGCAGCTCCCGCTAATCACCATAAATAGAAATTGGTAAGTTAACACCACAAATAATCAATATTCAAACGATTGCTCTAAGAGTTGTATTTTACCATTTTGCAGCCGCCTCAGCAGTTACGGGCTTCTTTATTTCACCCTTCTTGTTTTTCCTGCCAGCTATCCAGATATCATGGTGAGTCATGGGTGTGGCAGACTCCTGAGTAGGAGCAGACTCCTGAGTAGCCGCAGACTCCGCCTGTAGTCTTTGGCGAACGCTTGCATAGCCTTTTGGACCCATAGTGTGGTCATGCACATTCAGTGCACGCCTTGCTTTTTGTGTGTCACTGAGGGCCTAGTTAGTATGCACTTTTATAATTTGGTTAGTAGCACTAAATGTTAATCTTGAATAGGTGAATACAATGTATATTAATTAAAATGGAAGTGACGCCTAATACCTTGAATTCTTCTTATTTTCTTGAAGCAACAAAATTGTCCCAATCTTCTTTGTCCAAGAAGTTCCATTGTTCAAGGGCTGACTTCTTCTTCTTATCACCCTCTTTTATGTATTCTCTGTTCAGATTTGTCCTATAATTCCTAAGCATCTTTCCAGCGCATTGCATCAAACTTTTACGATGCAACTTCTCATCCAATGCAAACATATTCTGTAAAATAGAAATGTTATTAACTAGTATCCAAAAATAGAATTGCAAATAATAGAATTTGTAATCTACAAAATAGAATTGCAAATAATAATAACTCACGCATAAATCTTTCCATATGAAGTCTTTCTTCGCCTGAGGAACTTTATGCCAATTATCATACTTAACACCACAATGGCTTCGAGTGACAACCCCAAGATAGTTTATAAAATTATTACGGTTCACTCCAATTGCATTCCCTTCATTATCAAACTCCACAACCAATTTGGATCCACTGCCACTCAGCGCAATTAACTTTTTCAACAGAGTGATACCCCTTTTCTTGTTAAGTTTTTGTTGCTGCGCATCAAGTTGCTCCAGTGCTTCAGTGGGTACATGTGCATCATCAACCTAAAATTTGACAAAAATAAACACACTAAATTAGCCCAATATAGAAATATAGGATATATGACATAACTAGAAGATAATGAATTTTATAGAAATACAGGATATGTTTTTAGAACTTACATTGGTATCTTCGCCATGCTCATCATGGACAGCATGCTCATCATGTACTTCATGCTCATCATGGACATCATTCTCATCATGGCCAGCCACCTGAAAATGTCATTAAAAAGGCAAACATTTAGCATTTGTATTAACTAGAAAAAGGCAAACATTTAGCATTTGTATAAACTAGAAAAAGGCAAACATTTAGCATTTGTATAAACATATATGTCTCTAAAATTTTGATCTTTTATCAATTAACAATCCTTGATTGTGATCTCTGCGCACATATAAGTCATCATTAGCTTCAATATTTTGTGGAGTTGGCAACCCAACTGAGAATGGACTGGAGTCATCATATTTATCATAGTACTCTTCTTCATCTATAGGATCTTCAATGAACTGTCTTTTACCATGAAGAACAACCGACCATTTATCATTTGCAGGATCATCGATATAGAATATTTGTTTCACCTGTGATGCCAATATGAATGGTTCACCCTTCTCGCCAATCTTTTCAAAGTTAACACAAGTGAAACCCAATTCATCCACTATAACTCCTTTGGTGTTATCAACCCAATTACATTTAAAGAGCGGAATTTTGAAATCTATGTAGTCAAACTCCCAAATGTCTTCAATGACACCGTAATATGACATTTTAGCTTCACGTGGACTCTTATCATTTGCACTTGCAAAGTACATAGTCGACGCTTGAAGAGTGACCCCACTATTTTGGATGACACTCTTATCATCTTGGCGCTTTGTGTAATATGTGAATCCATTAATGTCAAACCCTTCATAAGACATAACATTCGGTTTTGGTTTAAAGGCGAGGCATTTGATAGTTTCTGTAATATCATTTGGGGTTTGAGATAGTTGATGTAAGACTTTATCTTCAAACCACTTAGTAAAAGTCTTATTATGCTCTCTAGCAAGCCACATTGAACTTTCTCGAGGATGTTGTCTCTTTATGAAATTGGTATGTTCCTCGATATAAATACTCACTTCGTCCATATTGTGTAAAATATACAAGTGAGCTTGTTCCAACTGCTCACGGCTGATTACTTTCACCCGTGATCCAAAATTCCTTTGCCCTCCTCAATATTCTTGTCATTATCAGGAGTGTCATTACCACTGAGAAAGTCATTGCAAAAATCCATAACCTCTCTCACCACATAACCTTCAATAATACTCCCTTCAGGCCGATAATGGTTTCGAACATCACCTTTAAAAACGCTCATGTATCGTTCAAAGGGATACATCCAATGCAAGAAAACTGGTCCCAACATTTTCACTTCCCTAGTCAAGTGGACAACAAGATGTACCATGATATCAAAGAACGAAGGAGGGAAATACATCTCAAGCTGACATAGGGTAACAACCACTTCTCTTTGCAAATTATCGAGAGTATCAGGGTCAATAACTTTGCTGCATAGACTGTTGAAAAAGAAACAAAGTCTGGTAATTGCAAACCTTACATGCTTCGGCAATATAGATTGAATTGCCACGGGCAATATTTGTTGCATTAGTGTGACAATCATGAGATTTAAGACCAATCAACTTCAGATCTTTCATTGATACCAATCTACGGATGTTGGATGAGTAACCATGTGGCACCTTAACATTTACCAAGCATTCACAAAAAGTTTTCTTCTCCTTTCTAGACAACGTGTAACAAGCGGGAGGTAAGTATGTTCTTTTATTACCCATTTCACATAATTCTATTAATTCTGACCTTATTCCCATTTCACATAGGTCCAGTCTGGATTTTATCCCATCTTTAATCTTACCTGGTATATTTAACAGAGTACCAATGATGCTATCACAGACATTTTTCTCAACGTGCCTTACATCGATACAATGCCTGACTGTCAAAGAACTCCAATAAGGAAGATCCCAAAATATTGACTTCTTCTTGAATGAAGAATTGTCACTCCGTGTGGCCATACTACATTGTGATTTCTTACCAAATTCATTGACAATGTTTTTTACTCTTGCATAAACAACATCCCCTGGTATAGGTTTAGGTGCACTCCGTTCATCATTCCATCCATTGAATGCTTTGTGCTTCCTACGATACAGATGGAATTTTGAAAGAAACCTTCGATGACCAAGATATACAGTCTTGCCGCCATGTTTTAGTCTTATTGAATCAGTGTTTTCTTCACATATAGGACACACTTTAGCTCCTTTGACACTATATCCAGACAAATTCCCATATGCTGGAAAGTCATTAACAGTGCAAAACAACATAGCGTGCAAACGAAATGTCTCTCTTGTTGAAGCATCATAGGTCATCACACCTTCAACCCAAAGTTTTTTTAAGTCATCAATCCAAGGTTCAAGATAAACATCGATATCATTTCCGGGTTGTTTAGGGCCCGATATCAACAATGACAACATAACGTACTTATTTTTCATACACATCCAGGGAGGAAGATTATATATAACAAGCATGACTGGCCAAGTGCTATGTTGGCTGCTCAATGTCCCGTATGGATTCATCCCATCTGTACAAAGCCCAAGTCTTAGATTCCTATCTTCTTAACCAAATTTGGGGTACAATAGATCAATCTTCTTCCACTGTGGGGAATCAGACGCATGTCGTAGGATCCCATCATTATTTTTCTTAACATCTGCATGCCACCTCAAATTCTTCGCATCTTTTGGATTTGCAAACAAGCGTTGAAACCGTGATATTATAGGTAGATACCACAACACCTTGGCAGGAGAACCAGTTTTGGACTCCCCCGAAGTCGTCAATTTATCACGTGACGCACCACATTTTGGACAATCTTTCAAATCTACATAGTCCTTATGAAATAATACACAATCATTCGGTCATGCGTGTATCTTCTTGGCCTCCATTCCCATTGGGAACAACATTTTCTTTACCTGGTATGTTGAGATTGGCTACTCGTTTCCTTCAGGAAGCATTTCTTTCAACAAAGTCAACAATGAAGTGAAGCTTTTATCGCTCCATCTATTATTAGCTTTCAACTTATACAATCTCAACACAGTGCTAAGCTTCGTAAACTTAGCACAGCCTGTGTATAACAGTATCTCAGCATCATGCACAATGTTTCTAAAGATAGGAGGTGGATCGGTGTGCTCTACCCTACAACTATCCAGCATCGCATCAACGATGTCTGCTGGAACTGGTTCGTTCACATTTACTGTAACATCCCTGACCTGGGTTATAACCTGACCCTGGATGTTTTGCCTAAATATGTAATTATATACTTCTGAAAACTCTGTGGCATGTAATTAAGTTCCTCATGAACATATATTTTCATTTTTTGCTCCTTTTTAAACAAAGTTGTAGCATTGTGTTGTATGCAGGGACCTATGTGCAAATTACCCAGTTTAAGGGTTTAACTTGCAATTTCACAAGTTGAGATGCTCATTTGATAATGAGACATCATATAAGTGAATAAGATGAGGTATGATGGATTTTCCAAGCTTAGGCATCAAGATGCAGCTTGTGGAATGATCCTTGTGCTTAAAAACCCTAATTTGGAGTAAAGTGCAATTTACCCAAATTGAGGGGTGCAATTTGTAAAATTCACCTTCTAGAACATCTTTTAAAACTCTTGTCATCATTTAGAGTAGAAATGATGAAAGGGACACATCAGTGAATAATCAGATAAGAAAGTGATCTTTGTGGTAAAAATCACCTAATATGGGTATGGAGATCTTTCATGTATGTACCCTAGTTGAAAGTTGGCTTTCTTTACCCTTAGATCTTGAGATTTCATGAGTTTTGCATAAGGTTAGATGGGTTTGGACGTGCCTTTGAGCAAGGAGGGACTTAGATGAAAATTCCATGCTTTAGAGGTCCTTATGGTGTAAAATGGCCTAAAGTATTTAAGCCTTTTACCTTGCAACAAGTGAACGGATCTTTCATTTCCTTCACTTCCTCTCTTCTTTCTTAAACCGACCAAGGCTAAGCTCTGGAGCAGAGGCAGACGACCAAGGGTTCTAGGTAAGTTGGATCATCCCTTTTGCTTGAATTCATGGAGGAAACTTGTTTTCAAGGTTGAATTCATGGCTAGCTCACCTAGTTCTATCCTTCTAGCCGTTCCTTTCCAACTTTTCCTTGGAGAATCCACCTTGGCTGACCTTTGGAAGCTCAAAGACGCCATTAAAGCTTGGATCTTGGAAGCTTGGAGCTCTAGGAACAACCTTTAGGTGGGTTTTATAACTCTAAACTCTTTGCTTTATATGCATACTTTGTTCTTGCAATTTAGCATGTTAGTTCTTCTGCTACCTCCCTTCTTCCTTGCACTTTTGCAAGCAAAACGGTGGTTTAACCGACCTTTACAGAGGTTGAAGATGATGGGCGTGGATTCCTATGTTACTTTATCAAACGACCTTGGACCCTTTTGGTCCAAACGGTTGCAAACCGTTTGAGGTCAAACGGTTTCAAACTGTTTGCTCTCGAACAATCTTGCAAGACCGTTTGGATTGAAACATTCTCAAGACCGTTTGATAGGGTTGACCAAGGGGTGACCGTTTGAGGGTCTGTTGGTTATATATTGAATTTCATTCCTGCAAAGAATAAAAGTTTAGTTCTTAACCAATTGAGAGTTGAAGGCACTTCAACATCCAAACCCTAATCGGGCTAAAATTGATGTTTTCATATATAGATCTTGTTGAGTTTTGGGTTGAAGGACCCAAACGGTCTCAAGACCATTTGGGGGTTCCTCCAAATGGTCTCAAGACCGTTTGGGCACAACCCAAGACCGTTTGGAGGTCTAGGGTTGAGATAATCTAATGGTTTGAAGGTCCAATTGCATTAAGTTGATGAATTGATAAAAATGCTGATTTTAGACCGAATTGGAGTTCAACCCTAATCCAACCGACTTGGTTTTTGGTCAAACTTTGGGAAAACGGTCTCAAGACCATTTGTATGATGTTTAAACGACCTCAAGACCATTTTGGCCAAGTTTGGGCCCAATTGGAGGTCAATTGATAGGTTCAACCTTGAATTGATTCACATTGTTGAATATTGATGACCTTCCGATTTGAAACCCTAATTGAGATGGACCTAACCCTAATTGGATTTCAATTGAGGGTTAATTTGGTATCCAATTGATTGAGGTTCATCCTAATTGACCCAATTTATAAGTGGTTAACATGGCTTTGGCCAATTGAGGGCTTCAACATACTTAATCATAAACATTTGTAACTTTTGAACCACTTTGGAGGTCCAAACGGTTTGAGCCCATTTGGACCAACGGTCTCAAGACCGTTTGGGGCCAAACGGTCTCAAGACCATTTGGGCTCAAACGATCTCAAGGTCGTTTGGACCAATCGATCTCAAGTCGTTTAGGATCAAACGGTTTCAAATCGCATGAGCTTCAAACGGTTTGAAAGTCAAAACGGTCAACGCACCCAAACGGTCTCAAGACCGTTTGAGGTAAAACGGCGTCAAGACCGTTTGAGACCAAACGGTCTCAAGACCGTTTGGTGGTTGAAGGTTGAAACCGTTTGAAGGTGTTCAAGGTGGTTTGTACTTAATCAATTGATGGTGTAATTGGTTCAATGGTGATCTAATCTAAACCCTAATGGTAACCTAGGTCATTAAGGGACTAAGTGATTAATGAGTTGACCCATGATGGTGATCATGAGGTAAATTACCAAAATACCCTTGAGGGGTTTAATTGAGTAATACCTTGTTCTAATCAAACCCTAATCACATGATAGTGATGTTTTGGCTTATGCTAGTCTATGAGAACTTAACCCAACCTGATCTAGAGTGGTGTTATCACCATCTACTAGTAAGAGGAGAGAGAAAGTATCTTAAGAGAGAGAGAGTACCCTTTTATGGTGGAAACCCAAGTAAGATACCTTCAATACACATGAATGTGGATGATTAAGGTATGATCCACTTATGTGAGATCATGGAAACCCTAATTATGATGTTTAGTGAATCTTAATCTTATTTAACAGCTTTAATGATAATGTTTCTCATACATGATGATGTAATGAGTTCTATTCACCATGGGGTGAATAGTAAACCCTAATTCTAGGGTGATGACATGTAATATGAATAGTAAATCCTGATTGATGAAAATTGGGGAACTTGATTCGTCTAAGAGTTTGAAGGTATAATCTCTAGAATGAATTGTTTATTGTTATCAGTTGAATTAACCATGCAGGTTGTCATGAGATGATGATCATACCCAGGTATGGTTTATGATACTATATTCATTGAAAGCATGTATTAGCTTTATGAATAAGTGAAATATCCTGATGCACTGTTAGTGACATCTTTTGAGATTTATGGGCTGTGAGAGCCATAAATACCATCAAGGTCATGCTTAACAGATAACTTGTGATGAGATGACAGAGAAATTATGATTGATAAGAGTTAGGCTTGTTACATTTAGTATTCTCATTTTATAGCTGTTATGCTAATGTTATTGTTTGAAGAACAATGTATGATGTTAAAAGAATACTGAATGTACCTAACTAATCAAGTGTAATGTAGAGCCCTGATCATAGATCCATCATTGTCAGAGACCAAATGATGGTGAAATAGGTTTTCCTAAGGGAACTCCTGGATCACATACTCTTGAGTATGTGGGGGAGATGGATGCGTAAATCCTTACATCCTAGTGTAGGAATTGATGTAGATTTATTATAATCCGTCAATCTTTCACTACAAAACCAAATGGTGAGATGTACCACTAATATCCCACAGAAAACACAAATACCGCATCAGTGAGAGATAAATAAGAAATCTTCCGATATCGAAGAGAGTACAGAATGCCAATGTAACTCTAAAATAGCGAAGGACCCGATTACCCTGGTGAGCTATAACAACAGAGACACAAGATGTCCTGCAAGCAATCCTCTAACTGACTGAGGAAGATGAGGTCATAAGAATCCGGCTCTTTTAATGACCTATGTATGATACTGATGTGACTTCTTAGCGATCAGTTGGAGTATGAGTGGTATGCCTCATCTCCACAGGGCATAATAATGTTTGAAAAACATAATCAACAGCGTAGTATATCTGCTAGAGTTAGCTACGAGTTACTTGATTGATGTTACACTGATTAAAGTATTTGTTCTTCATGTTTCATAAATGTTGAACTCTTGCTTATTACCAAAACTGCTATTGAATACTTTGAAAGCTTTTACTGCTTAAGTTATTCTTTAATTTACTTATAAAGCTTCTAGTGGAGAGTTATAACTCTCGCTGGGACAATTATTTAACAATTGTCTCACCCCGTAGACTTCAACTTTTTAGGTGGTCGTCGAAGACGGAGGTACCGGTCTACAGGTGACCAATCCCAGCAGCAGCAGCACCAGGAGCAGCAGTAAATCTCAGGTGGAGATTCAGCCTGCTATGTGGTGTAGTTAGAGTCTGTCCTATATGTCCTCTGTACTCTCAGTTCTTAGAATATTTTGGTTATGAGTTCTTGAGATTTTGTATCTTGATGTGTATAATTACTCAAGAAGTAATTTGACAGAGATGTAAACAGTTTAAATCCTTTTTCTATGGAAAAGGTTTGTGGTTTCAAGCTCTTATCTCGAAAAGTTTTAATTTCCCGTGATTTTTGTCTTCCGCTGTTAATCGATTGCTTCCGCTTAAGTTTAAATCGTGTTTATATCGTGGTTTGGAGATCGGAGCCCACAATTAAGTGGTATCAGAGCTCTAGGTTCACCGAGTCTACAGAGGCATAGGACTTAGGAAGTCGAGTCTATCTTTAGTATTCCTTCCTTATCTAATAGAATCTTCTGCTCCTCAGGAGAAGAAGATACATAAGAATGTCTGAGCCACATGAGGAGCACATGGCAGAGAGTAGCATAGCTGCACCACAAGACGGTGCAAGGGTTCCAGAAGTAGAACAGCCTGCACCTGAGCCACTCAGGGAGCCACCCCAGTTCGACCCAGCCGACATGGGTAACCCAGCTGTTCAGACGATGTTCGGGCAGTTTATGACTGCCATGACACACATAACCGACAGGATGCCTATGCCTGCACCCAGGGCACCTGTCCAACCAGAAGGTCAAGGTATCGGAAAGACGTTCGAGCGACTACGTCATGTCGGAGCTACCGAGTACCTTGGGACTGCCGACCCTGTAGATGATGATCTGTGGTTGATAGAGTTGGAGAAGGCTTTCAGGATTCTCAATATCCCTGAAGCTGAGAAGGTCAGACATGCAGTCTATCTTCTCAAAGGAAGCGCTGGTCATTGGTGGACAATGGAAGAGCAGAAGAGACCTGGAATGGAGATCTCGTGGGAAGACTTTTGGTGGAAATTTGTTCATAGATATTTCCCAAAGACCTTCCTAGACGAGAAGATCTCTCAATTTGAGAGATTGAGGCAGAGCATGATGAACATTAGCAAGTATGAAGCTAAGTTCATGGAGTTGTTGTGGTTTTGTCCGCACATGGCTGCCACAGAAGAAGAAAGAATCAGGAGATTCGAGAGGGGTTTGAATGTTGACATGACTACCCCTGTGTATGCCTTAGAAAACCGAGAGAGATTCTCTACCTTCGTTGAGTCAGTCCGAAGGATAGAGAGATCTTTTTTTGAGAAGAGGCAAACTCAGAAAAGATATCCACAGTTCCAGGGTTCTTCATCTAAGGACTTTAAGAAACCTAGATCCTCTACACCTAACCCTCCACCACCTAGATCTAGTTCTCAGACTCAATGGTCTCCAAGTAGAGGTAGAGGACGAGGACAACCACCTCGGGAGACTCAGAGTTTTGCATCAATGTCTGTTACTAGACCACCAAGACCACAACAACAGGAGAGAAGCTGCTACAACTGTGGTAAGGTGGGACATTTGATGAAGGACTGCCGATCTAAGCCTGTCAGTGTGACACAGCCTCCGATACAAGGTCAACAGGGATCATAGAGAAGGAAATATCAAGGAGCAGCTCGAGGACGTGGGCAAGCGTCTCAAGCTGGATCATCAGCACCACCTCAACAACAGGCTACAGTGAGGTTCTATGCTATGAACCCACCAGAGGTAGTGGTCGATCCACAAGTGGTGACAGGTCAGATGGAACTTTTATATTCTGATATGTCTAAATCTTGTGTAGTATCTGTTCTGATTGACCCGGGTGCTATGCACTCTTTCATCACTCGAAGAGTGATTTGCAACTGCAATATGACAGTTAGTCATAGGGTAGATAGTTTGTTGTTGGAGACTCCGTTGAGTGGGTCTTCCATTCTGCAGGAGGTATGCTCTCCCTGCATCCTCTTCTTTTCTAAGCATCACATTCAAGTGGATCTTATACCGCTTGATATGCAAGGATTTGATGTAATCCTAGGGATGGATACCTTGGAAAGGTATCGAGTTGTCTTGGATTGTGAGTCCAAGTTGGCAGTGTTTGCTGATGAAAGCAACACATGGATCTTTCAAGGAGAAAGAAAGATTCTGCCCACCTGTCTTGTATCAGCTATGGTTGCTGATAAGCTGATGAGGCAAGGATGTTATGCGTTCTTGGCCCATGTGGTAGATGTTACCAAGGAGAGTCCCAACCCTACTGAAGTTCCTATAGTATGGGAATACGAGGATGTGTTTCCTAAAGAACTTCCTGGTATACCACCACCTCGGGAGATTGATTTTGAAATCAATTTGGTCCCAGATACAAAACCTATAGCCCAGACTCCTTATAGGATGGCGCCTGCCGAGATAGCAGAACTCAAGAAACAGCTTCAAGAGTTACTTGAGAAGGGTTTTATCCGACCAAGTACCTCACCTTGGGGTGCTCCGATCTTGTTTGTTAAAAAGAAAGATGGATCAATGCGGTTGTGCATTGACTACAAACAACTCAATAAATTAATAATAAAGAACAAGTACCCTTTTCCGAGGATTGATGATCTTTTTGACCAGTTGCGTGGTGCAACAGTCTTCTCAAAGATAGATTTGAGGTCTGGATATCATCAACTCCGCATTAAGGATAGTGACATATCCAAGTCTGCCTTTAGGACAAGATATGGTCACTATGAGTTCACGGTTATGTCGTTTGGACTAACCAATGCACCAGCTGCATTCATGGAACTCATGAATAGAGTCTTTCGACCCTTCCTTGATCAGTGTGTTGTCGTCTTCATAGATGACATACTGATTTATAGTAAGGATGCTCAACAGCATGAGCATCATCTTCGCCAAACTTTGACCTTGCTAAGAGAACATAAGCTGTATGCAAAGTTTAGCAAGTGTGAGTTCTGGCTGCCGGAGGTATCTTTTCTTGGGCATGTGATATCTGCCTCGGGAATTCGTGTTGACCCTGCAAAGGTAGAATCTATTCTACAGTGGGAACAACCGAAAACACCGACGGAGATTAGAAGTTTCTTGGGGTTAGCTGGTTACTATCGAAGGTTTATTAAGAATTTTAGTTTTATAGCCTTACCTCTGACCAAGTTAACCCGGAAAGATGTTCCTTTTGCCTGGAGTGATAAGTGTCAATAGTCTTTTCAGCTGTTGAAGGAGAGGTTGACAAGTGCACCTGTGCTTGTGCTACCTGAGCAAGGAAAAGGATATGTAGTCTTCTGTGATGCCTCCAAGAATGGACTTGGATGTGTGTTGATGCAGGATAAACAAGTGATTTCTTTTGCTTCCCGATAGCTTAAGAAACACGAGGAGAATTATCCGACACATGATCTAGAGTTAGCTGCTATGGTTCATGCCTTGAAGATCTGGAGACATTATCTCTACAGAGAAACCTTCCAGATTTTCACAGACCACAAGAACCTTAAGATATCTTCTCTCAGCATGAGCTTAACATGAGGCAACGTCGCTGGATGGAGTTAATCAAGGACTACGACTGTACAATTGATTACCATCCGGGCAAGGCCAATGTGGTTGTAGATGCCTTGAGTAGGAAATCAGCAACATTAACCATGGATAGAGCACAACTAAGTTCCTTAGTATGCTCTAGAAGAGATATGCTTATCTCTTTAAGGCAAGACAATGTGCAGTTGAAGGTGTCAGTGTTAGCCAATTTGTTAGCTGAGATGCAGATTAAGCCTACTCTAAAAAAGCAGATAAAGGAGGCACAACAAGTAGATGCTGCAGTTCAACAGATTAGATCTGAGTATGGTGATGAGAAGTGAGATGGTTTTCATGAGTCAGATGACGAAGTGGCATGCTATCATGGGAGGATGATAGTACCAGATGTAGATAATCTGAGGAAGTTAGTTCTGGAAGAAGCTCATTCTTCGATGTATGCTATGCATCCAGGGAGCACCAAGATGTATCGAAACTTGAAAGATATGTATTGGTGGCCTGGGATGAAGAAGGATGTAGCTGAGTTTGTTCTAAGGTGTCCTGTGTGTCAGCAGGTCAAGGCTGAGCACCAGAAACCTGCAGGAACAATGCAACCATTACCCATACCACAATGGAAGTGGGACCATGTGACCATGGAATTTGTTGTTGGCCTACCCAGGACAAGCAAAGGACATGATTCCATTTGGGTAGTTGTTGATAGGTTGACAAAGACAGCGCATTTCTTACCTATTAAAACAACCTATTCTGCTGAAAGGTTATCTCAATTGTATGTTCAAGAGATAGTGCGTTTGTACGGAGTTCCTGTCACTATAGTTTCTGACAGAGGTCCCCAGTTTACAAGTCGCTTTTGGGAGCAGTTGCACAGAGCCCTAGGCACCAAGCTAAGGTTTAGTACGGCCTTTCATCCACAGACTGATGGACAGTCGGAAAGGACTATATAGACCTTGGAAGACCTGTTGAGAGCATGTGTTCTCCAGTTTATCGGGAGTTGGGATCTACATCTGAACTTGATAGAGTTTGCCTATAACAATAGCTATCAACATAGTATTGATATGGCACCCTATGAAGCTTTGTATGGTAGACGTTGTAGATCACCCTTGTGTTGGTATGAGACTGGTGAGAACCAGTTGTTAGGTCCTGATCTTGTACAGCAAACTACAGAGAAGATTAAAGTTATACAGCAACAGCTTAAGACTGCACAGGATAGGCAGAAGTCATATGCCGATAAACGTCGTAGACCCCTAGAGTTCCAGGTTGGAGACAGAGTGTATCTCAAGGTCTCACCTTGGAAAGGAGTCCTTCATTTTGGAAGAAAAGGGAAGTTAGCTCCTAGATTTACGGGACCTTATCCAATTGTTGAAAGAGTAGGAAAGGTGGCCTATAAACTAGAGTTGCCTCAGGAGTTGCAGAAGTTACACCCTGTGTTTCACATTTCCATGCTGAGGAAATGTCACCCAGACACCGAGTCAGTTCTACAACCTATGGAAGTAGAATTGAATGAAGATATAACATATGAGGAGGGACCAGTGTCAATCCTTGATAAGAGAACTAAAAAGTTAAAGAAGAAAGATATAAGCCTTGTAAAAGTCCTCTGGAACCAGCGTGGTGTTGAAGAAGCCACTTGGGAACTAGAGGATGAGATGATGAGGAAATACCCTGCTCTTTTCTCCTTATACGCTTTATCGATTTCGGGGACGAAATCCTTGTGAAGGGGTGGATAATTTGTAACATCCCTGACCTGGGTTATAACCTGACCCTAGATGTTTTGCCTAAATATGTAATTATATACCTGTGAAAACTCCCTGGCATGTAATTAAGTTCCTCATGAACATATATTTTCATTTTTTGCTCCTTTTTAAATAAAGTTGTAGCATTGTGTTGTATGCAGGGACCTATGTGCAAATTACCCAGTTTAAGGGTTTAACTTGCAATTTCACAAGTTGAGATGCTCATTTGATAATGATACATCATATAAGTGACTAAGATGAGGTATGATGGATTTTCCAAGCTTAGGCATCAAGATGCAGCTTGTGGAATGATCCTTGTGCTTAAAAACCCTAATTTGGAGTAAAGTGCAATTTACCCAAATTGAGGGATGCAATTTGTAAAATTCACCTTCTAGAACATCTTTTAAAACTCTTGTCATCATTTAGAGTAGAAATGATGAAAGGGACACATCAGTGAATAATCAGATAAAAAAGTGATCTTTGTGGTAAAAATCACCTAATATGGGTATGGAGATCTTTCATGTATGTACCCTAGTTGAAAGTTGGCTTTCTTTACCCTTAGATATTGAGATTTCATGAGTTTTGCATAAGGTTAGATGGGTTTGGACTTGCCTTTGAGCAAGGAGGGACTTAGATGAAAATTTCATGCTTTAGAGGTCCTTATGGTGTAAAATGGCCTAAAGTATTTAAGCCTTTTACCTTGCAACAAGTGAACGGATCTTTCATTTCCTTCACTTCCTCTCTTCTTTCTTAAACCAACCAAGGCTAAGCTCTGGAGCAGAGATGGACGACCAAGGGTTCTAGGTAAGTTGGATCATCCCTTTTGCTTGAATTCATGGAGGAAACTCGTTTTCAAGGTTGAATTCATGGCTAGCTCACCTAGTTCTATCCTTCTAGCCGTTCCTTTCCAACTTTTCCTTGGAGAATCCACCTTGGCCGACCTGTGGAAGCTCAAATACGCCATTAAAGCTTGGAGCTTGGAAGCTTGGAGCTCTAGGAACAACCTTTAGGTGGGTTTTATAACTCTAAACTCTTTGCTTTATATACATACTTTGTTCTTGCAATTTAGCATGTTAGTTCTTCTTCTACCTCCCTTCTTCCTTGCACTTTTGCAAGCAAAATGGTGGTTTAACCGACCTTGAAAGAGGTTGAAGATGATGGGCGTGGATTCCTATGTTACTTTATCAAACGACCTTGGACCCTTTTGGTCCAAACGGTTGCAAACCGTTTGAGGTCAAACGGTTTCAAATCGTTTGCTCTCAAACGATCTTGCAAGACCGTTTGGATTGAAACGGTCTCAAGAGCATTTGATAGGGTTGACCAAGGGAATACCATTTGATGGTCTGTTGGTTATATATTGAATTTCATTCCTGCAAAGAATCAAAGTTTAATTCATAACCAATTGAGAGTTGAAGGTACTTCAACATCCAAACCCTAATCGGGCTAAAATTGTTGTTTTCATATATAGATCTTGTTGAGTTTTGGGTTGAAGGACCCAAACGGTCTCAAGACCATTTGAGGGTTCCTCCAAAAGGTCTCAAGACCGTTTGGGCACAACCCAAGACCGTTTGGAGGTCTAGGGTTGAGATAATCTAATGGTTTGAAGGTCCAATTGCAATAAGTTGATGAATTGATAAAAATGCTGATTTTAGACCTAATTGGAGTTCAACCCTAATCCAACCGACTTGGTTTTTGGTCAAACTTTGGGAAAACGGTCTCAAGACCGTTTGGATGATGTCCAAACGACCTCAAGACCGTTTGGGACAAGTTTGGGCCCAATTGGAGGTCAATTGATAGGTTCAACATTGAATTGATTCACATTGTTGAATATTGATGACCTTCTTATTTGAAACCCTAATTGAGATGGACCTAACCCTAATTGGCTTTCAATTGAGGGTTAATTTGGTGTCCAATTGATTGAGGTTCATCCTAATTGACCCAATTTATAAGTGGTTAACATGGCTTTGGCCAATTGTGGGCTTCAACATACTTAATCATAAACATTTGTAACTTTTGAACCACTTTGGAGGTCCAAACGGTTTGATCCCATTTGGACCAAACGGTCTCAAGACCGTTTGGGCTCAAACGATCTCAAGGTCGTTTGGACCAATCGATCTCAAGTCGTTTAGGATCAAACGATTTAAAATCACATGAGCTTCAAACGGTTTGAAAGTCAAACGGTCAACGCACCCAAACGGTCTCAAGACCGTTTGAGGTCAAACGGTCTCAAGACCTTTTGAGACCAAACGGTCTCAAGACCGTTTGGTGGTTGAAGGTTGAAACCGTTTGAAGGTGTTCAAGGTGGTTTGTACTTAATCAATTGATGGTGTAATTGGTTCAATGGTGATCTAATCTAAACCCTAATGGTAACCTAGGTCATTAAGGGACTAAGTGATTAATGAGTTGACCCATGATGGTGATCATGAGGTAAATTACCAAAATACCCTTTAGGGGTTTAATTGAGTAATACCTTGTTCTAATCAAACCCTAATCACATGATAGTGATGTTTTGGCTTATGCTAGTCTATCAGAGCTTAACCCAACCTGATCTAGAGTGGTTTTATCACCATCTACTAGTAAGAGGAGAGAGAAAGTATCTTAAGAGAGAGAGAGTACCCTTTTATGGTGGAAACTCAAGTAAGATACCTTCAATACACATGAATGTGCATGATTAAGGTATGATCCACTTATGTGAGATCATGGAAACCCTAATTATGATGTTTAGTGAATCTTAATCTTATTTAAGAGCTTCAATGATAATGTTTATCATACATGATGATGTAATGAGTTCTATTCACCATGGGGTGAATAGTAAACCCTAATTCTAGGGTGATGACATGTAATATGAATAGTAAATCCTGATTGATGAAAATTGGGGAACTTGATTCTTCTAAGAGTTTGAAGGTATAATCTCTAGAATGAATTGTTTACTGTTATCAGTTGAATTAACCATGCAGGTTGTCATGAGATGATGATCATACCCAGGTATGGATTATGATACTATATTCATTGAAAGCATGTCTTAGCTTTATGAATAAGTGAAATATCTTGATGCACTATTAGTAACATCTTTTGAGATTTATGGGCTGTGAGAGCCATAAATACCATCAAGGTCATGCTTAACAGATGACTTGTGATGAGATGACAGAGAAATGATGATTGATAAGAGTTAGGCTTGTTACATTTAGTATTCTCATTTTATAGCTGTTATGCTGATGTTATTGTTTGAAGAACAATGTATGATGTTAAAAGAATACTGAATGTACCTAACTAATCAAGTGTAATGTAGAGCCCTGATCATAGATCCATCATTGTCAGAGACCAAATGATGGTGAAATAGGTTTTCCTAAGGGAACTCCTAGATCACATACTCTTGAGTATGTGGGGGAGATGGATGCGTAAATCCTTACATCCTAGTGTAGGAATTGATGTAGATTTATTATAATCCGTCAATCTTTCACTACAAAACCAAATGGTGAGATGTACCACTAATCTCCCAAAGAAAACACAAATACCGCATCGGTGAGAGATAAACAAGAAATCTTCCGATGTCGAAGAGAGTACAGAACGCCACTGTAACTCTAAAATAGCGAAGGACTAGATTACTCTGGTGAGCTATAATAGCAGAGACACAAGATGTCCTGCAAGCAATCCTCTAACTGACTGAGGAAGATGAGGTCATAAGAATCCGGCTCTTTTAATGACCTATGTATGATACTGATGTGACTTCTTAGCGATCAGTTGGAGTATGAGTGGTATGCCTCATCTCCACAGGGCATAATAATGTT
The DNA here is from genome assembly GCA_963693085.1 of Alisma plantago-aquatica. Taxonomy (NCBI): domain Eukaryota; kingdom Viridiplantae; phylum Streptophyta; class Magnoliopsida; order Alismatales; family Alismataceae; genus Alisma; species Alisma plantago-aquatica. Next base: position 1,541,518,807 of record OY856410.1, read on the forward strand.
TGAAAAACATAATCAACATCATTGTATATCTGCTAGAGTTAGCTACGAGTTACTTGATTGATGTTACACTGATTAAAGTATATGTTCTTCATGTTTCATAAATGTTGAACTCTTGCTTATTACCAAAACTGCTATTGAATACTTTGAAAGCTTTTACTGCTTAAGTTATTCTTTAATTTTCTTATAAAGCTTCTAGTGGAGAGTTATAACTCTCACTGGGACAATTATTTAACAATTGTCTCACCCCGTAGACTTCAACTTTTTAGGTGGTCGTCGAAGACAGAGGAACCGGTCTATAGGTGACCAATCCCAGCAGCAGCAGCACCAGGAGCAGCAGTAAATCTCAGGTGGAGATTCAGCCTGCTATGTGGTGTAGTTAGAGTCTGTCCTATGTGTCCTCTGTACTCTCAGGTCTTGGAGTGTTTTGGTTATGAGTTCTTGAGATTTTGTATCTTGATGTGTATAATTACTCAAGAAGTAATTTGACAGAGATGTAAACAGTTTAAATCCTTTTTCTATGGAAAAGGTTTGTGGTTTCAAGCTCTTATCTCGAAAAGTTTTAATTTCCCGTGATTTTTGTCTTCCGCTGTTAATCGATTGCTTCCGCTTAAGTTTAAATCGTGTTTATATCGTGGTTTGGAGATCAGAGCCCACATTTACGTCATCGCAGGCAATTTCTTCTTCCACCCAAGTACTGCTATCAACATCTACTGGTTTCGATTTTGAAATCTCTCCATGCCAATGCCATTCTGTATAGTCTTGTACAATCCCGTTGCACATGACATGACTTTTGATTTCCTCACCAGTGTTGACTTTCAAGATGTTACCGCAATGCCTACATGGACAGTAGAACCTATCTGTAGGTTTTTTCCTATGTTCCTCGACAAATCTAATAAACTGATCAAGACCAGATATAAACTCTGGGGTGCAATGATTACGAATGGACATCCATGATCTATCCATTCTATGATCAGAGAAAACAAGTATATATTAGGAAACAAGTATATATTAGGAAAAGATTAGGGTATACACTTACATCCTAAGTGTATAATGTGATGTCATTCTTATATATAGTAAATGTGTACCACCTATCCCATCCTTGAACACCTAATCTCACTAGTAACTGTATAATGTGTATTGGGTTTTCAAGAAAATTTCGGCAGCATTTCCCCGCTGTTCTCTAAGTACATATACTTAGAGAACAGCGGGGAAATGATGTCGAAATTTTCTTGAAAACCCAATACACATTATACACTTACATCCTAAGTGAGATTAGGTGTTCAAGAACAGTCCCAAACCGGGGACTATCCAAGATTTACTCCTAATGAGTCAATCTTGGATGGGTTTCTAGGCCAACAAACATAAGAGATATGTACATGTTAGGGTTTCATCACAATTAATGTTAGGGTTTCATCACAATTGATGTTAGGGTTTCATCAATGTTAGGTTTAATCAAATCAAATTAGGATGCTAGAATTTACAAGTTTAAATCTTATTTCAACATGCATCAAAATTTACTGAATTAAGTCAAACATTAGGATTATAAGCTCAAATATATGCAAGAAAAAAATTTGTTCATATCCTAGGATTTACATAAAACATTACATGAAAATTTGTTCATATCCTTACCAACAGCAAGCACGGCCGTGGCTGTGTTGGCCTACCACGGCCGTGTTGTCCAGCACGGACGTGGTAGGCCAACACAGCCATGGTCGTGCTTGCTGCATGTTGGTAAATAGCTACGGAGAAGGAGAGGTAGCGCTACCTGGAGCTAGTGTGGAGAGGACCGTCGGCGGCAGCAGCGTGTGGAGGAGCTAGAGCAGCAGTGACAGCGACAGCAACAAACGACCGCGGGTGGGCGGCGGGCAGAAGCAACTGACGGTCGGAGAAGCAGCAGGCGCCAGCCGGAGAAGCACCAGGAGAAGAAGCAGTAGCGGTGGGCGGCGGGCAGTGGCGCCAATGAGCAGAAGAGAACCAGAGCAGCGGCGGCGAGCAACAACAACCGACGATGGGTGATTTTGGGAGAACGGAGGCGAGCAGCAGTACAGAAGAGAAGTCGCGATGAAACGGGAAGAAAGGGGGAAGAGCCGGGTATCGGGTCTATTAAGTTGATCAACAGCGTCGGTTATCTAAACATCCGACGCCTATTATGCTTTAGCATCGGTTAATAGTAAACACCGACGCCCAAATAGAAAACTTTTACCCTAAATTATTTGGCAGGAACCATTATCAGCGTCGGTTATCCAAGGATAACCGACACCTAAAGTGGAACATTTTGCAAAATTTCATTTTAAATAGGCGTCGGTTAATAGTTAAAAAACTGACGCTGTATGTGGCCCAAATTTTTTTCGTTCGAAAATTGGATTTCGCGGGCGCTTTTAGGCGTCGGTTGGTTATAGTCAGCCAACACTGAATACAAAATGGTACCCGTGTCTGGCTAGTCTTCGAATATAGACATCGGTTTTCCTACATAACCGACGCCTGATATTATAGGCTTCGGTTTTCCTTAATAACCGACGCCCAGAAAAGTGATACTGAACGCAATTTTTGTAGTAGTGGATCCATTAAAAAAACATGTTATTGATCTTTAGACTTAGTTACCAAAACATATACCATTAGTTAGATCTTATTTTTCTAATTCTAAGGAAAATTTTCCATATTTATCTAATCATCCACTAATTAGTTATTAAATTTTGATCACCGGCCAATCAAGAAATTACACATCAGTGAACCGATTTGTAAAGAGAAGAGAGAGAGGGATAGGCCACGCTGGCTTGGAATGGCCACTCAGAGCCGCCCAAGTCATCTGGTGACTCAACTAGCTTAGTACCACGCACGAGCGCAAAACAAAGAAACATGAATGGGGTGAAAAGACAAAAATACCCCCAGATGAAAAACAAATCATAAGGGGAAAATAGAGGGGTATAAGCGAGACTTTACATAGGGGATTCAATCCCATGATGCTTCATCGACATGGATGATGTGCATAGCCTGAAGCTCAAAACTGGGAAGCCCAAATCGATGAAAAGACCACCAAACAAGCTGTCGTATAAATCGTTATCTTTGTAAGATCAAGCCACACAAAAGCAACTCAAGAACAGCCAAAAACGACGAAGAAAATGCTGACGTGTGAGCTTCAGGTTCAGGGCAAAAATTGAAGGAAAGGGAATCGAGCATTATCACAAGATGGGAGAATCCAATGACTGGGAAAGCTTCTCCATTCCTCACTAATCACAGGGGGCCAATCCCTGTGTTGCAGCGACATCGGGTGCTCGGTGTCGAGGGGGCTCCGGTGACCCTTCGCAAAGGACCAGGGCAGGACAGTCCTGAGTAGCCCACACCAAACCAAGTTGTCAAGATGACCAAGGAGGTTCTTATGAAGGTTTAGGAGAACACAATTGGATAGGGAAGCTTCCAACAGAGAGTCCTCAACCCAAGAACAACTCGAGTAAGTTGAAGGCTGGGTTCTATAATAGATTCTTGAGCAAATTGAAGGTAGATGAGAGTTTCTAGGATGTCGAGGGTGATCACAAGACACTCGCGAGCAATCAGGGTGTCATAGGTTCTTGCCTGTGAAAAATGATGGAGAGGGCTGAATTGGGCATCTCCAATATATAGGGTTTTAGGGCTCGAGCAAGGGGTCCACAAAAGCAGAAACAAACAAGGAATCTACATGAACAAAAATTGTGATCAAACATTGTGTGTAGACCCAGAAATCCTGGTCAGAAAATTCTACGTCGAACAGTCCCAGTTTCCATTTTCATCGTGAGGTAGATGACAAGTTGGTAGTCGTCCGATCAAGAAATGAACAGCCCAGATCCAAGCGCTTAAACAACCACGTGACAAATAAAAATAAAGGAAACCTTATACAAATCGAATACCAATAGAAATAGAAATGCAATCAATTTTCTATTTTCTCTCTCCTCCAAAGAGGGCGCAGACAAACCCTAAATTAGGTAAAATTTTGCACAGAGGCTAATTAAAGCATGTTGATTCCAAATATAAAATTATATTTTCCTTTTTAAAACACTTAATGAGTTAAATAAATCAAATCATATTTTCTCTTTCCACCTTCATTAATGGTATTAGGATTATCCAAATTTGATAAAACATGACCCACAAGTCATATTTAATGTGTTGGATACAAATTTTCCATTAATTTTACATGTAGGATTTATTTGAGCATTTATTTAATATTTTGAAGGTTCTACAGACTTTCTCTCTCCTGATGTCACCTTTTAAGCAAGCTTTCTCCAAACTGGATGAAAATTCACCCAAAGGCTATATTTATCATTTAGATTATGAATCTAAGATTATTTTTCCATTTTGGAATCATATTTATTTATTTGATATTTTTAGGGAAAACTCACATCTTCTTTTCCAATTTGAATTAAATGAATTTTTATCATGTACATAATGTGAAACTTGACTCCCAAGGTAACTGGGACCCAAGGAACATAAATTTAGACTTAGGTTTTATTTTTGGAACTTCTTTTTATGAGATATGTCATATGATCCATTAGTGGCCCATTAATTGAATATGTATCCAATTAAGTTCTTTAAATTTTTATTATCATCCAAATGATTCATTATTAGGTACAAATTATTATGTATACTGTTATATTCTCGAGGTGTCACATTTTATGTTCCATTATTGGATTAATTACATGTATTATCTTATCCTTGTTTGGGTGAAAAGGGTAAATTTACTAGGGTAGGGTTCTAGTTCTGGTATGTTACATCACACCACCCCTTAAAGGGATTTCATCCTTGAAATCAAAATATCCATAAGAAAACTTATCCACCGCCCCTTATAAGGGTTCATGTCATTATATCAAACTAAACTACAGATTCAAATGGTTCAACTATACTTCTTACATCCGGAAATATAAGCAACATGCAAAAGGAAACATAAATTGTGAAAATTAATCTAAGGAACTATGGGTTAACTTGCCCTTTTCCGTCATCGTTAGCTTCTTCACCATCCAAAGCAAAAACTCTTCCAGCTTTTCTTTCCTGTGGTCATCCTCTATTATTGTTACCATTATTGTTGCCCTTATTCTGAGGGGGTGCTTGATTTGTTGCATTGGAGCTCGATGCTTAGGGAAATCAGGTCGAATGTGTCCAACTTCATTGCAATAATGACATATCAGTGGTGTACCTTGATTTCTAACATGAGAGAACTTCCCTGAAGGATGGGGTCTATTGCACTTAGGACAACTGTCTCTTTCATGTTCATCACCTGAGGTCTTCCTCTTCTTGTCAAACTCCCTAGGTTGAAACCCTGGGCAAGACTCCCTAGCCAAAGCATTATCAACCATCTGCTGAAAGGTCAAAGACAGTTGTGGGATTAGAGCACGACCCACGTTGTAGTTAAGTCCCTGAAGGAATAGTTCAACCCTATGTTCCTCACCCAAACCAACTCTATAGCGTTCCAACAGTAGAAACTTTTACACAAAAGTAGAAACGGATAAGGAACCTTACTTCAAGATATAGAACTATGATTCTTTCTTCTTTACGACAGTAGTGCATATATACTTTCCACATAAGAGATCCAAAAACTCCACCCAAGACGTAGTTGAGATATCTCTAGTCCTTGCAATTCCATTCCACCAAACTCTTACTGGTCCTTCCAAGACATATGAAGCAAACCTAACCTTCTGATGTGGAGGAGAGGCCATACCATAAAAAATCCTCTCTATGGTTAACACCCAATCATCTGCTTTGTCGGCCATATCTATCTCAGTTTAACCCTTGAAGGAAGTTGGTTGCATCTTCATGAACTCCATGATCGAGAACTCACTTAGGCTTTTCAGGTACAATCTAGTCTTTCATCTTTCCTGTCATGGAAGTAGCAAAGAGTTGTAGACACATAGACAACTCTTGCTCTAGAGAGATGACTACACCTGAACCAGCAGAAGCTGAGGCCCCTTGACCAAACCTAGTGTTTTGGGGTGTCTCATAACCGTACTGATTGTCAACCGTTGAGTTATCTCCCGCCATTAGGGTTTTGCCTGCCAAGGCAAGGTACTAGGTGTAAGCAACCTAAGATAGAGGTAAACATCATAAGGGAGACAAGTTTGAAATAGTTTGATAACCGAATGCTAGTGGCTCTTATACCATGTTGTAAGGAGTGGGATCCCAGAGGGGAAACACTCCCTACTAGAAACAAAAAAGCAACATCCCTTGAACCAAACACAACATAAATTGCTTTTTGGCCAAAGGAATGGAGACCAATTCATTCAACATGTATGTATCATTACACAATGGTCCATCACTTTCTTTTCTTGCGGCGTCATAATGGCTGGCATCTTCTCGATCCCTTCCAGAGCATCGGAGACTCCCTGTTGAACGAGCAAACCACGCATCGTGATCTGCCATAGTCCGAAATTGATTTTGCGATCAAACTTCTCGATCTTGTACAGACTCGTCATCGTTCGGATCTTGAACACGCGGCTCTGATACCACTTTGTTAAGAGTTGAACGTGAGAATATGACGATTTTGCAACAGAAGAACAAGAAATGAGAAACAATGACACAACCAAAACACAGGATTTACGTGGTTCGGTCGAGATGACCTACGTCCACGGGAGGAGAGAGTTTTTCACTATTTCAAGAAGATTACAAAGGAGAGATACTCTCAAAGAAAGAGAACCTGAAAAAGGTTACACTCAAAGAAGAGAGAGAACTCTCTTTAGTACAACACTGTACGTTGGCACTTCTCAGTATAAGAAAATCTCAAGCCCCTAAGGTCCTATTTATAGGCTCCATGCCATAAGGCTTCAACTAGGAATAAACAATCCTAATAGGAGTCTAGTACACAATAGGAGTCCAAGTTGCATGAAGATAGAGCCATCTACAACTCCAAATAGGAATACTAATCCAAATCCAAGTAGGAACATGGGTTGGACTCAAACCAAGACAAGACCCAAAATAGGACTGCCACACAATGTAGGATTAGGATTAGGACTAGGAGTCTTCGAGGCATAACAATATATGTGTGTGTATATATGTATATATATGTGTGTATATATGTGTATATATGTGGGTATATATATCTCTACACATCTACATATAGATATATGTGCATATATGTACTAACACACACACACACACATATATATTCATATATGTGTGTATATATATATGGGGTTAGGAAGTGTGTACCATCCAGTACACGTAAGTTATGTGTACCAACCATTAAAATGACATATGTTGAATACCTTATCTAAATCCAACAATATGAATTGAATCAACAATTTTTAGATTAAATGTGTTTAAAAATCACAATAATATCTCATATAGATCATAAAATATAGCAATATATTATCCAACGGTTTCTACAGTTTGGGCAACTTACCGTTGATTGGAAAATATACATACTTCTTTGAATAGCTGGTCCATGAATGTCAGATTTATATAATTTTTGATATTCATGTTATCTAAGGG
>OY856410.1:1541528755-1541543755 GCA_963693085.1 Alisma plantago-aquatica
TGAGCACCAAGGTGCAGCTGTGGAAGCAATCCCCATGCTCAGAAAACCTAATTTGGGGTAAAGTGCAATTTACCCAAATTGAGGGGTCCAACTTGTAATTTTCACCATCTAGAACATCTTCTATGACTCTTGTCATCATTTAGAGTAGAAATGATGAAGGAGATACATCATTCACTAATCAGATGAGAAAAATGATCTTTGTGATAGAAATCACCTAAAATGGGTACAAAACCCTTTCATGTATGTACCCTAGTTGAAGGTTGGATTCCTTTACCCTTAGATCTTGAGTTTTCTTGAGATTTGCATAAGATTAGATGGGCTTGGACGTGCCCTTGAACAAGGAGGGACCTAGATGTGAATTTTGAATTTGAAAGGTCCTTGTAGTAGAAAATAGGCTAAAGCTATAAAAGCTTTTTCCTCTGCAAACGAGCAAACGACCTTGCTCCTGTTTCATTCACTCCCTCTCATTCTCAAACCGACTAAGGAGAGCTCTGGAGCTCAGGAGGACGAACAAGGGAGTGCAAGGTAGGTTTGGATCCTTCCTTTTTGCTCAATTCTTGGATGAAACTCGGATTTAAGGTCAAATTCATGGCTAGCTCACTTAGCTCCATCTTTCTAGCCATCTCTTCTCAACCTTCCTTGGAGGATTCACCTTGGCCGACCTGTGGAGCTTCTAGGGCGCCATTAAAGGCTTGGAACTCGAAAGCTTGGAGCTCAAGGAGCAAGCTTTAGGCGGGTTTTATAACTCTAAACTTTATGCTTTGATTATACATCTTTTCTATGCATATAGTTGATAGATCTTCTTCTTCCCTATCTTCCCTTGCATCCTTGCAAGCAAAAACGTGAAGAACTGCTACTGTTCTTAAGGTGGAAGATAAGGGCGTTAATTCCTATGCTTATCCACAGATTTTCACTTTATCAAACGACCTCCACCTATTGCTCAAAACGGTTTCAAACCGTTTGGTGGGCAAACGGTTTCAGGGTCGTTTGAGGGCAAACGGTCTCAAGACCGTTTGGTCCCGTTGACCAAGCGAAGACCGTTTGGGAATCTTGTTCATAATTATGTAGGTTAATCACCCACGAAATTTGAGAGGTTAACTCCAAAGGAATCGTGAGATATGAGCAAATCAATTAGCAAAACGAATTGAATTAAATTCTGATTTGCAATCTGTTTAAATTGCCCTTTTTGGGCAAACGGTCTCAAGACCGTTTAAGATGGTTGACTAAACGTTGACCGTTTGGGATTACTGTTCATAATGATGTTAATTAACGACTCACCAAATTTTATGGATTAATTCCAAACGAGTCATGAGTTGAAGGATGATTAATAGGGAAAACCCTAATTGAAATTAGTGCTGAATCTCCTATGAGTTAAGTTGAGATTTTGGGTTGCTTAGCCCAAACGGTTTCAAGACCGTTTGGGAATCACCCAAACGGTCTCAAGACCGTTTGGGGGTCACCCCAAGACCGTTTTGAGGTCTGGGGTCAAGTATAGTTGATCAATTGAAGGTCCAAAGGCACCAAATCATATTTCAATTAAGTATTGATGTGATGATCAACTCAATAGATCAAACCTTGATGAATTTTCACTAAAGTCCAAAGGATGGATGGGCAAACGGTCTCAAGACCGTTTGGAACTCATCCAAACGGTCTCAAGACCGTTTGGTGTCAACCCAAGACCGTTTGGAGGTCTAGGGTTAAGGTAATTGACCTATTGAGGGCCCAATTACAGTGGGTTAGTGAAACAATCAAATTGCTGTTTTCTAAGTATAAATCTTGTTGAGTTTTGGGTTGAAGGACCCAAACGGTCTCAAGACCGTTTGGGGATTCCACCAAACGGTCCCAAGACCGTTTGGGCACAACCCAAGACCGTTTGAAGGTCTAGGGTTGAGTTAATCTAATGGTTTGAGGGTCCAATTGTAGGAAATTGATGCATTGTTGAAAATTGCTGATTTTGACCTAATTGGATTTCAACCTTAGTCAAAACGACTTGGTTTTTGGTCAAACTTTGGGCAAACGGTCTCAAGACCGTTTGGATGATGTCCAAACGACCTCAAGACCGTTTGGGCCAAGTTTGAGCCCAATTGGAGGTCAATTGATAGGTTCAACCTTGAATTGGTTCACACTGTTGAACATTGATGACCAATCAATTTGAAACCCTAATTGAGAACGATTGAACCCTAATTGGTTTGCAATTGAGGGTCAATTTGATGACTAAGTGGCTAAGACTAACCCTAATTGGCTCAATTTATAAGTGGTTAGCATAGCTTTAACCAATTGAGGGCTTCAACATATATATCCTTGAACTTTGGTGACCTTTGAACCCCTTTGGAGGTCCAAACGGTTTGAGCCCATTTGGACCAAACGGTCTCAAGACCGTTTGGGTCCAAACGGTCTCAAGACCGTTTGAGACCAAACGGTTTGGGGCCAAACGGTCTCAAGACCGTTTGGGCTCAAACGACCTCAAGACCGTTTGAGTTCAAACGACCTCAAGGTCGATTGGTCCAAACGACCTCAAACCGTTTGAAGCTCCAAACGGTTTGGAAGTCAACCCTTCCAAACGGTCTTCACCTCCAAATGGTCTCAAGACCATTTGGATCCAAACGGTCTCAAGACCGTTTGAGGGCCAAACGGTCTCAAGACCGTTTGGGTGTTTGAAACCGTTTGAAGGTTGAAACCGTTTGGAGATTGGTGATGGTTTGTACTTAACCATTTGATGATGTAATCAGTTCAATGGTGATTCAATCTAAACCCTAATGGTAACCTAGGTCATTAAGGGACTATGTGATTAGTAAGTTAACCCATGATGGTGATCATGTGGCAAATTACCAAAATACCCTTGAGGAGTCTAAAAGGGTAAAACCTTGTTCTAAGCAAACCCTAATCACATAATGTTGATGTTTCGGCTTATGCTAGCCAATGGAAACTTATCTCAACCTGATCTAGAGTGGTGTTGTCACCATCTACTAGTGAGAGGAGAGAGGAAGTATTTCTAGAAAGAGAAAGTATCCTAGAGAGAGAAAGTACCCTTTTTAGGAGGAAACTCTAGTAAGATACTTCATATACATATGAATGTGCATGATTAGGGAATGACCCACCTATGTGAGGTCATGGAAACCCTAATTATGATATCTAATGGATCTTAATCCTAAGTAAGAGCCTTAATGATGATGTTTCTCTTACATGATGATGTAATGAGTACAATTCACCATGGAGTGAATAGTAAACCCTAAGTTTAGGGTGAAGACATGAAAAGTGAATAGTAATCCCTAATTCAATTGAATAAAACCCTAGTTAATGACCAGTTGAGGGTTAACTAAGGGTCAAATCAGTTGAAGGTTGACTTATTTAACTCAATTGAAGTATGAGGGTAGGTCCAACTGATGAATGGTTCCATGAATTCAATGGTTGAAGGAACCAACATTGGAAACTCTAATTCATTTGGGTGCTTTATGTAAAGGAGGTCTAATGTGATTGAATATCTTGAGAATCAAGATGATAAATGATCCATCGACCCAGTGGTGAATAATAATGATAAACAAATAAGGTACAAAGGTTGGAACCCTAATAAGTATCTAAGGGACTAGTACCAATTAAGGAATGAATCCCTAATTGCTTACTGAACCAATGACCTGATACACTATGTTAAGCAGAGTTGTATACTCTTGATTGAAGGGTTGATATGACCTAATCAATTTGAGATGATGTTAACATGAATTCATATTTGAATATAATTCATGTGGTGTTTAAGGGTATGATCCTTAGGAAGAGAGAGATCATGAAACCCTAAACATGTATATAAACCCCTATTGTCAGGACTTTTGGGTTTTTAACCCTAGTTGAGGGTGATTCCATGTGAATCCCTAGTTGAGGGTGATTCCATGTGAATCCCTAATTGAGGGTGATTCCATGTGAATCCCTAATTGAGGGTGATTCCATGTGAATCCCTAGTTGAGGGTGATTCCTTGTGAATCCCTAGTTGAGGGTGATTCCATGTGAATCCCTAGTTGAGGGTGATTCCTTGTGAATCCCTAGTTGAGGGTGATTCCATGTGAATCCCTAGTTGAGGGTAATTTCATGTGAAACCATAATTGAGAATGCATCCTTAATTGTTGAATTGTTTACTATTATCTGTTGAATGAACCATGCAGGTTGTTATGAGATGATAGGCATATCCAGGTAGGGAATGCCATGTTATACTAATGAGCTTTGCATGTTGTTATAAGATAATGGGCATATCCAGGTATGGAATGCCATGATATATTCATTGAAAGCATGTCTTAAGCTTTATGAATAGTAACCCTTGTTGATGCACTGTGAGTGACATCTTTTGTAATTTATGGGCTGTAAGAGCCATAAATGTTATCAAAGTCATGCTTGACAGATGACTTGAGATGAAATAACTGATGATTGTGAAAAGTTAGGCCTGCTACATTTTAAGTATTCTCATATATAGTTGTGTTATTGTAAGATGATAAGAATACTGAATGTACCTAACTGATTAAGAGAATTAGTGAGAGGAATTGATGTAGATTCGTGTAGTCCGTCATTCCTTCACTAAAAGAGAAATGGTGAGAGGAATTGATGTAGATTCATGTAGTCCATCATTCCCCACCGCACAGTCGAAGAGGTGAGATGCATCCCTGCACTCCCTTAAAAACATAATCAACAGCGTAGTATATCTGTTAGAGTTATCTACGAGTTATTTGATTGATGTTACTTTAAACAGCATAGAAGTTCTCATATTTTGATATTGATTGAACTCTGCTTATCATTAAACTGCTAGTGAATATCTTGAAGACTATTATTGCTTTAATTATTCCCTGCTTTGCTTATAAAGCTTCTAGTGGAGAGTTATAACTCTCGCTGGGGCAATTATGTATAATTGTCTCACCCCGTAGACTTCTACTTTTTAGGTGGTCGTCGAAGACGGAGGAACAAGAACTCAGGTGACCAATCCCAACAACAGCAGCATCAGGAGCAGTAAATATCTTAGGTGGAGATCTAGCCTGCTTCATGGTGTAGTATAGAGTCAGTCTTATGTGTCCTCTGTACTCTCAGGTCCTGGAGTGTTTTGAGTATGAACTCTTGAGAAGTTTTGTATCATGTTGTATATAATCACTCAAGAAGTTTTTGTTAGTGATGTAAACAGTTAAATCCTTTTTATAGAAAAGGTTTGTGGTTTCAAGCTCTTGTCTCAAAAAGTTTTAATTTCTCGTGATTTTTGGTCTCCCGCTGTTTACCGAATGCTTCCGCACATGTTTAAATCGAGATTAATTCGTGGTTTGGAGATCGGAGCCCACAATTAAGTGGTATCAGAGCTCTAGGTTCGCCGAGTCTACAGAGGCATAGGACATAGGAAGTCGAGTCTATCTTTAGTATTCCTTCCTTATCTAATAGAGTCTTCTACTCCTCAGGAGAAGAAGATACTTAAGATGTCAATGCCACATGATGAGTATGTGGGAGAAAGTAGTGTTAGTGCACCTCAAGGCGGTGCAAGAGTACCAGAGGTGGAACAGCCTGTACCAGGACAACTTAGAGAGCCACCCCAGTTTGACCCAGCTGATATGGGTAATCCAGCAGTCCCGACTATGTTTGGGCAGTTTATGACTGCCATAACACATATAACCGACAGGTTGCCTATGCCTGCACCTAGGGCACCTGTCCAACCAGAGAGCCAAGGTATCAGGAAGACGTTCGAGCGACTACGTCGTGTCGGAGCTACCGAGTACCATGGGACTGCTGACCCCGCAGATGCTGATCAGTGGATGACAGAGCTGGAAAAGGCTTTCAGGATCCTGAACATCCCTGAAGCTGAGAAGGTTAGACATGCTGTCTATCTTCTCAAAGGAAGTGCTGGTCACTGGTGGACCATGGAAGAGCAGAAGAGACCTGGAATAGAAATCTCATGGGAAGACTTTAGGTGGGAATTTGTCCAAAGATATTTCCCGAAGACCTTCCTAGATGAGAAAATATCTCAGTTTGAGAGACTGAGACAGGGTATGATGAACATTAGCGAGTATGAAGCTAAGTTCTTGGAGCTGTTGCGGTTTTGTCCGCATATGGCTGCCACAGAAGAAGAGAGAATCAGGAGATTCGAGAGGGGTTTGAATGCTGACATGTCTACCCCAGTGTCTGCCCTAGAGAACCGAGACAGATTCTCTACCTTCGTTGAATCAGTCCGAAGGATAGAAAGATCTGTGGTTGAGAAGAGGCAAACCCAGAAAAGATATCCACAATTCCAGGGTTCTTCATCTATGGACTTTAAGAAGTCTAGATCCTCTACACCTAACCCTCCACCATCCAGAACTAGTTCTCAGACTGAGTGGTCTCCAAGTAGGGATGGGGATCTTAGTTATATTCCAAAGAAGGCCTCCATTATAGCATCAACATCGGTGTCTGGACCTCGCCGACCTTATGCTATATCTAGAATCTGTTATCAATGCAGACAACCGGGACTTTTGGTAAAAGACTGTCCAGACGGGAATCCTATGATGACTCAACCTCAGGGGCAGAGTCAACAAGAATCACAAAGGAGGCAGTTTTCTAGTGACAATAGAAGACGTGGACAGACGTCCCGGGCAGGTCAGAGGAAATAAAGTCATTCTAATATTTCTTTTTCATGTTTCTATGTGATTAAAAACGTGAAAATAGTGTTTTTGAAATTATTTTGACTAGTTTTATAAGGACACAAGGGAGATGAGAACTTATATCTCACTCAATGTTCCTTAAAAAGTTTAATAATCTCTCTTATTGGTATGTCAAAAGATGAGATTTATAAATGATGCCTGGAGGAAATATAGAAATGGAAAATCTTGTGTGTATAAGGATCTGAAAAGTGAGGAATGAGACAGTATATAAGTGCATACTACTTGATCTCAGTATTTGTAAACCCTGGCCAGGTATACAGATATTGATGATAAAGTGAGTATGGAAACTCCTAGATGGATATCATTTTGATTGCCCTGATCAAGCAATCATTCTGATACAATCTAATGAGTATCATGAAATAAGAAATATGATTTAACAAAAGGGAAGAGCTATGTGTCATTCCCAAAGGGAAGAGCTATGTGTCATTCCCAAACAAACAAAAAGGGAAGAGCTATGTGTCATTCCCAAACAATCAAAGGGAAGAGCTATGTGTCATTCCCAAAGGGAAGAGCTATGTGTCATTCCCAAAGGGAAGAGCTATGTGTCATTCCCAAACAAACAAAAAGGGAAGAGCTATGTGTCATTCCCAAACAATCAAAGGGAAGAGCTATGTGTCATTCCCAAAGGGAAGAGCTATGTGTCATTCCCAAAGGGAAGAGCTATGTGTCATTCCCAAACAAACAAAAAGGGAAGAGCTATGTGTCATTCCCAAATAACCAAAGGGAAGAGCTATGTGTCATTCCCAAAGGGAAGAGCTATGTGTCATTCCCAATCAAAGAGGGAAAAGCTATGTGGCATTTCCAATTAATAAGAAAAACTGTGTGAACTATCCCAATTACATAAAGTTGTAAAGGATTACTGAGTAAATTATCCTTGTATGATATATATGTTGTTCCTTTTGATAAATATTCTTGGGTAATGATAGAAGTATGTTCTTTTATGCTTCTTCTTCCCAATAATATGGACATCATATGTTAGGGGTTTATGCTCTGCATAAACATTGGTAAGGTTGAATTAGTGAAAAGAGCCTTGTGTGGAATGGCAGAATTCATGATACCTCCATAATATTAAGATAATATGTGGAGACTTGAGGGCATGATTAATGAATACTCTGTTCCTCCTTTTGTCTGAGATTTCGGGGACGAAATCCTTGTTAGGGGTTTATGAATTGTAACACCCCTGACCTGGGTTATGAACTAACCCTAGAAGTTTTGCCTAAATAGGTAATTATTATACTTGTGAACACTCCCTGGAATGAAATTAAGTTCCTCAGGAACATTTACTTTCGATTTTTTTGCTCCTTTTTGTATAAAGATGTAGCATTGTGTTGTATGCAGGGACCTATGTGCAAATTACCCAGTTTAAGGGTTGAACTTGCAAATTTCACAAGATAAGATGTTCTTTTGATGTTAAGACATCATGAAGATGTTTATGATAAAGTTTGAGGGATTTCCCAAGCTTGAGCACCAAGGTGCAGCTGTGGAAGCAATCCCCATGCTCAGAAAACCTAATTTGGGGTAAAGTGCAATTTACCCAAATTGAGGGGTCCAACTTGTAATTTTCACCATCTAGAACATCTTCTATGACTCTTGTCATCATTTAGAGTAGAAATTATGAAGGAGATACATCATTCACTAATCAGATGAGAAAAATGATCTTTGTGATAGAAATCACCTAAAATGGGTACAAAACCCTTTCATGTATGTACCCTAGTTGAAGGTTGGATTCCTTTACCCTTAGATCTTGAGTTTTCTTGAGATTTTCATAAGATTAGATGGGCTTGGACGTGCCCTTGAACAAGGAGGGACCTAGATGTGAATTTTGAATTTGAAAGGTCCTTGTAGTAGAAAATAGGCTAAAGCTATAAAAGCTTTTTCCTCTGCAAACGAGAAAACGACCTTGCTCCTGTTTCATTCACTCCCTCTCATTCTCAAACCGACTAAGGAGAGCTCTGGAGCTCAGGAGGACGAACAAGGGAGTGCAAGGTAGGTTTGGATCCTTCCTTTTTGCTCAATTCTTGGATGAAACTCGGATTTAAGGTCAAATTCATGGCTAGCTCACTTAGCTCCATCTTTCTAGCCATCTCTTCTCAACCTTCCTTGGAGGATTCACCTTGGCCGACCTGTGGAGCTTCTAGGACGCCATTAAAGGCTTGGAACTCGAAAGCTTGGAGCTCAAGGAGCAAGCTTTAGGCGGGTTTTATAACTCTAAACTTTATGCTTTGATTATACATCTTTTCTATGCATATAGTTGATAGATCTTCTTCTTCCCTATCTTCCCTTGCATCCTTGCAAGCAAAAACGTGAAGAACTGCTACTGTTCTTAAGGTGGAAGATAAGGGCGTTAATTCCTATGCTTATCCACAGATTTTCACTTTATCAAACGACCTCCACCTATTGCTCAAAACGGTTTCAAACCGTTTGGTGGGCAAACGGTTTCAGGGTCGTTTGAGGGCAAACGGTCTCAAGACCGTTTGGTCCCGTTGACCAAGCGAAGACCGTTTGGGAATCTTGTTCATAATTATGTAGGTTAATCACCCACGAAATTTGAGAGGTTAACTCCAAAGTAATCGTGAGATATGAGCAAATCAATTAGCAAAACGAATTGAATTAAATTCTGATTTGCAATCTGTTTAAATTGCCCTTTTTGGGAAAACGGTCTCAAGACCGTTTAAGATGGTTGACTAAACGTTGACCGTTTGGGATTACTGTTCATAATGATGTTAATTAACGACTCACCAAATTTTATGGATTAATTCCAAACGAGTCATGAGTTGAAGGATGATTAATAGGGAAAACCCTAATTGAAATTAGTGCTGAATCTCCTATGAGTTAAGTTGAGATTTTGGGTTGCTTAGCCCAAACGGTTTCAAGACCGTTTGGGAATCACCCAAACGGTCTCAAGACCGTTTGGGGGTCACCCCAAGACCGTTTGGAGGTCTGGGGTCAAGTATAGTTGATCAAGTGAAGGTCCAAAGGCACCAAATCATATTGCAATTAAGTATTGATGTGATGATCAACTCAATAGATCAAACCTTGATGAATTTTCACTAAAGTCCAAAGGATGGATGGGCAAACGGTCTCAAGACCGTTTGGAACTCATCCAAACGGTCTCAAGACCGTTTGGTGTCAACCCAAGACCGTTTGGAGGTCTAGGGTTAAGGTAATTGACCTATTGAGGGCCCAATTACAGTGGGTTAGTGAAACAATCAAATTGCTGTTTTCTAAGTATAAATCTTGTTGAGTTTTGGGTTGAAGGACCCAAACGGTCTCAAGACCGTTTGGGGATTCCACCAAACGGTCCCAAGACCGTTTGGGCACAACCCAAGACCGTTTGAAGGTCTAGGGTTGAGTTAATCTAATGGTTTGAGGGTCCAATTGTAGGAAATTGATGCATTGTTGAAAATTGCTGATTTTGACCTAATTGGATTTCAACCTTAGTCAAAACGACTTGGTTTTTGGTCAAACTTTGGGCAAACGGTCTCAAGACCGTTTGGATGATGTCCAAACGACCTCAAGACCGTTTGGGCCAAGTTTGAGCCCAATTGGAGGTCAATTGATAGGTTCAACCTTGAATTGGTTCACACTGTTGAACATTGATGACCAATCAATTTGAAACCCTAATTGAGAACGATTGAACCCTAATTGGTTTGCAATTGAGGGTCAATTTGATGACTAAGTGGCTAAGACTAACCCTAATTGGCTCAATTTATAAGTGGTTAGCATAGCTTTAACCAATTGAGGGCTTCAACATATATATCCTTGAACTTTGGTGACCTTTGAACCCCTTTGGAGGTCCAAACGGTTTGAGCCCATTTGGACCAAACGGTCTCAAGACCGTTTGGGTCCAAACGGTCTCAAGACCGTTTGAGACCAAACGGTCTCAAGACCGTTTGGGGCCAAACGGTCTCAAGACCGTTTGGGCTCAAACGACCTCAAGACCGTTTGAGTTCAAACGACCTCAAGGTCGATTGGTCCAAACGACCTCAAACCGTTTGAAGCTCCAAACGGTTTGGAAGTCAACCCTTCCAAACGGTCTTCACCTCCAAATGGTCTCAAGACCGTTTGGATCCAAACGGTCTCAAGACCGTTTGAGGGCCAAACGGTCTCAAGACCGTTTGGGTGTTTGAAACCGTTTGAAGGTTGAAACCGTTTGGAGATTGGTGATGGTTTGTACTTAACCATTTGATGATGTAATCAGTTCAATGGTGATTCAATATAAACCCTAATGGTAACCTAGGTCATTAAGGGACTATGTGATTAGTAAGTTAACCCATGATGGTGATCATGTGGCAAATTACCAAAATACCCTTGAGGAGTCTAAAAGGGTAAAACCTTGTTCTAAGCAAACCCTAATCACATAATGTTGATGTTTCGGCTTATGCTAGCCAATGGAAACTTATCTCAACCTGATCTAGAGTGGTGTTGTCACCATCTACTAGTGAGAGGAGAGAGGAAGTATTTCTAGAAAGAGAAAGTATCCTAGAGAGAGAAAGTACCCTTTTTAGGAGGAAACTCTAGTAAGATACTTCATATACATATGAATGTGCATGATTAGGGAATGACCCACCTATGTGAGGTCATGGAAACCCTAATTATGATATCTAATGGATCTTAATCCTAAGTAAGAGCCTTAATGATGATGTTTCTCTTACATGATGATGTAATGAGTACAATTCACCATGGAGTGAATAGTAAACCCTAAGTTTAGGGTGAAGACATGAAAAGTGAATAGTAATCCCTAATTCAATTGAATAAAACCCTAGTTAATGACCAGTTGAGGGTTAACTAAGGGTCAAATCAGTTGAAGGTTGACCTATTTAACTCAATTGAAGTATGAGGGTAGGTCCAACTGATGAATGGTTCCATGAATTCAATGGTTGAAGGAACCAACATTGGAAACTCTAATTCATTTGGGTGCTTTATGTAAAGGAGGTCTAATGTGATTGAATATCTTGAGAATCAAGATGATAAATGATCCATCGACCCAGTGGTGAATAATAATGATAAACAAATAAGGTACAAAGGTTGGAACCCTAATAAGTATCTAAGGGACTAGTACCAATTAAGGAATGAATCCCTAATTGCTTACTGAACCAATGACCTGATACACTATGTTAAGCAGAGTTGTATACTCTTGATTGAAGGGTTGATATGACCTAATCAATTTGAGATGATGTTAACATGAATTCATATTTGAATATAATTCATGTGGTGTTTAAGGGTATGATCCTTAGGAAGAGAGAGATCATGAAACCCTAAACATGTATATAAACCCCTATTGTCAGGACTTTTGGGTTTTTAACCCTAGTTGAGGGTGATTCCATGTGAATCCCTAGTTGAGGGTGATTCCATGTGAATCCCTAATTGAGGGTGATTCCATGTGAATCCCTAATTGAGGGTGATTCCATGTGAATCCCTAGTTGAGGGTGATTCCTTGTGAATCCCTAGTTGAGGGTGATTCCATGTGAATCCCTAGTTGAGGGTGATTCCTTGTGAATCCCTAGTTGAGGGTGATTCCATGTGAATCCCTAGTTGAGGGTAATTTCATGTGAAACCATAATTGAGAATGCATCCTTAATTGTTGAATTGTTTACTATTATCTGTTGAATGAACCATGCAGGTTGTTATGAGATGATAGGCATATCCAGGTAGGGAATGCCATGTTATACTAATGAGCTTTGCATGTTGTTATAAGATAATGGGCATATCCAGGTATGGAATGCCATGATATATTCATTGAAAGCATGTCTTAAGCTTTATGAATAGTAACCCTTGTTGATGCACTGTGAGTGACATCTTTTGTAATTTATGGGCTGTAAGAGCCATAAATGTTATCAAAGTCATGCTTGACAGATGACTTGAGATGAAATAACTGATGATTGTGAAAAGTTAGGCCTGCTACATTTTAAGTATTCTCATATATAGCTGTGTTATTGTAAGATGATAAGAATACTGAATGTACCTAACTGATTAAGAGAATTAGTGAGAGGAATTGATGTAGATTCGTGTAGTCCGTCATTCCTTCACTAAAAGAGAAATGGTGAGAGGAATTGATGTAGATTCATGTAGTCCATCATTCCCCACCGCACAGTCGAAGAGGTGAGATGCATCCCTGCACTCCCTTAAAAACATAATCAACAGCGTAGTATATCTGTTAGAGTTATCTACGAGTTATTTGATTGATGTTACTTTAAACAGCATAGAAGTTCTCATATTTTGATATTGATTGAACTCTGCTTATCATTAAACTGCTAGTGAATATCTTGAAGACTATTATTGCTTTAATTATTCCCTGCTTTGCTTATAAAGCTTCTAGTGGAGAGTTATAACTCTCGCTGGGGCAATTATGTATAATTGTCTCACCCCGTAGACTTCTACTTTTTAGGTGGTCGTCGAAGACGGAGGAACAAGAACTCAGGTGACCAATCCCAACAACAGCAGCATCAGGAGCAGTAAATATCTTAGGTGGAGATCTAGCCTGCTTCATGGTGTAGTATAGAGTCAGTCTTATGTGTCCTCTGTACTCTCAGGTCCTGGAGTGTTTTGAGTATGAACTCTTGAGAAGTTTTGTATCATGTTGTATATAATCACTCAAGAAGTTTTTGTTAGTGATGTAAACAGTTAAATCCTTTTTATAGAAAAGGTTTGTGGTTTCAAGCTCTTGTCTCAAAAAGTTTTAATTTCTCGTGATTTTTGGTCTCCCGCTGTTTACCGAATGCTTCCGCACATGTTTAAATCGAGATTAATTCGTGGTTTGGAGATCAGAGCCCACAACTCTAGTGCTACTGAATCACATAGAATGTAAAATGTAGAGGCAAGTAAACAGTTTAGTCAGAATTATTTAATATTGCCATCACACAATGGACAACACAAAAATATAAACATCCACTTCAAAGTGGGCATATATCAATATAAGAGGCCAACATGAACCAAATCACAAGATAAGATATCAAGAAAATATCCAAGTCCATAATAGGCAAGATAGTTCACATGAACCATGATATCAAGAGAATAGACATATGTGTAGGCCAAAGTCAAAAGAATGATAAGATAGGTGAATTGCTCAATATAGAATAGCAGGGGATACAACACACCTCAATATCAGAATCTAAAGTCCAAAGCACTTCTAGATCCAAGTCTAGGTCACCAAAGAGCCTATTAAACACATATACATATTTTATGTCATTTTCACACTCATTAAAAAAACCTTAAAAACCACCATTTATTAATGGGTGAATTAGGTTATCAAATCCATGCCAAAATTTAGTTTATGTTAATTGGAGTCCAAAACATATCTTATTATTTTTTTACTTATAAATTTTAGTTATGGATTATACAAGTTATTTTCTTATTAGTTAGATCCATTAAAAACACCTATTCTTAATCTTTAGACTTAGTTATCACAACATATACCATTAGTTAGATCTTCATTTTCTGATTTCAACAAATATTTTTCCATATTTTTCTGATCATTCACTAATTAGGTATTAATTATCTATCACCAGCAACTCAAGAAATTACACATTAGTGAATCGATTTGCAAAAGAGAAGAGAGAGAGGGATAGGCCACGCTGGCTCGGGCCGGCCGCTCAGAGCCGCCTAAGTCAGCTGGCGACTCAACCAGCTTAGCGTCGCGCACGAGCGCAAAATAAAGAAAAGGGATAGGGAGAAAAGACGAATACTCCTGGATGAAAAACAAATCGTAGGGGTAAAATAGAGGGGTATACGCGTGACTTTGCACAGGGGATTCAACCCCACGATGCTTCCTTGACTTGGACAAGGAGCATACCCTGAAACTCAAAACTAGGAAGCCAAAATCGGAAAAAGACCACCAAACAAATCATCAAATGAATCGTTAGCTTCATAAGATGAAGTCGAACAAAAGAAACTCAAGAACAACCCAAAACGACGAAGAAAATGATGAAGCATGAGCTTCAGGTTCAGAGTAGAAATCGAAAGAAAGGGAATCGAGCATTACCACAAGATAGGAGAATGTGATGACTGAGAAAGCTTCACCAGTCCTCACTGATCATAGGGGGTTGATCCCCGTGTTGAAGCGAAGTCGGGTGCTCGGTGTCGAGGGGGCGTCGGCAACCCTTCGACCAAGGACAAGGGCAGGACGGTCCTGAGTAGCATGCACCAAACCAAGTTGTCGAGATGACCAAGGAGGTTCTTGTGAAGGTTTAGGGGAAAGTAATCAGATTGGAAAGCTTCCAATAGAGAGTTCTCAACCCAAGAGCAACTCGAGGAAGATGGAGCAGTCCAGGTTCTATAACTGGGTGCTTGAGCAAATTGAAGGTAGAGGAGAATTTCTAGGATGCCAAGGGCGATCACAAGACACTCGCTA
>OY856410.1:1541546255-1541843755 GCA_963693085.1 Alisma plantago-aquatica
AAAAAGAGGGGAAAGAAGAAGCTGCGGGAATGAAGAAGGGGCTTGCTGCTGAGACTCCTCAGACAACTAAGACACAGGATAAAGGCAAAAAAATAGGGGTTACAGCTCCCCCATGGATCAAACCTCCATCAAAAAGTGCAAAGCGCAGTAATGTTGCTACTGCTCGTCGTGGAGTCAACATAGCAGCTGAGAAGAAAGAATGTACGCGCAGAAAAGCGGGAGAATTTGAACAACAAGGTAATGCTCGAGTAACTATTACATACTGCTTCTTGAGTAACCGACAGTAATGCTTGAGTAACCGATATTAATGCTTGAGTAACCGATGTTAATGCTTGAGTAACCGATATTAATGCTTGAGTAACTGAAATTAATGCTTGAGTAACTATTACAAAATGCTTGAATAACATACATTAATGTTGAGTAACCGTGTTTAATGCTTGAGTAACTATTACAGATTGTTTGACTAACCGATAATAATGTGTGAGTAACCGAGATTTATGCTCAAGTAACTATCACATAATGCTTGATTAACCAAGAGTAATGATTGAGTAACCAAGAGTAATGCTTGAGTAACTGAAATTAATGCTTCAGTAACTATCACATATTGCTTGAGTAACCGATAGTGGTGTTTGAGTAATCAAGATTTATGCTCGAGTAACTATCACATAATGAATGAGTAACTGAATGTAATGCTTGAGTAACCAAGATTAATGCTTGAGCAACTGAAATTTATGATTGAGTAACTATTACATTATGCTTGAGTAACCGAGAGTAATACTTGAGTAACTGAGAGTAATGCTTGAGTAACTAAAATTAATGCTCGAGTAACTATCATATATTGCTTGAATAACCGATAGTAGTGTTTTAGTAATCAAGATTTATACTCGAGTAACTATCACATAATGCTTGAGTAACTGATATTAATGCTCGAGTAACCAAGATTAATGCTTGAGCAACTGAAATTTATGATTGAGTAACTATTACATTATGCTTGAGTAACTAAGAGTAATGCTTGAGTAACTGAAATTTATGCTTGAGTAACTATCACATATTGCTTGAGTGACCGATAGTAATGTTTGAGTAACCGATAATAAGCGATAAAACAAAATTGTTAAGCTAACTACTACATTCTTGGAATAACTTTATTTGTATGCAGGAGAAGAAAGCAAAGGGGATGAGGAGAGTACAACTGCAAGTCAGAAACATAAAGAGACGGAAAAGGCTAAAGAGAAAGGTAAGATTGTATGGATTTGTAATAGTTTTAATTTTCAGTTACTTACAGTTTATTAAATAGCTTTTACAAAATAAACAATGAGCTCTAACGATAAGTTTTGATATGTTTGCAGTGGGAGTAAAAATACTGTACCACAGGTGCTCCTTAAAGAGCTACAACAATACCAGCAAGAGCATGGTTTATACAAAGGAACAACTTATGATGCTGAGCTCAACAGCCTTTGCAACCCTCATAAATATGCCAAATCTTGCGGTTGACATAGGCTTGTTAGAGGATTTAATTGATAGATATGTCGATGAAGACATATTTCTGCTGGCCGAGGGAGAGGAAAGAAGGATGACAGTAGATGACGTGGGGATAATTCTAGGTATCCCCAGCAAAGGTATAGATATAACACAAAGAAAAGATTCTGCCATAGTAAAGTCGATATGGCAAGAGTTTGCGAAGGAGACTTGTGAATATAGAAATGAAGGTGAGACATCAAAGAAATTGAGAGAAAAAGATGTCCTGCATAAGGACAACTTAACAAAACTTTGGCAAGAATATGCCAAGACCAACAATCCAGCAGACAATACAAATATGTGTCGTGCGTGGATGTTGCACCTGCTGGCAACATTCCTAATCCCAGACACTAGCTATTGCGCACCAATCTACATTATCCACTACCTAGATAATGTAACTGCCACTGGGCAGATGAATTGGGCAAAGCTGGTGCATGGGAGTATCTTCAAGAATATGAAGATGCTAAAGGAGAATGTCCAGCTAAGAAGGAAAGGAGAGAAAGGGGCTAAGAACACCCTGTACACAACAGGCTGTGTCATGTGCCTATGCGTAAGTGAATAAAATCATATTCAACTACATTGATACAATATTGACTATGGGGTTGCAGTAACATATGCATTATATTTTCTATATATTACATGCAGGTTTGGGCATATGAGATGACAAAGATGGCAAAGCCAACATTCCTTGACTCCAAACCAAGGATAAAGAAGTGGGCTGCGCCGGTCGAGAAATTGATGGAATTAGCGAAAGTGGAGCCTAAGGATGTAAGATTATCTAATCTTTGTTACAAAATCTAATATACAACACTGCGAGTAACTCAAAATAGCCTGCGAGTAACTCAAAATAGCCTGCGAGTAACTCAAAAAACACTGCGAGTAACTCAAAAAACACTGCGAGTAACTCAAAAAACACTGCGAGTAACTCAAAATAGCCTGTGAGTAACTGAACAACCCTCTGTGAGTAACTCAAAATAGCCTGCGAGTAACTCAAAAAACACTGCGAGTAACTCAAAAAACACTACGAGTAACTCAAAAAACACTGCGAGTAACTCAAAATAGCCTGTGAGTAACTGAACAACCCTCTGCGAGTAACTCAAAATAGCCTGCAGTAACACATAATTTTTTTTATATGTTGGACAACCCTCTGCAGTAACACATTATTTTTTTTTATATGTTGGACAACCCTCTGCGAGTAACTGAACAACCCTATGCGAGTAACTCAAAATAACATGCAGTAACTGAACAACCCTCTGCGAGTAACACATTATTTTTTTTATATGTTGGACAGGTATGTCAAATGATAGTGGTAGACCAGGGAGATGATTGGCATGCTGCAAAATCATCGAATGACATCCCAGAAAAAAGTACGCCAACAACCACTGAGGCACCAGCAAAACCAATCATCGAAGAGGGAAACACTATTGACACCTCCACCCTGGAGACAAGAATCAAAATGTTGGAGGAGGAGCTCAAAATACATAAGGAGATCTGCACAAGAATAAGTGTTGATAAATTTACAGAACTGCAATTGGAGAATAAAAGGCTAGAAGAAAGAATAGCCAAGTTAGAAGAAGAAAACAAAAACCTAAAAAGAAAGTGGGAAGATGAGGGTAATAAATCACAGTCACCTGGAAGTGGATTCCAGGAATTTTCCGAGGGTTTTGTCTCGGTGAATGTAGATGAACAGAAAGACTCACCGACAAAGGATGTCGCCCAACCGACAAAACGAAGAAGGCTAACCCTCAGAAGAAAATATGTAGAATCAGAAGATCATAGTGAGGACGGTAAAAATGTTGATGAATATGAGAACAAAGAAACAAAAGACAACAGTTCTGCAGAAGATGCAGACCAAAAGAAACAAGAAGAAGAGGAGAAAAAAGAAACAAAGGACAACAGTTCTGAAGAACAAAAATCTGCGGAAGAGGCAGAACAAAAGAAACAAAAAGAAGGGAGCCAACAGCCGGAGAAGATAGCAGAAGAAGAAGGGCAGAAGAAGCCCAGAAGAAGATTGAAGAAGAAGACGATGGAAGAGCCAAAGATAGGAAGCATAGAGAAAAATGTGAAGAAAAGAAGGGAGGAAAAGGTAATTTTCATCTCCTTTCAAGTATATCATAACTGCAAGTAATGCTTGAGTAACTGAACCTAAAGCTTGAGTAACTGAACCTAATGCTTGAGTAACTGCAAGTAAGGCTTGAGCAACTGCACGTAAGGCTTGAGTAACTGAATATAATGCTTGAGTAACTGCACATAATGAATGAGTAACTGAATGTAATGCTTGAGTAACTGAACATAATGAATGAGTAACCGAGAGTAATACTTGAGTAACTGACAGAAATGCTTAAATAACTTGGGAAAAATAAAGATTGATTCTAACATGGTTTTCTCTATTGTTGTTGACAGCACAAGATGTCAAAATTCATAGGTTTTGAACATTTCAAAACAAAAGAAGCCAAACAAATTGTCCATCACTTCATGGACAACATAGAAAAAATGTAATGGAATTGGTTATTGTCAAATGTAAAATGATAACACATTAATTTTTCTATATCCAACTCGCATGTATAACATCTATAAAAATAATTTGCAGGTTAAAACGAGAATGGAAATTCAGTGAAGACACTTGGTGCACGGGGAAGGACCTCGCCGCCCTCCTGTACAAGGATCAAATGACACATTCACCTGTAAGAAACAAGAATGTAGTTTAACTCTTTAAAATAGATAATTTGGATTGCTAAACTGATAAAGCTTTTGGTTTTATTCAGGTTCTTGACTGCTTTGTACAGATGCTCAAGGAGAGCACAAGCAAGCGGAGGAAGAAGGGATTGACGTGGCACTGCATGAGCACTTATGCTCCGGTAAGACAAATAAACTTTGTATACAAATTTACATGAAATTACAATATAGAAACACAAACGGAAACTTATATATGTGGTTTTTAAACTCTACATTTGCAGCAAAAGCTATCATTTAATATTGAGGACATCACCTTGGAACAGATAGACATGCTATCTCCACTATTCAACGTTCCAATGAAAGATTGGGACGCAATGGACTCGGTGTTCACAATACTAAACAACGACAACCACTGGCACTTGTACGAAGCAAGTTTCAGGGATGGAGCACACCGGTCCTATAATTCAATGAGTTGGAGTAGCAACTCAAGAAAGGAATTCAATAGATGGGTAAGTGATCTATAAAAATTAAGTCCATTATAAGTGGATTGAAAGGATTACTGATCTTTAATTGATGATGAATAAATGTCTTGTTTTTTTAATGCAGGAGGGTATAGTGCACGACTTCTTTAGGGGTGCACCTGAAAAGGGAAGCCAATTGTCACAGTGGAAAAGGGATTACCCGATCTGCCCACAGCAGGAAGAAGACTCACTTGACTGTGGGATCTTTGTCATGAAGTACTTAGAGTGCCTAGTAAATTGTAAACCTATGGACTTCACCTGCAAAGACATACCATCAATAAGGGCTGATATTTTTCAACGAATGATGGCAAGGGGGCAGCTGCAGCCTCCAATAGACGATGAAAAAGCTGAAATCGAAGAGATGAAAGAAGGTATATCCGCTGATAACAATGGAGGAGAAGCTGAAGCTGATAAACAACCAGAAACAAAAAAGAATGAAGAAACAACAAGTGTATAGCTGCTTTTGTATAAGCTGTTGTTCAGTTACTCATTGTTGTATAAGCTGTGTATATCTGAATGTACAGCTGCTATTGAATGTACAACTGTTAAAAGTCTGAATTTACAACTGATCTTAATGTACATTTGATCTTGTTGTACATGTCATCTTGAACATATATTGATTTTGCACTTATATTTTGGCTAAATGTTCTTGAAAGCTTTAGATAACTTTATGCTTAGAATGCTTATGTACATCTTGAAACTACTACGAGTAACTGAGCTGAAAGTAACATAATGCTTGAATAATGCTTGAACACCCGAAAGTAATGATTGAGTAACTTAACAAACTATTCGAGTAACTGAAAAAGGACTGCTTGAACACTACCAGTAATTGAAAAAATGCTGCGAGTAACTGAAAAAGGACTACGAGTAACTGAAAAGGGACTGTGAGTAACTCAAATAGCCTGCGAGTAACTGTCACAGCCGCTCCGAGTAACTGGAAAAAACACTGCGAGTAACTCAAAATAGCCTGCGAGTAACTGAACAACCCTCTGCGAGTAACTGAACAACGCTGCGAGTAACTGAACAACCCTCTGTGAGTAACTGAACAAACACTGCAAGTAACTGAACAACCTTCTACGAGTAACTGGAAAAACATTGCGAGTAACTGTCACAACCACTCCGAGTAACTGAAGAAAGCTCGCGTGTAACTGAACAACGCTGCGAGTAACTGAAGAAAGCTCGCGAGTAACTGAAGAAAGCTCGCGAGTAACTGGAAAAACGCTGTGAGTAACTGAAGAAAGCTCGCGAGTAACTGAACAACGATGCGAGTAACTGAAGAAAGCTCGCGAGTAACTGGAAAAACGCTGCGAGTAACTGAAGAAAAACTCGCGAGCAACTGAATAAAGCTCGCGAGTAACTGAACAACCCTGCGAGTAACTGAAGAAAGCCCGCGAGTAACTGGAAAAACGCTGCGAGTAATAGAATAAAGCTCTGCGAGTAACTGAACAAAGCTCGCAAGTAACTGAACAAAGCTCGCGAGTAACTGGAAAAATGCTGTGAGTAACTGAATAACCCTGCGAGTAACTGAACAAAGCTCGCGAGTAACTGAACAAAGCTCGCGAGTAACTGGAAAAAGGACTACGAGTAAATGAACCAACACTGCGAGTAACTGAACCAACGCTGCGAGTAACTGAACCAACACTGCGAGTAACTGAACCAACACTGTGAGTAACTGTATCAATACTGTGAGTAACTCAAATAGCCTACTAGTAAATGAACAAGAGCTGCGAGTAACTGAACCAACACTGCGAGTAACTGAACAAACACTGCGAGTAACTGAAACAACACTGCGAGTAACTGAACAAAAACATGTGAGTAACTGAATCCTATGCGACAGCTATAGAATAACTAGACAACCATACGAGTAACTGAATCCTATGCGAGTAACTAGGCAACCATGTGAGTTACATAAGATCACGGAGAGCACAAGCAAGATTACAACATTCAAGATTACACCATTCAAAACACTACATCTAAACATTCAAGATTACAACATTCAAAGCATAAAAAGTTATATATTATACAACCAGATCGAATATAAAGAAGGTCCAACAACTGAACTTAAAATACAGAAAAATACAGCCAGATCGGCTGTAAAGAAGGTCCATTAACTGAACATAAAAATCAAATAGCTACTTGTGAAAGGAACGCTGGACAGACGAAGAAGCAGTGTCTTCTGCAAACTGAATGGGATTTGCAGCTGATCCCGGTTCTGCTTGGTATATGTCCCTAACGAAGAGCTGATCTGCAGAGTCCTCCGATCCAGAGTATACTTCGTCGCCAGGCATTCTGAAGAGAGGGATAAGCTCAGTTGGTTTTTCTAAGAACTGATCTGTGATCCATGCTGTGATGGTCTGGTGATCAGTTGGCTTGAGGTAGATGATCCAACCTTTGTGAAGACTGAGCTGTGCGATCATCCTTTTCCAGCCCTTAGCAGTTGAAAGTGACTCATTTTTATTCTGCATAAGGGTTATCTGGAAAGACTGGTTTCCGATTAGGAAGGTGGTTTTTCCTGGTTTGATCTGAAAATGGAGATGGTTCCATTCTATAGGAAGTAGAATGGATTCCACTGTCTTGTCATCGAGGGTGTAGTTGATTGGCTGGATGAATGGCTCCATGGTAGGCTGTGAAGAAATGTTAAAGGGGATCTGAGGAGATGGTCAAAGGGGGTGCTACTGAAAAATTGTACCTTATGAAGAAATGTAAAAGGGGATCTGAAGAAATGTAAAATTGTACCTTATGTAAACCGTAACAGTCACAGATGAAGAAGTGGACCTCGAGGGTGTCGTCAAGGATGGAGATGATGTAGATCTGAAAGCCCCCCGCTGTGTTTGAAACTGTAGCAGTAGTGGATAAGATGGAAGGAGAAGGTGCCGTTGAGGATGGAGATGTTGCAGATCTGAAAGCCCCCGCTGTGTTTGAAACTGTAGAAGTTGCTGATGAAGAAGAGATGGAAGGAGATGGTGTCGTGGAGGATGGAGATGTTGCAGATCTGAAACTGTAGCAGTTGCTGATGAAGAAGAGATGGAAGGATAGAGTGCCGTGTAGGATGGAGATGTTGCAGATCTAAAAGCCCCCCGCTGTATTGTTGGTGCTGCAATTATTGACAGCAGTGAGAGTAATGGTCTGTGTTGTTGGTGCTGCAATTATTGACAGCAGTGAGAGTAATGGTCTGTGTTGTTGGTGCTGCAATTATTGACAGCAGTGCTCTTTACTGTTGGGTTGCAAAGATGCCAGCATACTCTGGGTTATTCTGACGACACATCACTGCAATTATTTATAGCTCTGTGCTCTCTCTTCTAGAGTTACTTTTTGTACAACAGACTCCCGTACTCATTTTTCTTCTACTATTACTGAACAACCCCTGCGAGTAACTGGAGAACCCCTGCGAGTAACTGAAAAAAGCACGGGAGTAACTGAAAAACCTTGCGAGTAACTGGAAAAGGCACGGGAGTAACTGAAAAACCCTGCGAGTAACTGAAAAAAGCACGGGAGTAACTGGAAAAGGCACGGGAGTAACTGGAAAAGGCACGGGAGTAATTGGAAAAGGCACGGGAGTAACTGGAAAAGGCACGCGAGTAACTGGAAAAGGCACGGGAGTAACTGAAAAACCCTACGAGTAACTGAAAAACCCTGCGAGTAACTAGAAAAGGCACGGGAGTAACTAGAAAAGGCACGGGAGTAACTGAAAAACCCTGCGAGTAACTGGAAAACCACTGCGAGTAACTGGAAAAGGCACGGGAGTAACTGGAAAAGGCACGGGAGTAACTGAAAAACCCTGCGAGTAACTGAAAAAGCACGGGAGTAACTGAAAAACCACTGCGAGTAACTGAAAAAAACACGGGAATAACTGGAAAACCACTGCGAGTAACTGAAAAAACACTGTGAGTAACTAAAAAACCCTGCGAGTAACTGGAAAACCACTTCGAGTAACTGGAAAAACTATGCGAGTAACTGAAAAAAGCATGCGAGTAACTGAAAAAAGCCTGCGAGTAACTGTGAAACACTACGAATAACTATGAAAACAATGCGAGTAACTGAACGAGCACTACGAGTAACTGAAAAAGCACGGGAGTAACTGTGAGCAGTTAGAGTAACTGTGAAAAAATAGCCTGTGAGTAACTGGAAAAACACTGCGAGTAACTGGGACAACCCTGCGAGTAACTCTAACAGCAATAAGAGTAAATGACAACCCACTGCGAGTAACTATGACAACAATAAGAGTAACTGTGACAACAGTAATAGTATCCATTGTACACAAAGACAAACACATAATATTCAAAAAGAATAACAATTGATCAGAAAACATTCTTTATAACATATTCAAAGTATACATACAATTGCTGGAGCACAAGGTAACACAAAGATAGATTACAAACACAAGTGAAGTACTTAGAAAGTTACAAACTCACTTTCATAAAACTACACAAAAAGAACAACCCCATTACAAATTTGAACATGCCTCACAAACACACTACAAACTCCAATAAAAAAGATAGAACCACATATACATCAATAGCAACAGCAAGATCACCAGAACACGAGCAGTATACATAGTAGCAGCAAATCCCAATCATATAATGCACTACTTCTTAGGACAATTCCTACTGTCATGGTTAACACCAAACTCTAAACAATTCTTGCACTGCCTTTCTCTTTTAGACTGTGTAATCTCAACTCCAGATTTAAACCTCACATCTGTGGATTTGGGTCTCCCCTTAGTTTTACAAACATTGGGGATATTAACCTTGACAGCTGAAGAAGAAGCTGTATTTGAAGCAGTTACACCAGCACCTGCATCTGCACAACTATCAGAGACATCCAAATCTAACAGCTCCTTTTGCAATGCAAGCAGTTTTTCATGGCAAATATCTACAGCGTTGTTCCTACACGCTATGTTCACAATAGAATTGCAGGCAGAGACAAGCTTAAGAGTCCTCCCAGTGGATAGATGACTAACTGCAGCTTTGCCAAATATCAAAGGATGTTCTCTGTAGCCTTTGGTCCACCTCTTATATATGTATGGCTCGGGAAGAGTGCAAAAGTCACGACTCTTCAAATAGGACAGGATGTGCCTGCAAGGTATACCTTTGAATTCCAACATGTAACAGTTGCAATAAACAATCTCACTCGATGGATTCTTCTTCAAAATGCGGGCAGATCCAAGGCCACCAACGCGATACACTTCAAACACACCTTCTGAAGATTCCTTTACATTATATATCATGCTTTGATGAACCTCACTCTGAAATATCTTAAAAATTGACTTTGTGTATATACCTCTCATCTGCTCCTCCAAAGGCCAAAGTGATGACAAAGGGAGATTACTATACTCGTCTTCAAAGTCTTTGAAATTTTCAATCTCTCGTACATGAGAGTAAGCAGTCTCCAATGAGCATACAAGTTCAAATAAAGTCTTCTTACTGTTCACATGGCTTCTAATGAACGCATTCAAGCTCTCGCTCCTTTGCGTTGTCCTCATGCCTGCGAAGAAGGAAGACTGCATATAGCACGGGACCCAATCCAAACGCATAGCATACATGTCAGACAACCAATTAATAGACGACAGACCATAAACCTCAACAACAGAATGCCACTTCTCTTCAAAGGTGCCAACATCATCCACATTCCACACGCAATCATTCAAGGAGCTTATGATCTGCTCCTTGTTAGGAACACCACCAAGCTTAGAGGGAAGCTTTTGTAGGATGTGCCAGCTGCAGAACCGATGCTTGCAGTTTGGAAAAACAGTAAGGATAGCAGCATTCATAGCCGGGTCTTGATCGGTTATGATGGACACTGGCTCTTTTCCAAAACAAAGTAGATACTGCTTGAAAACCCATACAAATGACTCATACTTCTCATCAATCATAAGAGCTGAAGCAAACAAGACCGTCTTGCGATGGTGATCAACACCACCAAACATTCCAAAAACCATTGAATACTTGTTAGTGCGGTAGGTGGTGTCAAAAACTATCGCATCACCAAACAACCCACAATCTTCAACGGAAACAGGATCAGCCCAAAACA
The DNA here is from genome assembly GCA_963693085.1 of Alisma plantago-aquatica. NCBI lineage: Eukaryota > Viridiplantae > Streptophyta > Magnoliopsida > Alismatales > Alismataceae > Alisma > Alisma plantago-aquatica. Next base: position 1,541,556,998 of record OY856410.1, read on the forward strand.
GATGAGTCAAGCAACAATCAGGATCGTTTTGGTATGTATAGAAGAATTTCTGATCGAGTACCTTAAACTTGGCAAACCGATCCAAGACCATGTCCACATCGTATTTAGCTGCCTCTTTCCTCTTGCTACTGATGTGTCCATGAGCTTGTCTGCTAGTAAATGTCAGATTTTCATAACCACCAGACTCCGATGCCATCAATGCAATTTGTCTCGATACAGGTATGTTAGCTTGGCTCATGGAAGAAAGCATATCTTTTTGAGTTTCATTAAGAGATGAGTTACACTTCAAGTAATGGAGATGTGCATCATCAACAAGATCGTGGTTGTGTTCCTCAACAAAGGCAGTCACAACCCACGTAGATGAGGACTTGTCTAGTGTGAATCGGATCATGGCTCCACAACCACACCTCTTCACAGATCGCTTGTGCTTCTTAGACAGATTTTCCTGTAACTTACCCACTTCATCACAAACGGGGCTCAGCAGCCCTCTTGACCTCTTAGAACGGCCCATTGTACCCTGCTTGTCACAAACCAGATCTTTGGCAACAAGAATCTTAGTTCCCCGTTCATACCTGTTGTCATCTTTCCTGATATTAAAACCATTCATGCCAGCATAGCTAGAATAGAATGAAATAGCTTCTTCTAAACTTCCAAAATGGAGACCAATTTTAGGAACTGTAGCTGGCGGCAGAGTGGAAGCACCAACAGATGGATAAGAATTAGCATTATCATTATCAGGACCAACGTTTGAATTGGCAGCATCTGTATCAAGGCTGGGATCCATTGTAACGTCTATCAGTAACACAGCAGTACAGAGGAGTAAATCTGAAACAGCAAAGAGTAACTCTATCAGGCCGAAGATTAACTCATCATAACAAATGAGTAACTGAAGGAAGATTTGAATCATAACAACGTCTATCAGTACAGAGGAGTAAATCTGAAACAGCATAGAGTAACTCTATCAGGCCGAAGATTAACTCATCATAACAAATGAGTAACTGAAGGAAGATTTGAATCATAACAACGTCTATCAGTAACAAGAGAGTAACTCTGTCAGTCAGAAGAGTAACTCTATCAGGCCGAAGATTAACTCATCATAACAAATGAGTAACTGAAGGAAGATTTGAATCATAACAACGTCTATCAGTAACAAGAGAGTAACTCTGTCAGTCAGAAGAGTAACCCAGCATACCAAATGAGTAACTGCTTCAAAAATGGAAAATGCAAACACAAAATTGGGTTTACTTTAAACACAAAGATCAGAGAAATGTATACACATTGTGAATAGAAAAGTCAGAGAGAAGAAAACACATTGGGAAAAATAAGTATACACATTACAAATCAGCATTCTCTTGGAAAATCAATATACACATTACAAATCAAATTTCGAAGTTGGACAGACACACTTGAATAGCAACGATTTCAACTGATGATTATCAATATGTTCACCTGATATTCGGACGACAGCCAAAAAGGATTCAGATGAGTTCAGAAACACGTTCGTCGTCGTCCTCTATGAAAACTGAGAACTGGAAAACCCGCCCCTTCTTGCAGTTAACGGATAAATGAACAATGTCGCTATTCTTCTAGGTCGGGCGCCGCTTTCAGACCGGGGCACTTGTCGCACTGTCAATTGGAGCTTCTGAATAAAAAAGGGGCGGATAAGAGGGAGAATCCAGATCAACAAATAGAGACCCAAATACTCTGCGGCAGATGGATGGTATGAGCCCGTCTAACGGCGGATGCTTGTCAGCGGCGGAGGAGATCAGAGAAGAATCGCCGGAGATTTGCAGGATCTTCCGTCTTTGGTCGCGCGCAGGGGGAGGAGGCGGACAATAGAACGCTGCGGCGATGGATGATATGGGCCCGTCTAACAGCGGATTCACTGGAGATGGAAAAGCCGCCGGAAGAGAGGGATAGAATCGTCGGAAGATGGGGTTGGAATCGTCGGAAGATGGGGTTGGAATCGTCGGACGAGGGGGGTCGTCTTTGGTCGCGTCGTCGGACGAGGGGGTTCGTCTTTGGTCGCGCGCAGGGGGAGGAGGCAGACAATAGAACGTTGCGGCGATGGACGATATGGGCCCGTCTAACAGCGGATTCACTAGAGATGGAAAAGCCGCCGGAAGAGATAGATAGAATCGTCGGAAGATGGGGTTGGAATCGTCGGAAGATGGGGTTGGAATCGTCGGACGAGGGGGGTCGTCTTTGGTCGCGTCGTCGGACGAGGGGGTTCGTCTTTGGTCACGCGGAAACGGAGGCGGAATACAGCAGTGACGGGTAACGAGTGTTTGTTACCCGCGCGGGTAACAAATATTTAGCCATATATATATACGTATATATATATATATATATATATATATATATGTATATATATACATATATATATATATATATGTATATATATACGTATATATATACATATATATATACATATATGTATAGAGGTTAGGAAGTGTGTACCGGCTGGTACATGTAACTTACGTGTACCGGCCATTAAAATAGCATATGTAGAGTATGAGCCATATATATATACATATATATATATATATATATGGCTATTTATTTGTTACCTGGCGGGTACTTTTGATTAAGTTACCCGGCAGCATGTTCACGGTGGCAGGCATATGTAATTAACTCCAAGTTACTGTAGCACGCGTTCAGCAAAGAAACCCGATCGTCTCTGCCGCCGCCAGCCTAATTCTTCCGGTCTCCCCCCACCTGCCGATCATCTTCGTCATCCGCGGTCGTCTGTGCCGCCGCCAGGCTGATACATCCGGTCTACCCCCCATCTACCAATCATCTACATCATTCGCGGTCGTCTGCGCCGTCGCCAGGTTGATACATCTGGTCTTCCTCCCATCTGCCGATCATCTACCCCCCATCAACCGCTTAACGCCCTGCATATGTAATTCCGCCTCTGATTCCAACTTCCTTGGCGTATTTCAATCTCCATTTTACATTTCTTCCTCAATAATACATACATTCATTTCCTCAGAAATACATCTGATAACGGTTTCCCCTTTTATCAATCTTGCAGAGCAGGACGACTAAGGTGTCTCCCACTGTCGTTTGTGTATCCTGTGACGGTATCGATTTTCACCAAGCTGATTCCACCGTTTAGACCTGCTGTTCTGAAGCTCACGCCGCTGAGGAGGAGGGAGTGGGTGTGGTTGGAGAATTCCCTGCTCTATCTTCATATTCAGGAGCAAATTGTTGTTGAGGGAGTGGAGGTGGTGGGAGAATTCACTGTTCTATCTGCATTTGTACGAGCAACAATTTTTTCAAGCTACATTCAGGTAGATTTTGTATTTCTCTTTGTAAATTCATTCAGTTATACTCATTTTTTTTTGTTTTTTCTTATCATTTCAATGTTTATTCATCCCTTTATCTTGTGTGGGAAAGAAACCCAATTTTTGTTTCTGCATTGTCATTTTTGTAGTAATAACTGGCATTCATGTTTTTATGTTTTGCGTAGTTACTCTCTTTTTATGATTGGTTACTCTTTTGCCTTACCGAGTTACTCTATTGTTATAATTGGTGACTCTTTTGCCTTACCGAGTTACTCTTGTTGTGTTACAGAGTTACTCTTCTGATTTTCTGAGTTACTCTCTTGTTATAATTGGTTACTCTTTTGCCTTACCGAGTTACTCTTATTGTGTTACAGAGTTACTCTTCTGATTTTCCGAGTTACTCTCTTGTTATAATTGGTTACTCTTTTGCCTTACCGAGTTACTCTTGTTGTGTTACAGAGTTACTCTTCTGATCTTCAGAGTTACTCCAACACACTGTCATGGATCCCAGCCTTGATACGGATGTTGCTAATGCAAGTGTCGGCCGTGATGATGATAATCCTCAGTCTTCTCATTCTATTGGTGTTTCTTCTTCGTCCACAGTTGCAGTTCCTAGAGTTGGCCTTCAGTTTGGAAGTCTAGATGAAGATATATCCTTCTATTCAAGTTATGCTGGAATGAGTGGGTTTAACATCAGGAAAGACGACAATAGATATGAACGGGGATGTAAGATTCTGGTTGCTAAAGATCTGGTTTGTGATAAACAGGGTAAGATTGGTCGTTCTAAGAGGTCTAGAGGGCTTCTGAGCCCCGTTTGTGATGAAATGGGTAACTTGCAGGATAAGTTATCAAAGAAGCAGAGGCGTTCTGTGAAGAGGTGTGGTTGTGAAGCCATGATACGTTTCACACTGGACAAGTCCTCATCCATGTGGGTCGTGACTGCATTCGTTGAGGAACACAACCATGAACTTGTTGACGTTGCTAATCTCCGTTACCTCAAGTGTAACTCATCTCTTGATGAAACTCAAAAAGAGATCCTTTCTTCCATGAGCCAAGCTAACATACATGTATCGAGACAAATTGCATTGATAGCATCCGAGTCTGGTGGCTATGAAAATATGACATTTACTAGTAGACAAGCTCATGGACACATCAGTAGCAAGAGGAAAGAGTTGGCCAAATACGACGTTGACATGGTTTTAGATCGCTTTTCTAGTTTCAAAGCCATTGATCCGAAATTCTTCTATAGCTACCAAAAAGACCCCAATTGTTGCCTTACTCATCTGTTTTGGGCTGATCCCGTCTCTGTTGAAGACTGCGGGCTGTTTGGGGATGCGATTGTGTTTGACACCACCTACCGCACCAACAAGTATTCGATGGTTTTTGGAATGTTTGGTGGAGTTGATCACCATCGCAAGACAGTGTTGTTTGCATCTGCTCTGCTGGTCGATGAGAAGTATGACTCATTTGTTTGAGTTTTCAAGCAGTACTTACTTTGTTTTGGCAAAGAGTCGGTTTCCATCGTAATCGATCAGGACCCTACTATGAATGTTGCTATCATCTCTGTTTTTCCCAATTGCAAGCATCGCTTCTGCAGTTGGGACATCCTACAGAAGCTTCCCTCCAAGCTTGGTGGCATTCCTAACAAGGACCAGATCATAAGCGTGTTGAATGATTGTGTCTGGAATGTGGATGATGTCGACATTTTTGAAGAGAGGTGGGATTCTGTAATTCAGGAGTATGATTTGTTGTCCATCACCTGGATTTCTGATATGTATGTGATGCGTTGCGATTGGGTTCCGTGCTATATGCAGTCCTCCTTTTTTGCGGGCATGAGGATGACTCAAAGGAGCGAGAGCCTGTATGCGTTCATTAGGAGCCATGTGAATAGTAGGAAGACTCTATTTGAACTTGTATGTTCGTTGGAGACTGTGTACTCTCATGTGCGAGAGATTGAAAATTTCAAAGATTTTGATGACGAGTACAGTAACCTCCCTTTGTCATCACTGTGGCCCCTAGAGGAGCAGATGAGAGGTATATACACCAAGTCCATATTTAAGATATTCCAGTCCGAGGTTCATCAAAGTATGGTCTATAATGTAAAGCAAGCTTCAGAAGGTGTCTTTGAGGTGTATCGCGTCGGTGGACTTGGAACTCCCCATATATTGAAGAAAGAGTTATCTAGTGACATTGTTTCCTGCAGTTGCTTCATGTTGGAATTCAAAGGCATCCCTTGCAGGCACATCCTCTCTTATTTGAAGAGCCGTGACTATTGCACTCTTCCTGAGCCTTACATTCTGAAGAGGTGGATGAAAGGGTACAGAGAACACCCTTTGATTTTTGGCAAAGCGTCAGTTAAGCACCCATCCACTGGGAGGACACTTCATCTTGTTTCTGCCTGCAATTCTATTGTCAACATAGTGTTGAGGAACAATGTTGTAGATCTTTGCCATGAAAAATTGTTAGCTTTGCGAAATGAGCTCTTAGATTTGGATCTCCCTGATCCTGGTGCAGGCGCTGGTGCAACCGCTTCTAATACAGCTTCCTCTTCTGCTATCAAGGTCCATATACCTAGTATTTGCAAAACTAAGGGAAGACCTAGATCGACCGATGTGAGGTTTAAATCTGGAGTTGAGATTGCAAAGTCTAAAAGAGAGAGGCAGTGCAAGAATTTCTTAGAGTTTGGGGTCAACCATGATAGCAGGAACTGCCCTATGAAGAAGTAGTCCATTCCTATTATGGACTATGTGTTGTTGTTATTTGCTATTCAATGATTATCCCTATTGCTGATCGTGTGGTCTGTTGATGCTAGACGTTTTTTAGTTGAGTTTGTAGTTGATTAGCACGTGAGTGAGGGATATTCAAACATGTAATGGGTTGTTCTTTTTGTCTGCAGTTTTTGTGAAAGTGATTTTGTAACCATCCATGTATTTTTACTTTTGTGTTTTGTAATGTATTTTATGTGCTGCGTTGAACTCCACCAGCTATATGTATACTTTGAATATGCTTCAAAGAATCTATTTTGATCAGATATTACTCTTTTGTAGAATATTTTTTGTTTTATCTTAGTGTGCATTGAATTCTCTTTTCTTTTGGAATACATAAATTTTTGGTTTAGTACAATTTTTTTCATGGTTTGTTCAGTGTACTCACAAAATGTCAGTTTTTGCTACTATGCCATACACTGGTAGAGTTACTTTCTGGTTGCTGGAGTTACTTTTTATATTATCACAGTTACTCTCAGTGCGTATCAGAGTTACTCTCAGTGCGTATCAGAGTTACTCTCAGTGCGTATCAGAGTTACTCTTAGTGTTCTCTCAGTTACTCCTTAGTGTTGTCACAGTTACTCTCAGTGCTATCATAGTTACTATCAGTGCGTATCAGAGTTACTTTGAGTGCGTATCAGAATTACTCTTAGTGTTCTCTCAGTTACTCCTTAGTGCTGTCATAGTTACTCTCAGTGTCCTCGCAGTTACTCTCAGTGCGTATCAGAGTTACTCTCAGTGCGTATCAGAGTTACTCTCAGTGCGTATCAGAGTTACTCTTAGTGTTCTCTCAGTTACTCCTTAGTGCTGTCACAGTTACTCTCAGTGTTATCATAGTTACTATCAGTGCGTATCAGAGTTACTCTGAGTGCGTATCAGAGTTACTCTTAGTGTTCTCTCAGTTACTCCTTAGTGTTGTCACAGTTACTCTCAGTGTCCTCGCAGTTACTCTCGGTTCTATCAGAGTTACTCTGAGTGCATATCAGAGTTACTCTTAGTGTTATCTCAGTTACTCCTTAGTGTTGTCACAGTTACTCTCAGTGTCCTCACAGTTACTCTCAGTGCGTATCAGAGTTACTCTCAGTGTGTATCAGAGTTACTCTGTGTGCGTATCAGAGTTACTCTCGGTGCTATCAGAGTTACTCTCAGTGCTATCTGAGTTACTCTTAGTGTTTTCTCAGTAACTCTTAGTGCTAATTGAAAGTATATATAATAAGACAAAAACACTACAGCTAAACATTCAAGATTACAACATTCAAAGCATAAAATGTTGTGGATGAGTCAACCTGAACGGGATTTACAGCTGATCCCAATGTTGCTTGGTATATGTCCCTAACGAAGAGCTGATCTGCAGAGTCCTCCGATCCAGAGTATACTTCGTCGCTAGGCATTCTGAAGAGCGGAATAAGCTCAGTTGGTGTTTCTAAGAACTGATCTGTGATCCATGTTGTGATGGTCTGGTGATCAGTTGGCTTGAGGTAGATGATCCAACCTTTGCGAAGACTGAGCTATGCGATCATCCTTTTCCAGCCCTTAGCAGTTGAAAGTGACCCATTTTTATTCTGCATAAGGGTTATCTGGAAAGACTGGTTTCCGATTAGGAAGGTGGTTTTGCCTGGTTTGATGTGAAAATGGAGATGGTTCCATTCTATAGGAAGTAGAATGGATTCCACTGTCTTGTCGTCAATGGTGTAGTTGATTGGCTGGATGAATGGCTCCATGGTAGGCTGTGAAGAAATGTTAAAGGGGATCTGAGGAGATGGTCAAAGGGGGTGCTACTAAAATGTTAAGTGGGTTGTCTGTATTTCTTCTGTAAAACTATACCTTCTGTAAACCGTAGCAGTCACAGATGAAGAAGAAGTGGACATCGAGGGTGTCGTCGAGGATGGAGATGTTGAAGATCTGAAAGCCCCCCGTTGTGTTGTAAACCGGAGCAGTCGTGGATGAAGAAGAGATGGACGTTGAGGGTGTTGCGGAGGAAGGAGATGTTGAAGATCTGAAAGCCCCCCGCTGTGTTGGAAACTGTAGTAGTTGCAGATGAAGAAGAGATGGATGTAGAGGGTGCCGTGGAGGATGAACATGTTGAAGATCTGAAAGCCCCCCGTTGTATTGTTGGTGCAGCAAATATGTGCAGCAGTGAGAGTAATGCTCTGTGTTGTTGGTGCTGCAATTATTGACAGTAGTAAGATTAATGCTCTGTGCTATTGGTGTTGCAATTATTGACAGCAGTGCTCTTTCCTGTTGGGTTGCAAAGATGCCAGCAGTACTGTTCTGTTCTGACGACACAGCAGTGCACTATGCTATGTGTATGTGCATTTACATCGTACAGCAGACTCTTGTACATATCTTTATATCTCTGTGCTCTCTTTTCTTCACTTTTCTGGTTCCTTCTTTAATAAAGAATCGTGTACAGCAGACTCCTGAATGCTAGAGTTAATTTTTTGTTTATCACAATTACTCCTTAGTGCTATCGCAGTTACTCTCAGTGTCCTCGCAGAACTCTTGGTGCGTATCAGAGTTACTCTTAGTGTTCTCTTAGTTACTCCTTAGTGTTGTCACATTTACTCTCAGTGTTATCATAGTTACTCTCAATGCGTATCAGAGTTACTCTGAGTGCGTATCAGAGTTACTCTTAGTGTTCTCTCAGTTACTCCTTAGTGCTGTCACAGTTACTCTCAGTGTCCTCGTAGTTACTCTCAGTGCGTATCAGAGTTACTCTTAGTGTTATCTCAGTTACTCCTAAGTGTTGTCACAGTTACTCTCAGTGTCCTTGCAGTTACTCTAGGTGCTATCAGAGTTACTCTGAGTGTTCTTTCAGTTACTCCTTAGTGCGTATCAGAGTTACTCTCAGTGTGTATCAGAGTTACTCTCAGTGCGTATCTGAGTTACTCTGAGTGTTCTCTCAGTTACTCCTTAGTGCTGTCACAGTTACTCTCAGTGTTATCATAGTTACTCTCAGTGCGTATCACGAGTTACTCTGAGTGTGTATCAGAGTTACTCTTAGTGTTCTCTCAGTTACTCCTTAGTGTTGTCATAGTTACTCTCAGTGTCCTCGCAGTTACTCTCAGTGTCCTCGCAGTTACTCCTTAGTCATGTCACAGATACTCTCAGTGTCATCACAGTTACTCTCAGTGCGTATCAGAGTTACTCTCAGTGCGTATCAGAGTTACTCTTAGTGGAGTCTCAGTTATTTCCTAGTGTTGTCACAGATACTCTCAGAAGCAGACATATCTCGATACAGGTATGTTAGCACTGAGAGTAACTATGATATGCAAAACCAAAACAGTCTAACTCAAAGTATATATCTGCATAAAAAATCACAACAGATTTACATTCAAGAACACAACATTCAAAGCACAAAACGCTATATATTATACCCAGAAATAGTCGTATTTGCAATAAGATGTTCACAACACACAAGTAATGTATCTCATAGTGGTTACACATCAAAATTCCAGAAGCAAACTGTTCAAATTTTACATTTCAATTAATAATTCACTCTTTCAGCTTAAATCTAGCCATTTATCTAGGCTTGAAACAGCTTCTTCATCCGTTTTCTTCTCTTCAGCTGGTGCTTCTGTCCCTCTTCTTCTTGTTGCTTTTGACATTCATCTATTCCTTCCTTGTTCTGCTCAGATGGACCTTCTTTGATGACGTCATTGTTATCTTTTTGATGTGTTTGTACAGGTTGCAACTCCCCCCTCGCCATCATTCTCCAAAAAATATCAGCCCTTATGGCCGGCATGTCCTTGCAGGTGAAGTCCATGGGTTTTCCATTTACCAGGCATTCTAGGTACTTCATGACAAAGATCCCACAGTCAAGTGAGTCTTCTGCCTGTTGTGGACATAGCGGGTACTCCTGTCCCCATTGTGACAGTTGGTCACCTTTTTCTGCCCCCCTGAAGAATTCATGGACAATACCCACCTGCATTAAATATTGACAACTCTTATTAATCATCTATCAACAAACATTAATCATATCAATCCACTATAAATAGAGTTTCTTTTTATAGATTGCTTACCCATCTAAGGAATTCCCTTTTCGACTTGCTATTTCCACTCATTGAGTTATAAGATCGGTGTACTCCTTCCCTGAAACTTGCCTCGTACAAGTGCCAGTGGTTGTCATTGTTCAATATGGTGAACATCGAGTCCATTGTGTCCCAATCTTTCATCGGGACATTGAATAGTGGAGATAGCATGTCGATCTGCTCCAAGGTTATGTTTTCAACGTCAAACGACAACTTCTGCTGCAAATGCAAATTCACATCTATAAGTTTTAGTTTTGTGTATGTATTTTTGTATTTTTGATGTAATTTTGTATACCAATTTTGTTCTTCTTACCGGAGCATATGTGCTCAAGCAGTGCCATGACAGACCCTTCTTTCTCCTTTTACTTGTGGTAGCTTTGAGCATCTGTACAAAGCAGTCCATAACCTGAAAAAATAACCACAAGATTTCTTTGTTTAGAAAAAAAAACGACAAGTTCTCGAAGAGTTACACTACTATTTATTAGTTTCTTACTGGTGATTGTATCATTTGATCTTTGTACAGTAGGGTGGCGAGGTCCTTCCCCGTGCACCAAGTGTCATCACTGAATCTCCATTCTTGTTTTGACCTGTCAATCGTTTGTATAGATGTTATACATATTAGTTTTGGATATTGAATAAGCGATGTTTTATATGTGTACACTTGGCAAAATAACAAATTCTCTTACATTTCTTCTATATTATCCATGAAGTGGTGGACAATTTCCCTGGATTGTTTCGTTTTGAAATGCTCGAAACCAATAAAGTTTGACAACTTGTGCTGTCAACAACAAAAGAGCACTTCATGTTAGAATCAATATTAGTGTTCTATCAGTTACTCTCAGTGCTATCAGAGTTACCCTCAGTGCTATTTGAGTTACTCTCAGTGTTCTACCAGTTACTCTCGGTGCTATCAGAGTTACTCTCAGTGCTATCTGAGTTACTCTTAGTGTTACTCTTTATATTACTACAGTTACTCTACTTCTATTACACAATTACTCTACTGTATTTACACAGTTACTCAAGTATTGATATGATTTAAAGGAGATGCAACCTTACCTTTTCCTCCCTCCTCTTCTTCACGTTTTTCTCGATGCTGCCTATGATTTTCTGTTCTATCTTTGACAACTTTTTTCTGGGCTCCTCCTTCTGCCCTTCTTCATCGATTATATTCTTCTGCTTATCCAAACCTTCAGCTGATTTTTCTTTCTTCTCCTCCTCCTCATCATTTTTCTTCCCATCATTTTCATCTTCTGAGTCATTCTGTTGCACATATCTTCTTCTGAGGCTCAGCCTGCCTCGCTTCATCGGCTTGTCGTCCTTATCCATACCCTCATTATCTACTTTGCTCGTCGAAGCAACATCCTTATTGGGTTCTTGAACATTCCCCGACGAGAACCATTTAGTAGATTGTTCTAATCCACCGACAGGTGACTGTGATTTATCACCTTCATCTCTGAATTTTCTCCTCAGTTTTTTGTTCTCCTCTTCCAGCTCGGCTATTCTGTTTTCTAGTCGTTTATTCTCTCTCCGCAGCTCGGCGAATGCTTCAACAGCAATTTTCGTGCATATCTCCTTCTGCATCTTTAGCTCGTCCTCGAGTATTTGTATTCTTCTCGCCAGGTTGGAGTCATCAGCAGGCACTCCTTCTTGGATTACTGGCTTTGTTGGTGCCTTGTCTGGCTTTTGTTTACTTTTCTCCCTTTTATCCGCAAGGTAGTAGGGCATGTCTTTCATTGTTCTTGCAGCTTGCCAGTTATCCCCCTGGTCTATATTTATACCTTCACAAACATGTCCATAAAAAAATCAAAAATAGTATTTAACAATGCAAACTTGCAGGATTATGTTATATATTAGTTTTTTTAACAAATAAGAAATATTCTTACATCCTTAGGGTTCACAGCCCCCAAATCCATCATCTTCTCAACCGGCACAGCCCACTTCTTTATCCTTGGCTTTGCGTCAAGGAACGTTGGCTTTGCCATGTTTGTCATCTCATATGCCCAAACCTACATTTAAACAGAGTGAAAATGCAATGCATATGTAACTGCCCCCCATAGTCATTATTGTAACAATTTTGTAGATGAAGTTAATTTCGTTCACTTACACATAGGCACATCACACACCCTGTTGTGTAGAGGGTGGTTTTCCCTTTCTCCCCTTTCCTCCTCAGTTGGACATTTTGCTTCAGCATCTTCATATTCCTGAAGATGCTCCCATGCACCAGCTTTGCCCAATGTATCTGCGTCGTTTCAGTAACATCGTCTAGGTAGTGCAGTATGTAGATTGGTGTGCAATAGCTGGTGTCTGGGAGTAGGAATGTTGACAGCAGGTATAACATCCATGCACGACACATGTTCTGGTGGTCCGATGGATCGTCGGTATTGGCAAATTGTTGCCAAAGCTTTGCTAAGATGTCCTTGTGCAGGACATCCTTTTACCTTAACCTCTTACCGGTGTCCTCTTCATTTCCTTTTTTACATGTTGCGCTGGCAAATTGTTGCCATATTGATCTCACAATCTCAGAATTTTTCCTAGGTATGATGTCCATACCTTTGCTTGGGATACCTAGAATTACCCCTACATCCTCAACCGTCATCCTTCTTTCCTCCCCTCTGGCCAGCAAAAACTTGTCATCATCTACATATCTATCTATCAAATCATCCAGGAGGCATACATCAACCATAAGATTTGGCATATGTATCATGTTTGCAAATGTCGTCGCCCTCATCATTCTTATCTGATCACTTGTATACACCAGGCTCTTGCTGGAGGTGATGTAGCTCTTTAGGTAACACCTGTGGTATAGCCTCTTTATCCCCACTGCAAACATATGAAAAGTGTCATATGATAGTAACAATAATTTAATAAGTTTACAAATCCATTCAATATTACCTTCAGCTGCCTTTTCCTTTCCCTTTTCTTTCTTCCTCCTTATTTCCTCTTCTTCTATCTCGTCAGCAGCCTTATTTGTATCATTAGTTTCTTCGGCCTTCCCTTTCCTTTCACTTTCTTTTCCTGCATAGGAATGAAGTTATTCTAGTTATCATGCACAGTTACTCCAACATTTACTCTAGTTACTCTAGGCTATCGTATAGTTACTCTTGGTATCATGCACAGTTACTCCAGCATTTACTCTAGTTACTCTAGGCTATCGTACAGTTACTCTAATGTTCTATATCAGTTACTCTTGGTATCATGTAGTTACTATTGGTATCATGTACAGTTACTCCAGCATTAACTCTAGTTACTCTAGGCTATCGTACAGTTACTCTTGGTATCGTGCACAGTTACTCTAGCATTTACTCTAGTTACTCTAGGCTATCGTACAGTTACTCGTGGTATCATGCACAGTTACTCCAGCATTTACTCTAGTTACTCTAGGCTATCGTACAATTACTCTTGGTATCATGCATAGTTACTCCAGCATTTACTCTAGTTACTCTAGGCTATCGTACAGTTACTATGATGTTCTGTATCAGTTACTCTTGGTATCATGTAGTTACTCTTGGTATCATGTACAGTTACTCCAGCATTAACTCTAGTTACTCTAGGCTATCGTACAGTTACTCTTGGTATCGTGCACAGTTACTCCAGCATTTACTCTAGTTACTCTAGGCTATCGTACGGTTACTCTAATATTCTGTATCAATTACTCTTGGTATCATGCACAGTTACTCCAGCATTTACTCTAGTTACTCTAGTCTATCGTACAATTACTCTAATGTTCTGTATCAGTTACTCTACTTCTTATAACAATTACTCTTTTACATGCTATCATAAATTACCTTGCCATTCTTTGCTCTCCGCTTTGTCACTCCGAGGTTTTTCAGTCTCGGTAGATCCTTTGCCTTCTTTCTCAGTCGTAACTAGCTTACTTCGTTTTGCTCTTTTCTCGGACGGTTTGCTCATCAGGGGATCTGCAGCCCCTCTTTTCTTCCTTTTCGTTTCTGACAAAGGATTCGCAGAAGCAACCTCCTCCCTTTTCGCAGCTTCCTATTGCCCCGTTTCACCGGTGTTCGCATCCCCTTTCGCAGAAGCAACCGATGTCCCTTTATCCTCTACAACTGTTGTCTTGGGCATCGTAGCCCATTCGGTATCCCCTTTCAGGGTAGCAGCTTCCTCTTGTCCCGTTTCACCGGTGTTCGCATCCCCTTTCTGGCTAGTATGTGAATCTGCGGCCGCCGCTTCTTCTGGTTCTTTGGCCATCTTCTCCTCGGCCTGATGGGGCTGCATTTCGAAGTCATCATCTTCTTCAATCACTGGTCGTAGACGCCTTAGCCACGGCGGCCCTGTCGAGGTCTTCCTTGACGCTTTCTTTGTTCTCGTCATATTGGAAGAGGTAACTGATTCGGAATTGAGATGCAGCGAGATGGAGGAGCAATTAGAGACGGAGGAGTTCGGGTCATCGGTGATTTTTGCACGACAGGCATAGCGATGGCAGCGGGAAGGTAGAGTGACGACAGCGGGAAGGCAGAGCGACGGACTGAGTGAGGGTTTTGGGCAGGTCGCGTTCGAACGCTTTCCGCTGTTTTTATTTTTTGAAGTATTTACGGGGCTATGCCACCGTGTCTTCTGCCGGGTAGATTTGGGCTAAGTTACCCACCGGGCAACGAATTCTATCTCTCTCTCTCTCTCTCTCTTTCTATATATATATATATATATATATATATATATATATATATATATATATATATATATATATATATATATATATATATATATATATATATATATATATATATATATACGTATGTATGTATATATGTATATATGTATACATATATCTATATATATCTATATAAATATAAATATATATATATGTATACATATATAAATATATATGTGTATATATATATATATGTATATATATGTATACATACATATACATATATACATATATACGTATATATATATGTATATATATATATGTATACATACATATATATATAGATATATATATACACATACATACGTATATATATATATATATATATATATATATATGTATATATATATATATATATACGTATATATATATATATATATATATATATATATATATATATATATATATATATATATATATATATATATATATATATATATATATATATATATACGTATATATATATATATATATATATATATATATATATATATATATACGTATATATATATATACGTATATGTATATATATACGTATATATATATATATATATATATATATATATATATATATATATATATATATATATATATATATATATATATATATATGTATATATATATATATATGCGTATATATATATATATATACGTATATATATATATATATATATATATATATATATATATATATATATATATATATATATATGTATATATACGTATATATATATATATATATATATATATATATATATATATATATATGGGATGGTTTTTAA
Organism: Alisma plantago-aquatica; assembly: GCA_963693085.1. Lineage (NCBI taxonomy): Eukaryota > Viridiplantae > Streptophyta > Magnoliopsida > Alismatales > Alismataceae > Alisma > Alisma plantago-aquatica. The sequence continues at coordinate 1,541,572,532 of OY856410.1, forward strand.
TGCCCGCACGGGTAACTTTCTTATACTACCCGTCTTTTAAAGGCACGGTGGCATTTTTGGTAAATAGATTAAATATCCAGATTCTCGTCTCTATCTCCATGGTCCCGAATCCAGGACTGCAGGGAGCTCCACGACCTCAGCCTGTCAGCACTCTGCTGCTCAGACTCTCTTGTCCAGTAGGAGGCGTCCGACCCCAAGAAGGCCACCGACGTGCAGGCCTACCTGTCCGCGGCGCTGACCAACAAGAGAACCTGCCTCGACGGCCTCAAAGGGTTATCCGGCCCAATGCTCCCGACGCTCGTTCGCGCCCTTCGTGATGCTTACAAGCACGTGTCGAACTCCCTCTCCATCGTCAGTCGCCCTCCGAAGTCGTCCACGACGGAGGGGGTTGGCGCCGGAGCAGCGGCCCAACCAGCTGGGTCTCACAGCCATAAGCTTTCGGGCCTTAACCACGACGACAATGACTTCCCCCGTTGGCTGTCCCGAAAGGACTGAATGGTCCTTGAAATCGGCCTCGGTGGTGCGGCGGCGGCAGAAGTGACGGGGACGACGTTGATTAGCACCTTCGTTGGCCTACTCGGCCAGCATATCTACGTGCTCGGAGAGGCTTTAGCTGACGAGAACAATCTAATCAGCAAGTTCTTCTTTCGCCAGAATCTTGCGTGGGGGAACAATGTCTGATGATCTTGGTCTATGCTTGGACTAGGCTTGAGGATTGCGTGCTCCAACTGCTTGAGGAAATGAGGAGTTGTGGGTTAAGTTTGACCACCTTGATGAAAGCTGCAGAATTTCATGAGCAGATCACACTTTTGGTTGAAATCACGTTGAATGCAATTAATTACAGATGGAGTTGTCAATTACTTTGTCACTATGTGGTTGGCAAATAAATATAATGTGTAATGCTATTGTATGGTGCTTCTCTACTGATCCAGGTGCCATCTACAAATTCATTAATCTAGTGTGATGTTGTAGATCGTGAGAGAGAAGATAGTTGCATGGACATGTACATGTTAACTGTTGATTTTACAAATTCAGTTTGATACTGGCAGTTTTTTCTTTGGCTGAAGATTATTAGTTCTATCTGTGTAGAGATGGTCCAAAACTAAGAGGCTTACAAGTACTTTGTTCCCTCTTGTTCCTTTTCTTCTACACGATTGTGTAGATTCACTATATATAAAGAAATTCTATATTTTTTATCTAGTAGAAACGAATGAAACATTTTTGACAATATGCAAGCATGACGATATTTGAGCATCCATATACTCGGAAGAAAAACTTGTCTTAATATGTTACACTTTGTATACTAATTTGTTTACATAATTTTGTGTACACATTAGAACGTTATCAATGTTTCTACAGATTTTGTTTTTGTGCATGATCTTTGGTTGTCTGTAAGATGTTTGTTATTTTGAGTGTCAGATAATTAATTTTTGTGTCCCGTTGTTACTTTTAGTGTCGAATAGTTACTTCTTTTACCATATCGTTACTTTTTATGTCATGGTGTTACTTTAAGAGTCGAGTAGTAACTTTTTGTATCATGTATTTACTTTCCATATTACATAGTTACTCTTTGTATCCAGATGTTACTTTTAGAATCACAGAGTTACTTTCCATACTACACAGTTACTTTTTACGTCAAATGGTTACTTATAACACCATATCTAATGAGCCATGATGTGTATTGGTCTATTTTCATTGCCATGTATGGCTATGTTGTTATCACATTACTTTTAATGTCATATAGTTACTTTTCTTACTGTACAATTACTTTTTTTGTCCTAATGTTACTTTCAGTGTCCAGATAGTTACTTTCAGTGTCTGATAGTTACTTTTGGTGTCTCGATGTTACTTTTAATGTCATATAGTTACTTTTCTTACCATATAGTTACTTTTTTGTGTTACTTTGCAATATGACCGAACATTTCTATATAGTTATTTTTTGTGTCCCGATGTTACTTTTAGTGTCTGATAGTTACTTTATGTGTCTCGATGTTACTTTTAATGTCATATAGTTACTTTTCTTATCGTACAGTTACTTTTTGTGCCTTGATGTTACTTTCAGTGTTCAATAATTACTTTATGTGTCTCGATGTTACTTTTAATGTCATATAGTTACTTTTCTTACCGTACAGTTACTTTTTTTGTCCTAATGTTACTTTCAGTGTCCCGATAGTTACTTTTTTATATCATGATGATATTTTAATGTCAAATTGTTAATTTGTATGCCATATAGTTACTTTGTTTGTCCTATTATTAATTTGTTGAGGTCAACACTCATGTGGCTTCTATTATTGTCAGGGGCACGACATGCATGAGTATGCCAAACTCCACTGACTCTATTCTAATAGTTAATTCCGGTGCTTTTTATCTAGACAATCATTTTGTCAAACACGCTATGAGCACTTGCACAAAACACCTTATATTGATAATGTCCAATAAACCAGAACGGTTATGACCAATAAGGTACCAGAAAATCTTAGGCATCATCGCATTGGAACTGGGCACATGCCGGATGAGGCATGGTGAGGACCAAATGTGTGATGATGACACACAATCACGGACACAATATCTGTGTCACAGAACCAATAATGGCTCGCACTGCCTAAACATACATGAACTTAGTTGGAAGAATATAATACCAATTGGAAATAGAGAAAATACAATTTGGAACAAAGAAGAGTGGTTAAGTGGATATATCAGAGTTTCATCATATGCTAATCCATTCACTCGAAAATCAGTTGTTACAAAAAGTCATTCTATCGTCGTCAATCTCAGCTTCTTCCCTTTTAAGATTATATTTATCACAGACAAATTTTCATGTTCTCGGCTAAATGGAGCATGTTGTGGAGGATTCCGATATGTTCTACCCCTTTCCTCCTATTAGGCCGCCCTTTTTACCTTTTCTGTATGCAAGCACTCCAACACGACAGAACATTCCACAGTAGAAACGACTGTACCAGATTCCATGATGAGAAAACAAGTTTGGGAATTGATGAAGACTTCCGTAATTGTTTTCCTAAGTGTTGTTCACCCCTTATTCTGGTGTTCGATTTCACATCAGAGAATTGCAGAAGAGCAACAAGCAAGGCCGACATGTCCTAGAACACCGTCGGCTCCACTTTGGGCTGGGTACCGTCGACACCTTAGTTCGACAATTGTGTCATTGGCGGTGGTGATGGGAAACCCGTTGTGGTGGTGTTCCATTGGTAGATCCCTCCCATCGACGACCTGGTCGAGACATCTACTGCGTGTCGGGGGTTTACCCACATAGTGGTCGCCGCTACCTCTGTTATGCAAGCGTGCACGGGTGGCCAGTCGGCCTTGTTTCTTTCGGTGAGAATTGGGGGACACGACATGTTTGGGGATAATTGAGACCAAGTGAGTTAGGCAATGAAAGGAGGATATGGTGGTGTGAGATACATTCAGCCTGAGATCCAGAGCGGATGATTTTAAGTTGAAGAACCAGCATGGACAGTCGGTAGCGAGACTAAGTCGGTGAAGTGCAGAACATCAGAGTCAGTTGGCGACAGGTCGGTGACGGTGTATTAGCACAATGGCAACTGCTTCTACCAATGCTCTCAGGAGTTGTGCCGTGTGTACCCGAGCCTCCTGTCGTCGTCCAAGTCCAACTTCGCTGCGTCACTGCCGATTCCTGGAGCTAATGCCTCCTCTGCTGGCTGCATCACCATGACCGCCAAGTGGATGCCCGGTCAGCCACTCCTGGCGCACCTCGACAGAGGGTGTCCATCGTCTGCCAAAATTACAATGTTATTTTTTTGGGCGAGATTTAGAAGAGTCTGGACACGAATAACTACAGTCAATATTTACAAGATGTGCCACCGTGTATCCAAGAACGGGTAGCCTAATCAAAGTACCCGCACGGGCAATGAATAAATCTCATATATATATATATATATATATATATATATATATATATATATATATATATATATATATATATATATATATATATATATATATATATATATATATATATATATATATATATATATATATATATATATATATATATATATATATATATATATATATATATATATATATATATATATATATATATATATATATATATATATATATATATATATATATATATATATATATATATATATATATATATATATATATATATATATATATATATATATATATATATATATATATATATATATATATATATATATATATATATATATATATATATATATATATATATATATATATATATATATATATATATATATATATATATATATATACGTATATATATATATATATATATATATATATATATATATATATATATATATATATATATATATATATATATATATATATACGTATATATATATATATATATATATATATATATATATATATATATATATATACGTATATATATATATATACGTATATATATATATATATATATATATATATATATATATATATATATATATATATATATATACGTATATATATATATATATATATATATATATATATATATACGTATATATATATATATATACGTATATATATATATATACGTATATATATATATATACGTATATATATATATATATATATATATATATATATATATATATATATATATATATATATATATATATATATATATATATATATATATATATATATATATATATATACGTATATATATATATATATATACGTATATATATATATATATACGTATATATATATACATATATATATACGTATATATATACGTATATATATATATATACGTATATATATATATATATATATATATATATATATATATATATATATATATATATATATATATATATATACGTATATATATATATATATATATATATGTATATATATATATATATGAAATAGAAATATATATATATATATATATATATATATATATATATATGATCCTATACATATATATATATATATGAAACAGAAATATATATATATATATATATATATATATATATATATAATCCTATATATATATGAAACAGAAATATAATCCTATATATACATAAATATATATATATATATATATATATATATGTATATATAAACAGAAATATATATATATAATCCTATACATATATATAATCCTATATATAAACAGAAATATATAAACAGAAATATATAAACAGAAATATATGAAACAGAAATATATATATATATATAGATATATATATATATATGTATATATGTATAGATAGATATATATATGAAACAGAAATATATAAATACATAATCCTATATATAAACAGAAATATATAAATAGAAATATATAAACAGAAATATATGAAACAGAAATATATATATATATATATATATGTATAGATAGATATATATATATATGTATATATGTATAGATAGATATATATATAAACAGAAATATATAAATACATAATCCTATACATATATATATAAATAGGAATATATAAACAGATATATATATATATCCACAGAAATATATATAAACAGAAATATAGTTATTATATATGCACTTAGGATGTAAGTGTATACCCTAATCGTATACACATGCTAAATGTTTTCCTTTTTCTAGTTTATACAAATGCTAAATATTTTCCTTTTTCTAGTTGATACAAATGCTAAATGTTTTCCTTTTTCTAGTTGATACAAATGCTAAATGTTTGCCTTTTTAATGACATTTTCAGATGGCTGACCATGATGAGAATGATGTCCATGATGACCATGAAGTCCATGATGAGCATGCTATCCATGACGAGCATGGCGAGGATACCAATGTAAGTTCTAAAAATATATCCTGTATTTCTATAAAATTCATTATCTTCTAGTTATGTCATATATCCTATATTTCTATATTGCCCTAATTCAGTGTGTTTATTTTTGTCAAATTTTAGGTTGATGATGCACAGGTACCCGCTGAAGCAATTGAGCAACTTGATGCGCAGCAACAAAAACTTAACAAGAAAAGGGGTATCACTCTGTTGAAAAAGTTAACTGCGCTGAGTGGCAGTGGATCCAAATTGGTTGTGGAGTTTGATAATGGAGGGAATGCAATTGGAGTGAACCGCAATAATTTTATAAACTATCTTGGGGTTGTCACTCGAAGCCATTGTGGTGTTAAGTATGATAATTGGCATAAAGTTCCTCAGGCGAAGAAAGACTTGATATGGAAAGATTTATGCGTGAGTTATTTTGTAGATTACAAATTCTATTATTTGCAATTCTATTTTTGGATACTAGTTAATAACATTTCTATTTTACAGAATATGTTTGCATTGGATGAGATGTTGCATCGTAAAAGTGTGATGCAACGCGCTGGAAAGATGCTTAGGAATTACAGGACAAATCTGAACAGAGAATACATAAAACAGGGTGATAAGAAGAAGAAGTCAGCCCTTGAACAATGGAACTTCTTGGACAGAGAAGATTGGGACAATTTTGTTGCTTCAAGAAATTCTGAAGAATTCAAGGTATTAGGCGTCACTCCCATTTTAATTAATATACATTGTGCTACTAACCTAATTATAAATGTGCATACTAACTAGGCCTTCAGTGACGCACAAAAAGCAAGGCGTGCACTGAATGTGCATGACCACACTATGGGTCCAAAAGGCTATGCAAGCATTCGCCAAAGACTACAGGCGGAGTCTACAGCTACTCAGGAGTCTGCGGCTACTCAGGAGTCTGTGGCCACACCCTTGCCTTGCCATGATATATGGATAGCTGGCAGGCAAAACAAGAAGGGTGAAATAAAGAAGCCCGAAACTGCTGAGGCGGCTGCAAAAATGGTAAAATACAACTCTTAGAGCAATGGTTTGAATATTGATTATTTGTGGTGTTAACTTACCAATTTCTATTTATGGTGATTAGAGGGAGCTGCACGAGCAGAGGAAACAAGGCACGTTCATCCCTCAGGGCACAAGGGATGAATTGACAGTTTCTCTGGGTAACCCAGAGCATCCTGGACGTGTTAGAGGTGTCGGCGCTGGTGTGGGCATCAAAGCATTCTTTGGGCCATCCCAGCGCAAACCCAGAGCGGGACTTTCTCAAGAAGAGGTATCCTATTCTTTTTTTAGAATGTTACTGCAAAAGGAAATTCATTAATAAGAAGCTAATGTTTTTTTTATCCATGTATAGGTGAATAAGAGAGTCAAGGATATAGTTACTAAGAAGGTCAATGATGTAGTTGCTGAGAAGGTCAAAGGAGAATTGCTGCGGTGGCAGGCATCTCAGGCTTCCAATCAGCCTATGGCGACCCACTCTTCTCCTGCTGCACAGACTGTGAGTAATCCTGGAGACCCATCGCCTAACACGTCTGTTGTAAGTATTGTTTATGACATTGTAGATAGTCTTTTCAAGATGATATGTTTTCAAGATGATATGTATATATGTATAACATTCTTGACGTATATTTGTAGGCATTGAAGCCATGCCGCTTAAGAATGCAAAACTATGTTGTTGCAGAGGCGTAGGCTTACCAGTCCCTTCCTGGGGCAACGTTTCATGGGACTCCAATGCCGTAGGGCTACGTTCGTGTGGGCCCGATACATGTATTACCCGATTGGAGGGAAGCTGCGTTGCCATATGCCCACCCAGATATTGATAAACTTGGTGAGGCAGAAGGCAGGGTCATATTGTGGCCCAAAGCAGATGTCCTCTACACGAGTGAAATTGTAAGATAAATTTACTTTGATTTAGACTGTTAATGTGTATATAATGATGTCAACTGATCTGAAATTATATATACATGTTAAAAAGAAGACACCAGGAGCACCTAGGCCTCCACCTCCACTTCCCGCATTACCAACTTGGGTTCCAACTGACCTAACATACCTGTTAGGTCCTGCTTGTAGGGGAATGGCATGTTGGCTACGGGCACATAATATACTTTGCATTCAAACAGGATGGAGGAAAGGTCCCAAGGAAAAAGAACCAGCCATTGTCTTGGGAGAACGTAAAAGTAAGTTCCCGACTCCCCGACTCCAATCTATATATTATTGATGTGAATTGTGCTTAGTTGTATTATTTTGTATGTTTCAATTTATAGTGCGCTACATAAGACAATGGCTGGGCATGCGCATACTATGTGATGCAATTTATGCAGATGATTATCAAACATGCCGCATTGGACATCGATACCATACATGAGGTATTATATATAGTCTCATTAGTTAGTATGAAATATATCAATCTTATTTTTATATTATTACTTATATATATACATCATTCTCTTTGTAGGTGTTTAAAACTGACCACACTATAGGCAAACGCTTAAAAAATGTACATGCTCCATATACGAGGGAAGCATTAAATGAAGTAAGAGAAGAATGGGCAATAGCCATACAAACAGTGGCAACTGTAAGATATAATTGGGATGTTGATAGTGATGATGAATGATACTTTGTAAATGAATATTTCTGAATGTTAAAACATGTATTTGAATGATTCTATATGTGTGAACGTGAGAATTGAATTGATGTCTGAATGTATCTACTTGTGTGAATCTTTTTTTGTTAATTTTGCAGGTTTGTGGCCTGTTTGCAGGTTGATATCAATGGATGTCGTAAACCTGCAGTTCAGAAAACTGAACTGCAGGTTCTCATCCTGCTGACCACCCACAGCAGGCCTGCAAACTGATATGAAAAAAAAAAATAGATATAGGCGTCGGTTATTTACAGATAACCGTCCGCACAGACCTACAGCGTCGGATTTTTGTAAAGGAACGACGCCTGATGTGACCAAAGCAGTACTTGGTCTCTAATACATGTAGGCGTCTGTCCTTTAGTAGACAAACCGACGCCAAAGGGCTTTCCTAGATGTCTCCATTTTCTGTGGCGCGAACGCTTTTGGCGTCGATTGTTTATAAACATCTGACGCTTTTAGTCTAAATAGGCGTCAGGTGAAAAACTGACGTTGAAGTGTTAGACCTTTAGCGGCTCCCACATAGGCGTCGGCCAGACACCGACGCCAAAAGGGGTTAAACAACCGACGCCAAAGGCGGTTTCTGTAGTAGTGATAGGAAAGTCTCTCATGCACCAAACCACAATGGAATGTATGTGTGCACCTGCACATGGTGGATCCAGAAATAAAGTGCTTGAGCCTATATAGTTACATACATTTTTATCTCCAATATCATCAAGGGATCTCTTAGAGGTTGGAACCATGGTAGAGCTCACATATAAGTCACTTTAGGGTTTGATCAAGAAATCTCTAGGGTTTTGAAGGTTCTAAACTAGATCTTGACCTAGCTAAGTAAACTCTTCATCTCTATCTTATCTCTTATTTTTCTCTCTCTTCTTCCTTCTTCCATCGAGCAGGACCTAGTTTCTCTTGATGAGAAATTATAGATACATTGTTAAAGATCTTTTGTTGGTATGTATTCCCTGAGAGCCAATCATATGATGATTTGGATTGGGATACATTATGATTGATTTGATAAATATCAAAGGCAAGCTTCCAATTTATTCTGGTTCAATCAATTATGAGATAATGATAGAACAAAATGAATGTCTAGGGAAATGACAGTACTCAATGATGTATGTCTTCAGGTTAAGGACATGAAGAATGAGATCATATGGATGCTAAGATTTTATACATTCTTGTTTTATCCCTAGTCGGATGTCATTGTAGAAGGTTGATAAACAACAAAGGATACAACAAGACTAGAGTGTGTGTTGGTTGATGACAAAGTCTCATTAGTCATGATATGTGATATAAAATCAAGCACATAGATACATGTTAGAGAACAGTGTATCAAACAGACCCAATGTGAGAGTGACACATGGAACCATGACATGGTAGTCACAGTCATCTCTCCCAGTGATGGTGGTGATTGTGATTCTTAGACCTGAAATCACTACACTCATCACATGTTGTTGGATACACTTTGACATCATCAGACGCGGTCCTAAAATATGGATTGTTGTAAAGGTGATGATTGTGTGACTTTGACACATGGGGTTTTAAATGTGAGTGATAGATATGGGATTTGTCCCTCCTAAGAGAGTATGATGTCCATGTCCACTTGATATGTGAGACTGAGAAAGGTATGCACATGCACGTGTGATTCAATATGTGATATTGATGGCACACATATCTCAGATAGTCCGCTTTGGATCAAGCAACATTAATGAGCATTGAAAGGATGACATCTCCATGCCTTGAGTTCATTTAGGATATCAGAGACAAAGTAATTATATTCACTAGAACACCAATCACAGACTGTAGGATTGAAACTTGTTCATCAACTTTCCTTTTCACTAGGGTAGCACTGATGTGCGACCAGGCACCACTCTTTGCTTGTGATGTCATAAGCTAGTTATGAACATTCACTACCAATGCGAAATGGGACCTATAAGGTGACACACAAAGGATTTACATAGAAGTGACGTTTATCAATGAATGATATTTGGATTGATTACTAAAGGTGTTTAGGTACTCAATGAAACATTCAATCAATTGACTTGACTCAGTTTCATCAAGTTCAAGTTTTGAACTAACTGATTTGAGTGTTTGATTGATTGAGAACTGTATTGACTATGTTCTGCACAACCTGGACCACCAACTGACTGATTCACTGGGTGAAATGATTGGCTCATGGTCAGTGAGATGATCAGTTCACTTGGTGAACCGATCAGTTCGAATGGACAAAACTAGCAAGGTTGGGTTGTCCCGTTTTGTGAGAAAAGTTTTTCGTTTCACTTGTACAATTTGACTGGGACAAGAATTGATCATTGTATTAATTGGTAACGAAAGAGGAAAGTCAATTGGAGGTGAGATAGGAATGTGAAATGACCAGTTCAACTAGTGAACTGATCGGCTCACACTCCCAGCCAATCAATTCATTTTTGAAATGACTGTTTGGGCTGCTGCAGTGCAATCAGTTCATGGAGATTCTGGATCCTTCTACTCCCACTTTAGTCATGCATTGCCCAGGGCTGAGATCCCTGACCCTGACCCCTCCTATATATATAGAGTTATTGGGGGCTTCATAAATAGAAGAACTCAGAACATCAGTTGCTCTACAAAGTTGTTGTTCTCTCTGGTTGTGTGGTAACCAAGAGAGCCCAAACAAGTTATACCCGTCCAGGGAGGAACAGTGAGGGAAAGAGAACTGTAAAAAAGCAACTGATTGTGGGAGAGTGTGCCGGTGACTGGTAGCGGATAGAAGGGGATGAATCCTTCTAGTGTCCTATAGAATAGGACGACTAGGCTTCCCGATGGTCTATTTGGAATATCTATAGAGGCAAGAGGTTTCTTCTGCTCAGGAGGATGACAATCAATCGCAGTCTGGGTCAGGTCCAAGAGGTGCGTAGACGTCGTTGAAGATAAGGTGGTTGAAGGCCACACTAACTATGAGGTATTGTCACTGAGATAGTCTTAGGACCAGGTACACCTCGCTCAAACCATCCTTCCTATTTCATAGTCTTTAATGCGATCCGTGGTTTTGGTTTTGTGGTAAGAGAAATGTTTTATTTCCACTGCCTTCTCCCTACCTAAAACCCAATAGTGACATCAGAGCCACGTCTTCGTACTATGTTTTAGGATATTCGATATGATCAATTTTTGGTTTTACCGCCTTTTATTTATTGCATACGATGTGAATATTAAACTGGCTAAATGTGAACATCTAATTAATACTACATGATCCCAAACTAAATATATACATATGTGATATGGTATATATATGCAAATGATATGCATCGCTCAAAATAGTTTTGATGGTGGATGTGTAGCATGGTTATGGACTATAAACCCCTATGTGTTCTTGGTTGGATTTGGTTGTTTGTATCTCAATCTGTGCACCGAGCCTTCTTCTTCTTTTCCTGATGTAACTTGAGATCACTAGAGATTCTCTTCTACCTTTTCTCCCCCTGAATGTAACTCAGTGTTTCCCAACAAGATATGTAAAAGTAGGATAGTTTATTTCCCATTATGTCAAAGACTGGCGGGCACCCAGACAAGTGGCTGGAGGTGTGAAACGATCAGATGGAGGTGCCAACCGATCGGTTGGTTGACTGAGATGACCGACTGACAATGCAGCTGGAGGCCTGATGAGGAGCAGAAGACCTGACAAACTGACTGCTTGGAGGAACCAGACAATCAATTGGAGACAATCAACTAACTGGCCAGGAGGTGAGTCCATCAGTCATGTGATGAGATGATCAAACCCAGAATGGTCTAAGCACAAGATCTTAATTAACAACAGGTTGCATGTCATGTAGACCTAGATGATCGTAATTCCATGTGGCTCTAGAAATTACAATAGAATGGCCATAACCATCACTTTATCATTATTGCATGTTTTCAATTTGGGATATATCATATATATGATATGTACTATATATGTGGTGATTGGATACATATATGCATATATAAGCATATTAAAACCCCTCAAAAAAATATTAAGTTTAAGATGTCTTCCAAAAGCAACACACATGAAAAGCTTGACCGACTAAGTGTGGGCACACCCTAGCATGGTGCACCGTCTATCTCATAGAAGTGTGATGGTGAATATGTAGGTCTGCCCGTGCAGGGTGCATATTTGTTATGTTCGCATTTGGGTTGGACTTAACAAGGTGACCTTGATCAGATCAAGCACCTTGAAGCATATAGATGCACATGGCAAGGAGTTGTGCATGAAATCTATCAATAGTTGTATATGATGCAATTCGTAAAAGTTGCCTACCTGAAAGATTCTAATTGTTGGTGACATCCCTAGCTGGTCCATTGCTGAGAGGAAATCAAGATCTTTCTCACTAGAAGGTTGACACTGCAATCTTCTGAATTGGTGGTGAGGACTATCAATTTGAACAAAATAGTGGGAGTGATAATTAATTAAAGACCTAATTATATCGTCAAATTTTTTCAAATCAAATCAAAATAAGTCAAAAAGAGTTTCGGACTGAAATTTCATATTTTCTTTTTGTAGAACAAATGTTGTCAACAATAATCACTTTTCATCGTGATCGGTCCTTGAGAAGGACAAGTTGACTAATTTCCACTACTGGTTTAGGACATTGATCATTGTTCTCACTCAAGAGTGAAATCTCTATGTCCTAGATACACCAGTTCCAGAGGAACCCACTCCCACTGCACCAAAGGCAGAAAGAGATGCTTACAGGAAGCATACTGAAGATGCCATTGATGTGAAGTGCTTGATGTTGTGCTCAATGAACTATGAGTTGTAGAGACAACATGGAAACATGCCATAAGGAGATCCAATTGGGTCTCACACACTCAAGATGATTGGGTATGTGGAGAACCTAACAAGACTGGGATTCCCTCTGAGCCAAGAGTTGGCTACTGATGTGATACTACAAACATTTTCAGAATCTAATAGTCAGTTTGTGACGAACTACAACATGAACAACTTTGACAAATCGTCAACAGAGTTGTTGGGCATGTTGAGGACAGCCGAGGAACAGATGAAGAAAGCCAAATCCAAATCTATGTTTTTGATCAGTAGAAAGAAGGGTAAGTTTAAAGGCAAGGGCAAGGACAAAGAAAAGAAGGGTTCTGATGCTAGCCAGCAGCCCAAGTCATCTTTAGCTCTCAAGGCCAAAGGAGGGGTGAACAAGGGAGGCAAATGTCACAATTGTCAAGAGCCAGGACATTAGAGGAGAAATTTCCCTATCTATCTGGATGAACAAAAGAAGAAAGAGGAGGGGATGAAAGTCTCCACCTCAAGTATCATGAAATAAACTTGAAACACTTCTTTAACCTAAGGTATATGATACCAAGACATAGATTTGCATATATAATATACAGGATCTGAAAACAAGTGATGCCCTTTGTGAAAGGACCAAGAAGGAGAACTCATCATTGGAGTAAGTGTTGCTGCCATAGATAGCAGTACCTTTTAGTTTATTTCAGCCCAAAGGGTATGTAATAGAGTTATGAACCGCTATTTTATTTTGCCAATAAATAGAAACACTTCATTTTTGCATCTTGTAATGACAAGGATGTCCATCAATAAAGTTGATGTTTCAATTTCAAAGATATGATCTTTTGTGGCGATGCCTTATTTATCTTGTGGTGCTTAGTATGCATAATATAAAATGATACCTAAAAGTTATTGATGACTCAAACAATTATTTAGCACTATCATGAGAAATTCATCTCTAGTTCCCATGTTGATTGATAGAGCTAGACTCTTTTGGTTAGTGAACCATTAAGAGATATGAATGTCTTGGGTATGATGACAAGCCAATTTTCACTAGATGGAGTGGGAGAATGACTATTCTATTGGGTATAATATATATTGATGTATTTATATACCTATTGGAATAAATTCTAATGCTTCAGATGGTGTTTATTGAAATACCAATATGAATATCTTTAAGTGTTCAAGAATATCATAAATGAAGTACGAACTTGGTAAAAGTATTAAGTCTTTGATGAGATCAATGAATGGGATACTTAAACCAAAAGTTTGAGGACCTTGTGAGTGGATAGTTTATCATAGAGAACTTATGATGTCTAAATCTAAGAAGGAATCATACTCTAAAGAGTTAGAGCATGATCATCAAATAACTAACCTCTAGAATTCTTCTAAATAACATGTTTTACACTAAATAAAGGAGATTAAGAATCACAAGTGTTGTGGGTTCTCAAATTTCTTATGTAATAGATACACCTCATATGTCTAGTCATGTGATGAACCAATAAGCTAGATGATGTTGAGAGACTAGATTTTGAGTTATGGTTTAAGGGCCATCAGATCCAAAATGACTTCAACGTGAACCAATTAAGGTATGACCTTATGGTAGCACTTATTGGGCTAAAACCCATAAGTGCAATTGGGTCTTAAGATCTAAGACTAGCATAAATGACAGTTAGATAAAGGATCATGATTGATGTTGGAACTTGAAAGACTATGAAATTTGGTATATGGATATTAAAACTGCATTCCTGGCAGCAATAAGATAAGGCTATGTACGTGACACAACCTGAAGGGTTTTATGAATCCAATAATGAAAATGCAGTCTATAAGTTACAAGGGATTAATCAATATGATTGATTAAATACAAGCAATTCAGAATTAGAAGTCTTCACTTTGAACATATAGTCAAAAGGTTTGACTAATATATCAAAATAAAGAAGGGATCTGTGATTACAAAGATTTAGTGGGAGCGTATTGACATTCCACATGATGATGAGGAATGAAATGTTCTAAAATGGAAACTAGTGTGAAATACCTTCTTTAAGGGAAGACAGAGAAATGTCCTATGTGATAGGAATAGAGATCTATAGAGATAGTTCTCAAAAACCTCTTGACCTGGTAAAGAGAGAGCACACATTGGCAATCTGTATAGAAGGGTTCAGTATGCACAAATTTAGTGGGAGAAAACTTATCCATGTTACATAGAGTTAGCATCTCAGATGCGTGTCCCAAATTGTTATGAAGAACATGAACACATAGATAGATATGCATCTATCATGTATGTAATCATCCCATTATCTTGTATGTATTAGACATGCAAGAAAATATGCATTCATCATCTTGTATGCATTGGACATGACAATATGATATGCTCATCCAGTTAACTCGTGTGACGAGTGGATGTCTGCCTACTTCTAGTGAAGGTCACAAGAATACCATGAAGAACTTGTTTGGTACATATGAAGTACTAGTTCTATGGTAATGTAAGGAACAGTTGGGTGTAAAGAGTTACACTAATGCAAGCTTCTGAAATGACAAAAAATGATCGCAAAATATAAAATATAAAATACAAAATTTAATATGAGTTGATAAATGGAAACATTTCGATTTAAAAGCCATTTAGTTCTAAAAGGGAATGTCGAGTATCCTTGTATTATGAACAACATAGGACACTATATGGATCTAGAAGTTCATAGAGATTAACTTATAGATATTCCAACCATTGATGACAAGTAGTAATACTGAGTCAAACAATGGAGCTAAGTGTTAGGAAAGGAATATTAGATCACATATTAAGGCAACTCCATCTCATACAATATGTCGTACAGTGAAGAGATGTGAAACAAGTAATATACCGACAAAAGCAAAGTGTTGCTAACTCACTGCATTAGCATTGGAGCAGCAGAAATATGTGGGACATGTTTGGAGATCACTAAGAATATGATTCAAAGGTGATTGGCTTGTAGTGCAAGTGGGAGTCTGTTGGTATGTATGCTCGAAGAGCATTCATATGATGATTTGTTTTGGAACACATTATGATTGATTTGATAAATATCAAAGGAAAGCTTCCAATTTATTTTGGTTCAATCAGTTATGAGATAATGACAGAATGGAATGAATGTCTAGAGAATGATAATACTCAATGATGTAAGTCTTCAGGTTAAGGACCTGAAGAATGAGATCATATGGATGCTAAGAGTTTGTACATTCTTGTTTTGTCCCTAGTCGGATGTCATTGTGGAAGGTTGATAGACAACAATGACACAAAAAGACTAGACATTGTGTTGGTTGATGACAAAGTTTCATTAGTCATGATATGTGATATCAAACCAAGCACATAGATACATATTAGAGAATAGTGTATCAGATAGACCCATTGTGAGCTTGACACATGGAACCATGATGTGGTAGTCACAGTCAGCTCTCCCAGTAATGGTGGTGATTGTGATTCTTAGACCTGAAATAACTGCACTCATCACATGCCTTTGGGTACACTTTGACATCATCAAACACAGTCCTAAAATATGGGATTTTATAAAGGTGATGATTGGGTGACTTTGACACATGGGGTTTTAAATGTGAGTGATAGATATGGGATTTGTCCCTTCTAAGGGAGTATGATGTCCATGGCCACTTGATAAGAGAGATTGAGAAAGGCATGTGCATGCACATGTGAGTCAATATGTGATATTGATGGCACACATATCTCATACAGTCTGCTTTAGATCAAGGAACATGAATGAACATTTAAAGGATGACAACTCCATGCCTTGTGTTCATTCAGGATATTAGAGACAAAGGAATTATATATTCCCTGAAACACCAATCACATATTGTAGGATTGAAATTTGTTCCCCAACTTTCCTTTTCACTTGGGTAGCACTAATGTGTGACTAGGCACCGCTCTTTGCTTGTAATGTCAAAAGATAGTTTTGAACATTCACGACCAACATGAAATGGAACATGTAGGGTCACACATAAAGGATTTACCTTGATGAGGAGTTTATCCATTAATGATGTTTGGATTGACTGCTAAAGGTGTTTAGGTACTCAATCAAACATTCAATCAATTGACTTGACTCCGAATCATCAAGTTCAAGTGTTAAAGTAACTGATTTGAGTGTCAGATTGATTGAGAACTGCATTGACTGTGTTCTGCACAATCTGACCACCAACCGACTGGTTCACTCGGTGAACTGATTGGCTCATGGTCAGTGAGATGACCGGTTCGCTTTGTGAACCGATTGGTTTGACTGGACCAAACAAGCAAGGTTGGTTTGTCCCGATTTGTGATTAAAGTTTTTCATTTCACTTGTACAATTCAATAGGGACAAGAATTGATCTTTGTATTAATTGGAAACGAAAGAGGAAATTCAATCAGAGGTGAGTCAGGAATGTTAAATGACTAGTTCAACTGGTGAACTAATCGACTCACACTCCCAACTTACTGGTTCATTTGTGAAACGATCGGTTCGGCTACCGCAGTGCAATATGTTCATGGATATTCCAGACCCTTCGACTCCCACTTTTGTCACGCATTGCTCAGGGCTGAGAAACCTAACCCTGACCCCTCCTATACATAGAGGGATACTGGGGACTTCTCAGAAAGCACAACTCAGAACATTAGTTGCTCTACAAAGTTGTTGTACTCTCTTGTTGTGGTAACCGAGAGAGCCTAAACATGTCCTACCCATCCAGGGAGGAACAGTGAGGGAAAGACAACTATAGAAAAGTAACTGATTGTGGGAGAGTGTGTCGGTGACTAGTACACTGAGATAAGGGGATGACTCCTTCTAGTGTCCTATAGGATAGGACGACTAGAGTTCTCGATGGTATGTGTGGACTATCTATATAGGTGGGAGGTTTTTGTTACTCAGTAAAATGATAGTCAACCATAGTCTGCATCAGGACTAGGAGTTGCATAGATGTCTTCAAAGACAAGGTGGTTGAATACCACACTAGGTGTGAGGTGTTGTCGCTAAGCAAGCCTCAGGACCAGGTACACCTCACTATAACCATCCTTCCTATTTCATTATCGTTGATGCGATCTGTGGTTATGGTTTGTGGTGAGAGAAATTTTTTTTTCTACTTCCTTCTCCCTTACCTAAAGCCCAACATCCTTTTCTTATTCCTTTCCCCTATGTCTCCTCTATTTTGAGGAATGAAGTTGTTTTGGAGCTTCAACGTCCAAGTAAGAGTTTCATCTTATTTCTTTGAACAATATTTCTATTGGATCTTCATCACCTACCCAGAGACGAGTTATATAACATTCATCCCATTTTATATCTTTCTCTTATCCTATTTCATATAGATCATATCCTTGGACATAGTTAATATGATCGAAAGATGATCTTTGTCAATTGTTTTTCATACGTGCAAAGTAGTTTGTATGATGTTATCTAGCTCTTGATCGCATGTATATACTCTTCTTTCATATATAAGAACTATTGGTCTTGAAGAATTAAGACATGATGATATTGTTTAAAAGAAATAGATCTAATTTCTATTATGATGAAGGAACTGATTGCTTCTCTAGTATGTGTCGTGTAGATTTCACTATGTAAAGAAACGATGGTGATTTTATCATGTAAAATGATGGGCCTAGTATAGAATAAGAAATGATGGCTTTACTTAGGGTGAAGACCATTGATTATATTTAATGAGCTAGTGATTTCACTTAAATGAACCTCGAGTGAAGTAAAGAATCAATGGTATGATATGTACCATTTTCATAAACTGATGGGCACACTTGACAAAAATTGAGTTTTTGTTAAGTCTCTAGAATAATTCCTTGGTCATGCATACATAGAATCAAATGGGTATGTTTTTTACTAAGTACGCACATAATCCAATGACCTTATATTTGGCTATGTATTTGCATAAACCGATGGGCATGCAAGATGAAACAATCTTTAACTACGTCTCTAAAGGATTCGATGGTTTTATTTTTGTTAAGTATAACTAAGATGTGATGGTTATTTTCTTGGTTGAGTACCTCAAAGAACCGATGGATAGGTGGTGCAACCCTATTTTATGAATCCATCTTGTGACATTTTGTATCTTAATCACATTCAATCATATTAGAATGCAAGTTATTTTCTCCAATATGAAATTTCATGTCAAATGCACTTATCATTGATTGTATGTGTTTTCAAGGATTTAATAAATACATTGGATAGAAAGGAGAGAGAAGATAGGATCCTTGGGTTTCTACACCCCTAGATTGGATCCAAAATGTTCCCCTGATGGACTTCCACTCGCTTGGGGTTGCGTGCACCACTAAAAATCCTAGAGATAGTAAGTCTCTAAGTTTAGCCTTGTGTCTGCAATAATAAGATCAACAACCACGTATACTCGGATACGTAGAAGTCTTATCGTAGTACAGTTGAGGGTCGAATCCACGAGACAATGGTCTTGTTAAGGGTTAACAAGATGGAAAATGTTATAATTCTACTTATCTATTTACGAATTGATACTTAAGAATTGATATTTAGATCGAAGGGTTGATAGCAAGAAAGTGAACTTAAGGTTGTAAACAATGTTTGGAAACCATTAGGATGTGATCGAGTTTCACCACCACTACAAATGGATCAAAACATACATCCTAATAACATGGCCTGCAATAAGAGTCTAAATAACTAGTATCTTTATATACTCAGCTTCCTTTCAGATAACTAACTACGAGAAGCATGGGAGTTTTTCAATGTCAGCCATCCTCAAACGAATGGTCACTTACTTTGCATCACTCCCTTCACAAAGTGTGATCCTTGACCTATCAAAGTTGTAATTTCATACGTCAACTGATTCCATTTCATAGTATTAAGTACAACGATGGAAGTGAGTTTACTCCACCCCTTGAAAATGCTCCTAGACACCAAAATAGATATATGGTGACTACATACATCAAGAACCAACATGCAATCGATATTCGAATCTAAAAACACAAATATAGATAATTTGTACTAGTAGATAATAAGTAGCACAAGTTGGTGATCAAGCAACTAGCATTCATTAAATGATTGATGTTGAACTAAAAAGATAATATTTCTCTTTTGCAAACTCATGAATTACAATGCATGGAATGAAAATATGGGTAGCGGGGCTACTCCTCGCAGCCTAGTATATGGAACTACTCGCTCATAGCAAGAACAAAGAAGGAGGTAGGAAGAGAGAGGGAGAACATCATCTCCACGTAGGAGGGAGGAAGGTTGACCCCTTGGAGTAGAGAAAAACTATCTTCACACTATGTAGTTTACTTGGTGACGAATCCTTCACTTCCCACCTTCTTTGTTGATGAGAGAGAAAGTAGCTTGAGGATGGAGTATGGATCTTATATCGGCAGCCTTGAGGTGATGGATGGAGGTTGGAATAGCTCTGGAACATTTGAGGCAGCCTTTGGGCATCTAAGACTTGATGCCAAGTGAGGACCCCTTTTGTCCTATTTATTGGCTTCCAAGGGATCTTGAATGGTCTTGGGACCGTTTGGATCTTTAACAGTTTGGAGACCGTTTGGATCCTCATGGTTTTGGGACCGTTTGGATCCTCATGGTTTTTAGTCAATTGGTATGAACTCGGTCAAGAAACCATTTGGACTCTCTTGGTTTGGAGATCGTTTGAGTCCTTACGGTTTGAAGACAGTTTCGATCTTCCTGGTCTTGAGACTGTTTGGGTTCATACGGTCTGGGGACCGTTTGGCTTCATATGGTCTTAGGACCGTTTGGCTTTCATTCATTCTTGGGACCGGTTGGCCTTCATACGGTTTTGGGACCGTTTGGCTTCATACGGTCTTGAGACCATTTGGCTTTCATTCTGTGTTGAGACCGGTCGGCCTTCATACGGTATTGGGACCATTTGGCTTCATACGGTCTTGGGACCGTTCGGCTTTGATTCGGTCTTGGGATCGGTTGGCCTTCATACGGTCTTGGGACCGTTTGGCTTCATATGAATTTGGGACCATTTGGCATGCATACAATCTTGGGACCGTTTGACTTCATGCGGTCTTGGGACCGTTTGACTTTCATTCAGTCTTTGGACCGTTTGGGGTTTTTGCAATTTTTTTGGGTTTTTCTATAAGAAGAAAAGGAGAAATGTCAGTCTATTGGTATATTCACAATAAAGTGGAAGTTAAGGATTCTATCTAATTTATCTAAGAAAGAGTGTGGAAAACTAAGAAAGACTAGTAAGATAACATCACAAAATGGGAGGTTATCACCCCCTAACTTAGAATCTTGCTTGTCCTCAAGCTAGATAGAGCTAGGGCACGTAGTGGCAAGGCAATTTTATTTAGTGAAGATTTCCATACTCTTGCTTTAGTTCTATACCAGATATCTCCCAGAGTCTTATCCGGGATTCTACATGCATCAGCTCTTTTAGAAATTAGGAGTTGTGTAGAGCTCAGGTTTCTTCTGTATCGTGTAACTCACATTGGGATCACCATTTCCTTGATCACATTCTATGCATGTCCTCGACTCTAAGTAGTTTTATACTTCTTTGAAATTCCTACCGGAAGCTAAGATAGGTACGAGGGTTGGCTAAAGGCTGATGTGTAACTCCCCTTTTGAAGGGGGGGAGGGTTTAGCTAAACTTTTAGGATCTCACTACCGGGCGCGACACATCTACCTTTGTAAGGGTAGCTAAATGTACCGATCGGACGAGTCCTTTATCAACTTTTTCATATATATGGAGACCTTATGTTCTCACTACCGAGCATGACACATCTGCCTTTGTGTGGGTAGATGAATGTACCAATCGGGAAATACCTTTATTGGCTCTTTATATAAGTCCTTATGCATGGCACAATTCTCATGTTTTTATTCAACACTCAAACTTTTATTCATATGCTCACTGGCTTAAGAATGGGGTATTTAGGGTTTTATTTGGGTTACCAAGCCTCTCTTTAAAAAGAAGAAAATTGTTTCTTATAGTTTCCTGACATGCACTTGTTTTAGTTTCGTACATGGTGGTCCACTTGCAAGGTTCCTTGATTTGGATTTCTCCTAGTTCCCTTCTGACCTTGAGAGCGTTTGGCTTGTTTCAGCCACGATGTCAACCTGTAGAGAGTCTAATGTAGAATTGAAGCAGAAGCATGAAAATTGAGTATGGAAGGGATTTATTAATTTTACATTACATGCATGAATGCTACTTATGTAATTACTTCTGAGCACTACTTTGTCTCTAACTTAGCTAGGGGGTGACCTTTTTCTAAAACAAAGTTATTCTTATGTACAAAACTTATTCTATCAAAGAAATTACTGGAAAAACTAAATGTCAAAAGAAAGGAAAATTTGTTCTAAAGAACAAAGGTAAATGAGAGAGTAGAGAAGGAAAGGTTTGAATATAATACTTCGTCCCTTTCCTAGTGTACTCCCCCCCCACCAACTTATCACTGACTCTGTCCTCAGAGTGTCAAGGTGATAGGTTGAGAAGTACAAGGGCAAGGGAATCATGGTTCTATTAATCCCTTGTTTGCTCCATAAGAACATAGGAGGTTAGCTCTGAATTTTCCACGTAATGTGTGATAATCCACGTACGTCATGTCCTCCACATATTTTTCGAGAACAGTGAGGTTATACATCCAATAAAGGATGTGGAAACCACAGTCGTTTGATTCTCTGATTTGCTGGGAACATTTGTGGTTGAAGGCTGGGCGGTGGAAATGTTCTTTGTTGTACGCCTTTGTGTGCTTGCTGAAAAGATCGTGTAGTCATTCACACAATCCTTCCTCACTTCCTCCGTGGGCGTCTTTGCTATAACAACATACTATTTTTGGTTTGGATTGAACTAGGTATCAGAACTATTGCAGATGATTGTAGTACCCTCATGTAAGTTTGTTGCCAGCAACATCCAATGCTCAGAATGAAGAAAAGGAAACATAATGAACTTTGGAGTCATATGTTGAAGATAAGAGATAAGTGCTTCTATGGTTCGGAAGTTCTTTGACCCGAGTAAATCATCCTTCATGTATGTTGATTCCATATAAATTGTAGGCTTGTACCGTGCTAGAAGAAATTGGTAGGAAGCCTTCATTATCATGGATAAAGAACCTTTTACTTGTATGGTTTCACAGAGTGCATCTGCCATGACGAGAATATTTCCTTCTAAGAAAACAAGCTCATCGTTATCTGCATATAGCCTAGACATGATAAGTCTGAGTTCATTTCCTGAAAGACTCTTGCATGCAGCAAGGTCAATGTTTGGAAATGTTGGTTGTATGGTAGTTAGAGCCACCATATCTTGGGATGATCTGTTGATGGTGGCCCTTGTTAACAAATCGATGTCCCCCTTGTCTTTCGCTATATTGAAAGTATAAGGGTCCCATTGGCATTTTTCTGGGACCTTGGCAATCTGTTGTTGTTGTTTCTCCAACTCCTTTAGAGTTTGTCTGAATAATTACCTTTGCGGAAATTGGATGGCAGGAAATAAGTAGTGAGGTGCGTCGTCTTGTGCCATTGTGGGTCCTTGAAGAACCATCTGTTGTAGATAAGTTCCATGGCGTAACGTCCCCGTAAGGAAAGCATATCTTTGGTAGATAATTTGATAAAGGGGACATATTTGTTGAGCGCTTCTATTAATCTTATATTGCAGAAAGCACAGTCCCCTGAACCTTCTATCGTTTGGACCTTTGGGTTGATGATTTGGAACCAAGGCTGGTTTCAACCATGTTGAAGAGGTGGGTAGGCAGCCCATATAACTTTGAGAATCTATAAGGGAATGCATCACGCTTCTTTGGCTTCTGAACTAGCAAAGTTTATCTATCAGGTATTGAGCTCGCTGGTGTACAAATTGTACACCTTAGTGTCGCGGGCATCGATGTCGACAATCATTAGTAGCCAGTAGTTGAAAACTTTAAAAGGCACTGTGATGTAGCGTGCCTTTCTTGCCGGACCCGTTTGTAGCCGCTCGATGGACTTTGCCTGTAAGTCCTTGTGTAATAAGCATAAAGCTAGAGCAGGTGAAGCATTGAAAACTGGCTGCAGCTATTTCGGACTCTGGAATTCTTCTACAGCATTAGCAAGGAGGACATGGAAGATAGCCATCTTCACCGTCGATTGTGGTCGAAGAAGAATTTAGAAATAATTACATGACAACGTGTGCTTCATCTTTGTATTATTATGGATGATGTCCCCCCCCCATCCTTGGCGTCATCTACAATAGTGTTCAGGATGAAGATGTCCTGAACATCCAGTGTAGAGATGGCTGCCATATCCAAGTCGTGTATTTTCTTAGGTAGAGGTGGCAGCGGGGGAAGATCTGCTGGAGGAGGAAGTGAAGTATGTTCGTTGTCATCAAATTATTGGGGCAGATCTTCATCCTTATCATAATTAGAGTCGAGTCTATCATCGGTGTCAAGACTCACTCTATCCTCAGAATCCTCCTGCTCTGGGGGAAGGAGCACAACTTGCTCTGGGGCAAGGTGTTGATGAATGGTTGCATTGAGTGGGCTGATGTTGGTTTCCATTATGCATTTTTGAAACTCAGCAAAATTTGCATTTTTGACAGTGACCCCAACTGCTATTGCTTCTGTGCATGTAGTTTGGAAGGCCTTGTTACTTGTATTTTCTTTGGCCCTTTGCTGAGGCAGTGACGCTATATTCTGTCTGCCCTGCTTTTGCTTGTTTCTCCTTTTCTTTTACTGAGGCTAGGAGGTTAGAAAGCTCCTCTTCAGTGAAGAGAAGCTTGTCTTTATCATAATTAGTCAGCTCTGGAAGCGGTAGCAGTGTCCTGGATGCTTTGACAGTTGGGAAAAAGATATAATGACATTTGGCATCGTTCACCTTTATGATATATGTGTTCTTTAGACTCTGTTCCTTTGTTAGGATGTCTCCCTTAATCATAGTACATCTTGGAAGTGGTCTATCCATCTTGAGATATTTCAAAATTTATGTTACATGACAACCCATGTAGATTTCCTTTCCGAGGGCATAAGATGTGTGCTTATGTATTAAATGTCGTCCGATGTTGACCGACTACCCTTTTAGGATGGACCATAGAATAAAGAGGTCTGAAATGATAACATTCCCACTCTCTGTCCTAGGGAATAGAGTGCTTGTTATGATTTTTTGCAAAGTGCACACCAGGCGAGAATGTATGTTGGAGGCTTTGCAAGCTTTACTTCATAGCTTGGAATCCCCGTCAAGGACTTACAGAAGGTATTCCTGTTAAACTGGGGGTGGTCCAGGCCTACTACCTTAGCCTTCTTTAGCTGATCTTGGTTGTCGATGAAAATTTCATTTAGTAGATTCTCAGTCAAGACAACCTTCTTTCCAAAGAGTGAGCTTACCATCCTACGGTCACCTCCATCCTTTAGTTTGTCTTTTGCATCCACAAATTATTTGTTGTGGTAGGTGAAGAACTCCAGTGTTAGCTCAACGTAGGAATTCTCCACAACAAAGCAGAGCTTGAAAAGATTCGCCTCATCGAGTAGGGCAAGTACTTTGTCATAGATTCCCATCCATTTTAGTATGTTAGAGCAGACATAATTTATTGGGTGTAGAACTTTGTCACCAACCTAGAGGTTTTGGATATACGGATCAGATGATGATGGATCTGCAGTGGTGGCAGCAGGAGGTGAAACGTATCCTGTTAGGGTTTGTTCTCTTGTTGTTGTGGGTTGGACTTATTTCCTTGTCCGTTTCTTAGTTGGTTGTCCTTTTCCAACCTCGTGGGCCTTCCTTTTTCCCTTGGAATTAGTCAGTGGGGATTACTCTTCAGGGTTTGGCATGTAGTCTGATCCTTCGTCGGTGGAGGAGAGATCTTCAACTTCTTCAATCAGATCTTTTGCTAAACATTTGTTGACTCGCTCAAGGTCGTGGATGACATTGGGCAAGTCAACTGGAGCTTTGCCTTTTTTTTGCACAAGACAAGGATATACTGGTTCTTGTTCCGGTGCTCAATTAACTGCTCCCTAGTCGAATGGTGGGTGTCAACACCTTCTTTCGCAGGTGATGCCATTCTGAAATTTTAACAAGAAATCATATATGTTAGAAAAGATTAAAATTTTAGTGATAATGGAATTATTGTATAAATGTTGAAAAGATTGCAACATTGTGTGAGCATTATGGCTTTGAAACCGTGAGGATAAAAAATGTTTAAGAATCTAAATGAGAAGACTAAAACCGTTAAGAGTGAAACCGCAATTTTCATGATCGTTTGGGTCCAAACGGTTTCACGACCATTTGGATTCAAATGGTTTTGGCCCAAACAGTTTGTGTGAAACCATTTGGGTCCAAATGATTTCAAGACCATTTGGGTCCAAACGGTTTTAAGACTTTTTTTAAACGGTTTCATGACCGTTTGGGTCCAAACAGTTTTGCGTTCATTTGGGTCCAAACGGTTTTACAACTATTTGGGTCCAAATGTTTTCATGACCATTTAATCAACCGCTAGGAAGGCAAAGCGGCAGGGCTGACGAGCGGTTAAAAGGCGGTGAAAACGACACTGGAAATGATGACGTTGGTGGTGGCGATAGTGACAGCAGCGATGGTGAAAGCGGAGTGGAAGAAGAGAGCCAAGCGCGTTCCGTATTGTCAATGATGCGCCGAGCGTCATCTACCTGGATGAAGGGAGTGCTGGCTGCGGAGAAAGCGGTGGAGAGGAAGAGAGGAAGGAGCAATGGCAGATAAGAGAATGGTGCAAGAGAGGATGGAGCGACAACAACAACATCGGAAGTGAGAGTAGGATATCTGTTGAATCTTGGTCGCGTGGGAGTAAAGAAGGAATCGAACAGGGTTCACACGAGAGAAGAACCGAGAGTCAAACGAAAGAAAAGGGAGGGGGTCGAGAAGTATTTATAGAAAAAGGAGGGGCGACAATACAAATTCTCATTAAGTAAACAATTTTGAGACTGTCAGGACAAAATGATTTTGAGATTGTTTGGGTCCAAACGATTTTGAGACCATAACGAACAAATGGTTTTGAGACCTTTTGGATCCAAACGGTTTTGAGACCATAAGGAACAAACGGTTTCCATAGCATTTGGGTCCAAACGGTTTCGAGACCATAAGGACCAAATAGTTTCAAGACCGTTTGGGTCCAAATGGTTTTGAGACCGTAAGGTCCAAATGATTTCAAAACCATTTGAGTCCAAACAATTTCAAGACTATGAGGACCAAACAGTTTCAAAACCATTAGGATAAGACTATTTTGGTTATTGGTTTTTATATTTGTTTTGGTTATTTATGTAATTTTTTATGTTTTCTAAACAAAGATGATAGGTCTAATAATCAAATAAGAAACTAGAAAATTATCAAAACTAAGTAAAATAAAATAGAAAGGTGATATTCAGTTCTTGGGTTGCCTCCCAAGTAGCACTTTGGTTTTACGTCATTGGCTCGACGAAATTCTGGCTTGGTCAGGTTGATGCAGTAGGATCATGGATCTCAATGGTTTGTCTTAGAGTTTTATCGGCTAGAGTATAGTATTTCTTCAGTCTATGACCATTAACAGTCCTTTCTCCTCCATTGTCATCAGAGATTATTACAACTCCAGTTGGGTAGATGTGCTTGATGGTGAATGGCCCGCACCACTTTGTGTGAAGTTTTCCAGGAAACATTTTGAGTCTGGAGTTGAAAAGAAGGACTTTGTCTCCGACAATGATATCTTTCCTTTTATGGTGGCCATCATGCCACATCTTGGTTTTCTCTTTGTAACTCCTGGCATTCTGGTAGGCAGTCATTCATAGTTCCTCCAATTCTTATAATTGAAGTTGTATGTAGTCACCGACACTTTTGAAATCAAAATTCAATTTTTTGATACCCCACCAAGCTTTTTGTTCTAATTCAACTGGAAGATGGCATGACTTTCCATACACAAAACAAAATGGAGTTGTTTCTATTGGTGTTTTGTAAGCGGTACGATATGCCCAAAGAGCATCAGAGAGCTTGGTGGACCAATCTGTGTGATGTTTGTTGACAGTCTTTTCTAAAATAGCTTTCAGTTGCCTATTTGAGACTTCAACTTGACTGCTTGTCTACGGATGATAAGGTGTGGCGACCTTATGATTTACCCCATATTTTCTTAGGAGTGTTTTGAAGCTTCGTTCTGAAAAATGTGATCCTCCGTCGGATATGACTGTTCTAGGAACCCCAAATCTAGGAAAGATAATATCCTTGAATAGCTTAATAACTGACTTAGAGTCACAAGATATTGTGGGCATGGCTTCTACCCATTTGGATATGTAATCCACATTGACCAATATGTAGGACAATCCATATGATGAGGGAAATGGACCCATATAATCCACTCCCTATACGTCAAAGATTTCAATCTCCTGCCACAGATTCAGTGGCATTTCATTTCATTTAAATATACATCCAGAGAGTTGACATTTTTTGTATGATCATACAAATTCATTTGCATCCTTGGCGATATTCGACCAGTAGAAGCCTGACTATAAGACTTTAAGAGCAGTCTTTTTTGAACTCATGTGCCCCCCAGTGGGGATAAAATGACAATGTTCCAAAATTGGGATAATATCTTCTACAGGAAGGCAACGACGGAATAATCCGTCTGCACATAGGCGAAAGAGGTATGGTTCATCCCAGAAGTACTGCTTGACATCATGGGAAATTTTCTTTCAGTTGTGATAGGAAGCAGAAGGATGGAGGGTTCGTGTAGCCAGGTAGTTTACTATGTCGGCATACCAGGGAAATCCAATGGTGATTTTTATGAGTTGATCATCAGCTAGAGAGTCTCGAATGGGTATATCGTCTTCATCTTGAACCTTAATGTGACTTAAGTGATTGGAGACAACATTCTCTATCCCACTCTTGTCTTTTATTTCTAGATCAAACTCTTGAAGCATTAGCACCCAGCAAATAAGTCTGGTCTTGGCATCTTATTTCTGAATTAGATATCTTATTGCTAAGTGGTCTCTATAAACTATGACTTTTGATCCTATCAGATAGGAGCGAAATTTCTCAAATGCATGGATGACAACCTAGAACTCTTTTTCTGTAGTCGTATAGTTCTTTTGGGCTTCATCAAGCATCTTTGATGCATAATATATTACATAGGGCTTCTTATCTATTCTCTGCCCTAATACTTCTCTAATAGCATAGTCACTGGTGTCACACATTATTTCAAAGGGTTGTGACCAATCAGGAGCTCTTAGTATAGGTGCAGAGATTAAAGCATTCTTTAGAGTCATGAAACTATGTAAATATTCTTGATCAAAATTGAACCGCATCTTTAGTCAACAAGTGGGTCATGGGATTTTCTATTTTTTAGAAGTCTTTGATAAATCTTCGATGAAATCCTGCATGACCAAGGAAAGCTGTTACTCCCTTGATATCTTTTGGTGGTGACAACTTTGAAATGACTTCTACTTTTGCTTTGTCTACTTCAATTCCTCGTTCACTTATCCTATGCCCGAGGACAACACCTTTTGTCACCATAAAGCGACATTTCTCCCAATTAAGGATCAAATTTGTTTCCTCACATCTCTATAGTACTTTACTGATATTAAGTAGGTAGTTGTCGAAAGAATCTCCATAAACTGAGAAGTCATCCATGAAAAATTCCATAATGGATTTGATTAAACCTGAAAATATGGCAGACATACACCTCTAGAATGTAGGAAGTGCATTACATAGCCCAAAGGGCATCCTCCTGAAGGCGTAAGTTCTGAAGCGGCAAGTAAAGGTTGTCTTTTCTTGGTCTTCTGGGTGTATTGGAATTTGATAGAACCCTAAATAACTGTCGAGATAGAAAAATAATTTTTTGTAGGCTAGATGCTCAAGGACTTCATTAAGAAAAGGTATAGGGAAGTGGTCTTTCCTTGTCACCTTATTCAATTTCCTATAGTCAATGCACATCCTCCACCCAGTAACAGTCTGGGTGGGTACCAGTTCATTTTTATCATTCAAAACAACGGCGGTTCCCCCCTTTTTAGGGACCACTTGAACCAGACTTACCCATTAAGAGTCGGAAATCAGGTAGATAATACCAGCTTTTAGAAGTTTTAGAACCTCAAGGCGAACTACTTCTTTGAGATACCGGTTTATCTTCCTCTGGTGCTTCCATGATGGTTTAAATTCTTGTACCATAAGTAATCTGTGCATGCACAAAGCTAGATTTATCCCGGTTAGGTCAGTCATCTTATATCCAATGGATTTCTTATGCTTACTTAATTCAACAAGGAGTCTTTATTCCTGTCATCTATCAAAGTGGAATTGATAATGATTGGACATGGTTTTTCTTCATCTAGAAAGATGTGCTTGCGACCAGCTAGTAGGGTTTTCATTTCAGGTGCCTTCGGCAATTCAGTAGTCTCTAGATTTGTGGCTGATTTCAATTCCTCAAAGGTAGATTTTGGGACTTCTTCGGCTTGATTTAAATACATTAGGCATTGTTGAACTAGTTCATTGGTTGAAAATTTAGCTTCTAGATTCATTAAGGCGATCTCCAGAGCATCAGATGGTTTGGGAGTTTCTTTCTTTAGTTGTGACATTTTATCAATTACCTCAAGGAGAAAGACTTTTTCGTGGATGCTAGGGCTTTTTAGGCTGCCAAAGACTCTAAATTGAACAATTTCTCTCCCTATCCTTAGGGTAATTGTTCCAGCTTCGACATAAATTAGTGCTCTGGCTGTAGCAAGGAAAGGTCTGCCAAATATTATTGGATATCTCAGATCTTTTTTTATGTCCATTATGACAAAATCAAAAGGGATATAAGAGTCCGTTCCTACCCTTTCTAGGGTATCTTCAATGATTCCCAAAGGTAAAGTAATAGTAGAATCAGCCAATTGGATTGTCATTGTTGTGGGTCACAAATCGATAAAACCCAATCTTTTACAAACAGAAAAGGGCATAATAGATATGCTAGCCCCCAAGTTTGCTAATCCTTTCTTGCAAGAGGTGTTTCTGATAGAACATTGGATGCCAAAGGAACCAGGGTCCTTCTACTTTTTTGGCATTTTGTTGAGAATAATATCATAAGAAGTCTGGGCTAATTTAACAGTCTCTTGTTCTTCGGTCATGTATTTCCTTTATAGCAAAGTCTTCATATATTTGGCCCAAGCTGGTATTTTGGAGAGAGCATCAAGGAACGAGATATCAATATATAGCTTCTTCATTGCTTCCTTAACATTTTGAAATCTAGTGTCCAATTTAGTCCCTCTCAATCTGCCTGGATATGGTATTATGGGTTTATATGGAGGTACTTTTGGTTCTTTGGGATCTAGTTCCTTTTCCTTCCCCTTTTTAACCTCTACAGAATTTTCAATTTCTTGATTTTTCTTGCAATTGGGATGATTACAGTTGTATATTCATCTTCCTAAATGACTTTGGTAGCTTCAGTAAGGACAATACCACACCTTGTGGTAATTGCATTCAATTGTTCTGGTCTATGTTGATCATACCTTGGATTTATTTCTGGCTGACCATAAAAAGTACCTACAAGAGGTTTCAACTGAGCTACAATTTGTGCCAATTGGGTTTCTAGAGCCTTCTGTTGAGCTTACTGGTTGGCAAGCATGGTCTGCTGAGACTGCAACATTTGCCTTATCAGAGATATCTCATCTATTGGTGGAGGTGGAGCATCTTATGTTGGTACTATGTAATTAGTTGATGTCCTTGAGGTTGTTTCTATTGAGGTACTGGCTACTGAGGTTGTTGAATTTGTGGTTGTTTTAGCTGAGATTGTTGCAATTGTGGGTGCCACAGAGGATGAGTGTATTGTTAGTATGTAGAAGGATATCTTGGGTTAGCGAATCTTTGGAACACACTTCTATAATTCCCTTGATTTTGGTTATAATTGCTCTGGAATCCAGGTGGTGGTCTGTTAGAGGACCACATTATGTTTGGTGATGCGGGTTGGCAGTTCCCGCGGGATTCCCATATTGAAATACAAGATGGTTTCTCAGTTTATCTGAATTGTATATGCTTGACCAGGTATGGAA
Organism: Alisma plantago-aquatica; assembly: GCA_963693085.1. Lineage (NCBI taxonomy): Eukaryota > Viridiplantae > Streptophyta > Magnoliopsida > Alismatales > Alismataceae > Alisma > Alisma plantago-aquatica. The sequence goes on from OY856410.1 coordinate 1,541,604,631, forward strand.
TGGATGGAATTAACTTGTTCTGGCATCTGATCCTCAGGATGTTCAATAATTGGTTCATATTGTGATTGCGATGGTTTTAAATCCATCATCACATTGTATAGGAGGCCACATGATAATGTGGGGTGATCAGATGCATGACAGGCTTCGCAAATCCTGATAGATGCTTTGACTTGTTGGGCTTGGGGGTTCTTCTTTCTTTCGTATTCTCCAAATGATGTTTCAAGGATTTTCTGCTTATGAGCTATGGTTTTTAAAGCTTCAGTAATGGCTTTTATTTTTATAGATTCTTTATCTTTATAAACTCTTAGTACTCCTCCATTGGATGGCCTTCCCCAATTAGATTGGTTCTCAACTCCCAGGCTAACAATCTTCCAGGCGTCCTCATAATTCTTTGGCATGAAATTCCCCGCATATGAGGAATCTAAAAACTTCTTAATGTCATCACTTAATCCTCTATAGAATGTTTCTATTAACTGATTTTGGGAGATTCTGTGATGTGGGCATTTTCTTATAATTTCCTTAAATATTTCCTACGATTCTGCTAGTGTTTCTCCTGGGAGTTGAGAAAAATGGTTAATATGTCCCCTAATCTCGTAAGTCAATGAAGGAGGAAGGAACTTCTCTAGAAACTTTTCTTCCAAGGGAGCCCAAGTGGTGATTGGCTCTCCATCTAGTGAGTTATACCAGGTCAATGCCCTTCCAAACAAAGTGAAGTGGAAAAGAGAGAGCATGATTGCATCAAATGTAGCTCCGTCTTGCGGTACCAATCAACAAAGTGCCTTGAATCGCTTCAGGTGATCCATGCAGTCATCTCCAACATTTTCGGAGAACGAGATGCCTTGCATGATTTGGATCTGTTGCGTTCGGATCTCAAAGTTAGGAGCATTAATGAGTGGTGACCAAACTAGGTGATTATCTCAAAAGTTCTTTGGAACGGCGTAATCCCGAAGCTGCTTGTTCCTTAACACTAACTAAGAAGCTACTGTGGTTGTTCATTTTCAGCTTGGATGTGGGCCTACTCTTCGGCTCAAACTTTTGCTTGGACTTCAGCACGTGTATCAACAATGAGTTGTGCTCTCTGAGATACTATAGCTGCGTTGACTCTTTCCATTAGTTGGCTTTGTTCTTCAGCAATTTGTCTACCTCATTGGTGATTGAGTCGAATGCGTCGGTGGAAGCTTCGTTCTACCTCAGAGTCGTACTCTGGTTCAGGGGAGAATCTGATGTTATGTGAAGGTTACATACACATTTTCTACCTAAGTAGAAGAAAAATCACACTTTAGATGATGATGGAGAGATGATGTAATCAAAAAGATATGAAGTACTTATCAAGGTAAAATGTAAAATCCTAAACAACTAGCAAGTTGATAAATGGAATTAAAACGTTCCGTTGACCCCGACAACTGTGCCAATTTTTGATGGAGTTTCCACTCACGTGGGGTTGTGTGCACCACTAAAAATCCTATAGATAGTAAGTCTCTAAGTTTAGCCTTGTTTGTGCTATAATAAGATCTCCACCCACGTATGCTAGGATACATTGATGACTTATCGTAGCACAGGTGAGGGTCGAATCCACGAGACAACAGTCTTGTTAAGGGTTAATAAGATGGAAAATGTTATAAATCTACTTATCTACTTAAGAATTTATGATTAGATCGAAGAGTTGATTTTATGGTTAAACTAAGTGCAAAGTAAACTAAAGCAAGAAAGTAAACTTAAGGTTGTAAACAATCTTTAGAAACCACTAGGATGTGATCGAGTTTTACCACCACTACACATGGATCAAAACATACATCATAATAACATGGCCTACAATAAGAGTCTAAATAGTTAGTATCTTTGTAGACTTAGCTTCCTTTTGGATAACTAACTACGAGAAGTGTGGGAGTATTGAAATGCCAGCCATCAGCGAATGAATGGTCACTTACTTTGCATCACTCCCATCGCAAAGTGTGTTCCTTGACCTATCAAAGTTGTACTTTCATACGTCAACTGATTCCATTTCATGGTATGAAAGTACAACAATGGAAGTGAGTTTACTTCACTCCTTGAAAACACTCCTAGATAGAGAAACCAATATATGGTGACTACATACATCAAGAACCAAGATGCAATCGATATTCGAATCTAAAAGCACAAACGTAGACAATTCCTACTAGTAGATAATAAGCAACACAAGTTGGTGATCAAGCAACTAGCATTCATTAAACGATTGATGTTGAATTGAAAAGATAGTATTTCTCTATTACAAACTCATGAAATACAATGCATGGAATGAAAACATGGGTAGCGGGGCTACTACCCGCACCCTAGTGTATGGAACTTCTCGCTCATAGCAAGAACAAAGAAGGAGGAAGAAAGAGAGAGGGAGAACATCATCTCCACGTAGGAGGGAGGAAGGTTGACCCCTTGAAGTAGAGAACAACTATCTTCACATTGCGTGGTTTCCTTGGTGACGGATCCTTCACTTCCCACCTTCTTTGTCGACGAGAGAGAAAGTAGCTTGAGGATGGAGTATGGATCTCAGACAGGAAGCCTTTGTATGTCTAAGACTTGATGCCAAGTGAGGACCCCTTTGATCCAATTTATAGGCTTCCAAGGGATCTTGAACGGTCTTGGGACTGTTTGGATCTTTAATGATTTGTAAACCATTTGGATCCTCACGGTCTTGGGACCGTTTGGATCCTCACAGTTTTGGGTCAATTGGTATGTACTCAGTCTGGAAACTATTTGGATACTCTTGGTTTGGAGACCATATGGATCTTCCTGGTCTTGAGATCGTTTGGGTTCATACGATCGTGGGACTGTTTGGCTTCATATGACCTTGGGACCATTTGGCTTTCATTCGGTCTTGGGACCGGTTGGCCTTAATATGGTCTTGGGACCATTTGGCTTCATACGTTCTTGAGACCGTTTGGCTTTCATTCGATCTTGGGATCGGTTGGCCTTCATATGGTCTTGGGACTGTTTGGCTTCTTATGGTTTTGGGACCGTTTGGCTTTCATTCGGTCTTGGGACCAGTTGTCTGTTATATGGTCTTGGGACCATTTGGCTTTCATTCGGTCTTGGGACCGGTTAGCCGTGATATGGTCTTGGGACCGTTTGGCTTTATACGGTCTTGGGACCATTTGGCTCACATACAATCTTGGGACAATTTGACTTCACGCGGTCTTGGGACCATTTTCCTTTCATTCGGTCTTGGGACCGTTTGGGGTTTTTTGCAATTTTTGGGGTTTTTCTGTAAGAAGAAAAGGACAAATGTCAGTCTATTGGAATATTCACAATAAAGTGGAAAGTTAAGGATTCTGAATAATTTATCTAAAAAAGAGTGTGGAAAACTAAGAAAAACTAGTAAGATAACATCACAAAATGGGAGGTTATCATCCCCATGATTACCTTGAATAGATAAAAATTGCTCCAAAGCAATTAGAAGCCGTTTGAAGAAGTTTGAAGCAAAGTCAAGTAGTTGGACCCTCAACACAGACTTTGGTACTTTGCCATGACCATGGTGAGATGACCCAAATCCACATGAGATCAAGCTTTTTGAACATCAGCTACCAGAGTCTTAGGAACCAAAATGATCGTGGTGCATTGAGTCCCTCCATAGACGTGGCCATCAGTACTGTCATGGCTGAAATTTTCCATCACCCCCGTTGCACAATGCCACGACCATGGTGAAAACACAAAAACATCTAGGCACTTTTCATGAAATACTAAGGATTTACCACGGTTGTGGCCACCACAAAAAGGTGGTGAATAAATATCACACATATCATGGCTTATAGAGGACACAACAAGAAGCAATGACGAATGACTAAGGTACCCTCCCTTCAACACGACCATGCTCCCCATCACGATCATGACATGATCTACCTAGTATGACTGTGGCACCTGCCACGACCGTGGATATCCCACTTCCTTAACCTTCACTTGACAACATACATCCACCTCACCCATATCATTCCTCACAACTATTCCAATCCTCACTCGCCATGGTCGTGGCCACATAACCCTATTCAACTTTTCTAATGCATTCCCAACTTTACCCCTACTTAACATAATGCTTCCTCACCACCTATGATACACGAGTCGTGAATGGAGAATAAAATTAGCATTCATTACAGCCTCCAATAGCATTTATGAGTCTCACCTACCTTCATCCACACCCTACTCCATTTTCACCTTCCACTACCCCAAAACTTTAGTTTTCTAGGGTTTCCACCATAATCCCCTATATTTCCATGCCATTTTCCATCTTGGAGGGAGGTACACAAGGTTCTACAGTAAGGAGGTGAAGAGGGAGGATCTTCCACAAGGTACCATTGCCTTCTTCCACTTTCTTCTTTCCTTTTTGCTCTTTTGCTTGATTATGTGTAGCTAAGCCTCCTTGGTGGGTTATTCAGGGGATTAAATGTCAAATGTCACTTTGATACCATGTTGAGGGAATGTAACTTGTAATAAATATATTTAAATGCTATGATGACTATATCTTTCTTCTATCTCATTTCTCATTATATTATGTGTGATTTATGCTTGTAAACATGGATAGCTTATTTGATGCTTGAAAACGCCTAGCTTCTAGGGGACGACGTTTTTCTACGTGGCTATTTTAGGAATTGCTCCTAGATCCAATAAGTGGATCCCAAGGTAGCACCCTATTTTTCTACATACAAATCCCTTCTCCTACAACTAGATGTGAGATTAAAGTAGCTAATGTAAGAGTGATTAGTGCAATTTCCTAGAGTTTTCTAAAGGCTAGCTGGTGAGTAACAGGTGGTGAAACACACTAATCTCAACCCCCATTCTTACCCTTGTCCATCAATTACCCTAATACCACTTATATAGTAACCTACACTTGGAGAGACCTATTAGAATTACACCTAGCCTAGTTCCCAACTAGTAGATTAGGGTAAATTCAAGTACAACTTATCTTGTTGTTTGGTTTGGCAATGTAGAATGAAAAGATAAGATTTGCATGTTCTATCACCCCTCAATTTGGATTCATTTAAAATTCCCCCAAATGGTCCACTCTTCCCATAACATGCTTAAAACGTTAATTGGTTTTCTTGCTAGTTCATGCTTACTTAGCTTTCTTATGCTAGTGTAGTTGCTTGCTTTAATTTCTCCTTAGTGAATTGCTTAATTCTTGTCAGTTAAGCTAGGGTAATTATTCCATCCTTTGAGCTTGTTTAATCTATTTAGTTGTAATCTAGATCTCTAATTTCTCTTGTTCCTCAATTGCTAGTGTAGTGTAATATCTTGCTCTTGCTTAAGTAGTTTCTCTCTTTGTTACATAGAATTGCTTGTTTAGGGTTAACTTAGGGTTTTTTCTAGTCTGGTTTCCTTTCTTGATTTCAACTACTTGCATCATCAGTGTAATCAAATAAATCAACTTTATACCCTAAAAACCCTACTCTCCACATTAGGAACACAACCCATGCTGACCTGTCTCTAGTGCCCCCTCTCCCTACGCATCGATCCTTTTCTTGCCACTTGCCTATTTTACAACTCGACCCTATGTGCTTGTTACTTAAGTGTGACGATTTTAAGTGATTGTGTTTAGAATAGGTCTCTTTTAAATTTGAAAGATCCCAGTGTGTTTACTTTGCATGCATCCAATCAAAATTCAATTGATTTGGGTGTACCTTGAGAGGACACATTGATGAATGCATATTCATCTCTTATTTTTGCTTCATTTAGAATAATTAATTAGGACTTTTTTTATTAAATTTAGCTAATTCAAAAATAAATAGCACTTTCATCTTCTTGATATACTTTTCCTGAATTCTTATGATATTTTTCTTAATTTTCAGGAATTATCTAAGTGATTAAATCGAGAAAAGAAGAGATGAAGGTAGGAGACAATTCAGTTTCCCGCAATGCTGACTTAAATGTATACTTTGTACCAAAATTAGCATAACTCTCACATCCTAAGGCGGAATTTAATGTGCAAATATGATTTGGAAAGGGAATTCAAAGGCCTACAGGAAAATCATATTTTCGGACGCACTTTAAATTCTTTGGACAATGGAAATTCGCTCAAAATTTCTGCTGCGAGAATCTGTATTAAAGAAAGACAATCAAGAGTTTGTTGACTAGATCTGAAAATTCAAAAGGATGGCTCCCTCTCTTTTTTCCCCCTCTTTTTTAGATAGCCTACCCCTCCTTCTCCTATAAAAGGAAGGGCACTTACTCCTCCCAAGGATCATCTTTTGTATAATATTTTGTACCGGAATTCTGAGCATTTGTTATCCTATCATTCAAGCAATAGAATTTCTTCTTAGTGTTCTTTAATTCTTGCAATTTATATTCTTGTAATAGATCTAGTTGTTCTTCCTTTATTCTTCTTTCTCTTCTGTGGATTGGAGCAAGGGTTGAAGAGATTGGCCATTTTATTGTCTCTAGCACAAGGATTGACTCCTAATTTTGGGCTAGACTATGGCCATTTCGCTTCTCCCCTCCGCCTCCATGTTTTCCACAAGCATGTGTGAGTAGACTTCTATCGAGGCAAGGGGAATAACCCCTTAGCCATGTGATGACTAGATTGAAGATTTATATGCTTTTTTAGATAAATGGATTTTGATTTGGATCTCAACGATTTTAACGAAGTGATCTCTCATTTTCATCGCTTGTTAATCTTGGCAGATGCGACCGTGGAACCCAAGATTTAGAACAACCAAATTGATTTCATGGGAATTTGGATGAGACCTCAGAAAAGTCCCCATTAGGATGATTGAACTAGGATCCGTGAACGCCAGGACCAATGGGTTCACGGGGAGTTCATCTTTTGTGAATCATTTACAAATATTTCACATGCCTTCTTTTATCTTTCTTATCATTTCTTTGATCTCGTTTCACATCGACTAGGGTGGTAAAATCCCTTAGCATCGGTATTTCTTTTTCTTGATAGTTAAATTTTATTTCAGCACTTTTATTTTTTTTGTTCTTAGTTTTAAACAACCTTCTCATCAGAATTTATTTTCTTATTTTTGCAATCAGATTTGGATTTCAACTTTTCTTTTCCGTCGTCCCTTGGATCGATACCTATCTATACTAAGTTGATTTGTTGTTCACAACAAGTTGACAACCAGGTTAGAAGGTTAAACTCTAGGACTTTTCCTAGTGATTGTTGTGTGTACAACGACGCGCATCAATTTGGCGCCGTTGCCGGGGACGGCACAGTTGTTTTTCAGATCTGGTTGTCTGTATATCTTGTATAATCCTTGTTCATATTCTCTAGCTTTCATAACTTTAGTCTTTTTTATAATTTCTTTTAGATTTTTATAATTTCTTTTTGCCTTCCGAGCACATTTCGGAAGTGTATCTCCTCTTTCTGCTGGGTTTGCATTCCAGCAGTACTGCTTTGTAGTTACTTTTTTTGTAATTTTTGTTATTTCATAATTTCTTAGATTTATAATTTTTAGTTTCGTTTGTAATTTTGACTATTTTTTTATCTCGCAATCTTTCTTCTCTCATTTGTTGATTGATATATCTTTCAGGAACCTTTCTTTTCAAATGGAGTGGACATCCCAATATCCCCCACAATGTTATTATTGTGGTTTTTACCACCAAGCATCTCTTGCCTGTCTGACTCTACCCCATGATTATAATAGCACCCCTTTTAATTGTGAGCCCTTTCATCCTGGTGGGTACAATGTGAATCCACATTTTTCTGAGAACCATTATGGGGAACCTTGCTATCCATATTCTAATGGGGGATATGATCAACAAAATTTTGTGGGGTGTAACCAACAAAACCTTGGGGGTTATGAACATGTTTATGAAACCCAATGTAATCCTCAACAAGAAGAGAAACTTAAGTCCCTAGAGAATATGGCAGCAAAACTCCTAACTAGCCAAACCTTATTGGCCACCTTAGTAGAAGCCCAAACCCAAAATATAGATTGTTCAAATAGGTTTCCTCATGAATTGGTGACACCTTATAATATTGAATCTTCCTACCAAGATGGACGCAATGGAAATTACAATCCACCATCTTCTGGAGATTATTATGAGGAGCAATGCCACCCAAAACAATATGACGAGTACTATGGCCAAGGACTCTATGGGGAGTGTGGCGAGGATGACCAAAATTTTGAGGTGTATAAATCCTATGGTGAAATGAAAATTGATCTTGAACTGGAAGAGAGACTTAAGGACCTAGAAAAGAGGGTAGCAGAAGCACAAGCAAAACTTGAATCGAGTCAAGCCATGTTAGCTACCTTTCTAGAGGATCAATCACAAACTCCCCCTATAGAGCTTGAGCAACCCAAGATGGTTCTTCCTGACAATGATGATGATGATCCTTATTTTGTGTCATATATGTCAGATCCTGAAGAAATAGAACAAACCATGGAGACATATTTTGTGTGTGATGAGGACGTTGGTATCCCTATCTTTCCTTTAGAGACTCTATTACTTGAATATGAAATGTCAAAGCAGAAGAGTCATTCTAAAGATCCAACAACTCCTCCCATCCTCAACATAAATATGAATGATACCATAGACCAATACCCTTCTTTTGAGTCTATTTTGGATAATGAGAATCTAACCCCCTTTATGATTCTTCCCGAGCCGTCACAGCCAATTTCCATCGCACACATGGCTGGTCTAGAACGGGAGATACCACCGTTGGAAGAGGCTCACACACCCCGTTCTATTGTTTGTAAGGAAGTCGTCCTCATCCCTCCTGAATCCTTGGGGACCCCTTGTACAAAAGAATTAGAGCCATATGTTATATCAACAATGAAACTTACCAAACCCAATGTTGATGACATTATTTTTTAGGAAAAGCAAAACAATTTTGTAAATAATTTGAAATCTTTTTCATCAACATCAATTCTCCCATATACAGGTCATCATGATGGTGGAAAACCTGAACCAGATCCTCCACCCAACTCATTTCATCCTGTTCTACTAGAATCACTAGTCGGGTACCCACAAACCTCCCCAAATCCACATCCACCTTCAACACTTCCCTTTCTATTGATGGAAGATCTTTGGATCCTATTGGAGGGAATGCGAGGTGAAAGAAAATACGAGCACCCCACTGAGCTTCTACAATTACCCTATCATAGGGTACACTATGAGGCTCCTCAGATAAAGGTCCCAGCCCTCATCGACATTCCCTTCAGATGGACATATTTTGAGCTACCAGGACCTCCTGGTGAACCCAACAAATTTCTTCCCTCCATCTCGGGTTTGGGTTTTGCTCAGTACGAGCAAAAATCTAAGTCCAGGGTGGAGGTGGGTGGTATGATTCTATTCCACCCCCTTATCTTTTTATTCTTGCATTATTTCTACTTTTTTTTTGGTTTTGCATATAGTTGCTTTGTTTATGGCCATTATCTAGTTGGCCATATTTTTATTTCTTTTGTTACAAAATGGCCTTTATCTAGTCGGCCTTGATATGATCATTTGTCAAAATACTCCCCTTAATGATGTAACTTCCTTGCAACTAAAATTTTGAAACTTTCATGACTAGAAATCCTCCTGTCACTTAGGACCTCAAATAATAATCACTCCTTAGAAAAGATGGAAAGCCATAGATGATTGATAGGATTCAAGAGTGATGCTTTCTTATGATATACAACTTGTATAAATTTTCTTGATTTTTCGCATGATTCGGTAATAGTTGAACCAATGCATAGTACTCCTAAAAAAAAGATGAAAAAAAAAGTTGCACAAGAACAGCCTCTTCTACTCTTCTTCTACCACTTCAATCTTCCCATTCGTCAAAAAGGAAAAAAAGCCAATAATGCCCAAAAGGCTAAGTTTGGGGTGGCACCCTTTCCCCCTCTTTTGCTTCTTCCATACCCACGCAATTGGGTGTATCACTAAAAATCAAAGGAATAAAAATGTGGTCAATGTAACTGCATGTCTACTAAATAAAAAGGTCTCGAGTCGAATAGAGGAGAGACTGTCCTTCCATACCTCGTTCACTCCAATTTTCTACCCAGGGGAAAACTACAAAAACCCCAACCATCCAAATCAGCCCTGTTCTTGTGTAAAACTTTAAAAAAATTGGAGTACCAAATACAAAGCTGAAATGAAAATCTGTGTTATTGCAGGTCTTGAATAAATGCAAGTTTGTGAAGTAGGAAATATAAAGTTACTTTTTGTGAATTCAGGAAGTCAGGGTCGCTTGGCCATATTTTGGTGGAAGGAATCCAGTGATTGTTAGGAGAGTGAGGATGATAGGTTGAGAGTATGTCTTGAAAGTATTTCTTGATTTTAATGTTGCTCGGGACGAGTAAAGTTTAAGTTTGGGGTATTTTGATGAATGCATATTCATCTTCTTGATTTACTTTTCCTGAATTCTTATGATATGTTTCTTAATTTTCAGGAATTATCTAAGTAATTAAATCTAGAAAAGACGAGATGAAGGTAGGAGACAATTCAGTTTCCCGCAATGCTGACTTAAATGCATACCTTGCACCAAAATTAGCATAACTCTCACATCCTAAGGCGGAATTTAATGTTCAAATATGATTTGGAAAGGGAATTCAAAGGCCTACAGGAAACTCATATTTTCGGGCGCACTTTAAATTCTATGGACAACGGAAATTTGCTCGAAATTGCTGCTGCGAGAATCTTCATTAAAGAAAGACAATCAAGAGTTTGTTGACTAGATCTGAAAATTCAAAAGGATGGCTCCCTCTCTTTTTTCCCCCCTCTTTTTTAGATAGTCTACCCCTCATTCTCCTATAAAAGGAAGGGTACTTCCTCCTCCCAAGGATCATCTTTTGTATAATATTTTGTACCAGAATTTTGAGCATTTGTTATCCTATCATTCAAGCAATAAAATTTCTTCTTAGTGTTCTTTAATTCTTGCAATTTATATTCTTGCAATAGATCTAGTTGTTCTTCCTTTAATCTTATTTCTCTTCTGTGGATTGGAGCAAGGGTTGAAGAGATTTGCCATTTTATTGTCTCTAGCACAAGGATTGACTCCTAATTTTGGGCTAGACTATGGCCATTTCGCTTCTCCCCTCCGCCTCCATGTTTTCCACAAGCATGTGTGAGTAGACTTCTATCGAGGCAAGGGGAATAACCCCTTACCCATGTGATGACTAGATTGAAGATTTATACGATTTTTTAGATAAATGGATTTTGATTTGGATCTCGACGATTTTAACGAAGTGATCTCTCGTTTTCATCGCTTGTTAATCTTGGCGGATGCGACCGTGGAACCCAAGATTTAGAACAACCAAATTGATTTCATGGGAATTTGGATGAGACCTCAGAAAAGTCCCCATTAGGATGATTGAACTAGGATCCGTGAACGCCAGGACCAATGGTTTCACGGGGATTTCATCTTTTGTGAATCATTTACAAATGTTTCACATGCCTTCTTTTATCTTTCTTATCATTTCTTTGAGCTCGTTTCACATCGACTAGGGTGGTAAAATCCCTTAGCTTCGGTATTTCTTTTTCTTGATAGTTAAATTTTATTTCAGCACTTTTATTTTTTTTATTCTTAGTTTTAAACAACCTTCTCATCAGAATTTATTTTCTTATTTTTGCAATCAGATTTGGATTTAAACTTTTCTTTTCCGCCGTCCCTTGGATCGATACCTATCTATACTAATTTGATTTGTTGTTCACAACAAGTTGACAACCGGGTTAGAAGTTTAAACTCTAGGACTTTTCCTAGTGATTGTTGCGTGTACAACGACGCGCATCACACATCAAGTCTTCTAGCGTTGTTGTCACGGAATGAGGCGCTCAGGCCTAGATAGTTATTGTAGCTTAGCTTTTTCCATTGCCCTCAGCATTTCTATTCTTTATTCTTTGTTTACTATTGCATATTCATCTTCTAACTGAGCTCTTATTGTTTGTTTGTGCCTTGTACAGGTGACAACTACCGATTCCACCAAGTCAATGCTTTTCTAGAAACATGCTCCAACTTTCGTACTCCTACATCCACTGATGATTCCACAAGAAGAATCCGCTTCCCATTCACCCTCAAAGAAAAAGCTAAAGAGTAGTACATGTCGAAGCCCAATATGGTGACTTGGATGGTGGTGAACAATGAGTTCTTGAAGAAGTTTTATCCCATTTCCAAGTTGACACAAATGTGAAGATGCATCACCTCTTTTAGTCAAAAGTAAAATGAGCCTTTCCATGAACCTTGGGAAGACTACCCTCTACCAAGAAGTTCCTATATGTGAACTGGTGCAATCTTTCTACATCAGACCATCTGAACTCAGCCAGCCTATGGTTGAGTCTTCCTACTGTGGAACATTCATGGATAAACCTCCAGAGGAGTCCTGGACACTTGTTGAGCACCTTGCTAAGAACTCACATCACCGAGAATCAAGCATGTGGGTAAACTATGATAGATGTTGGACACCACCTCTTCCTCCTCCAACTCTAGTTAGAAATGACACAAAACCACAAATCATAAATATTCTAGTGGATATGATGAACTTGATGAAGAACCAAGTGGGAGGTTCTTCTAGCCAATCCACCAATTCTCTAGAGGCTATTCCTGAGTAAGTTCAAGACCTTCAATCATTTGGAAAATAAAACAACCAAGGTCCTATGACCAACACCTATATTCCAGAGTGGAGAAATCATCCAAACTTTTTGTGGAAACAATAAGGTGACGAGGGACAAGGGAAGCCAAGACAACATCGAGGGTCAAAATATAGCTCTAAATTTGAAGAGGAGTTATTGGAAGTCTAAGGAGACTAGATGATGTGAAGAAAGATGTGTTCGCTCAAGGGCAAACCGTTAGTCATTTGAATCAAAGGATTGATCAAATTTAATTATCTCTTACTAGGTGTGAGGAGGGAAGGTTTCTCTCTCAAACAATGGTAAATCCCAATAATGCTAGTGGAACCATGGGTGATCCTCAAGGCACTTACAGTCCACCACAATGACAAGTTCCCATATTGAACCAATATCAGGGACCCCAAAATCCATATGCTCACCCATCTTCACAACCCCATTCAAATACCACAACACTCCACCTCCACCTCACTCATACCAACAACCCCCTCCACAATATCACCCACATCCATAGAAACCACAAAAACCTCCATCCCAATCACAATTCATCTTCCATAACCCAAACCCCCCACTCTAAAGACCACCACCAACTTAACAACCATAACAACTACCACATGCTTCCTCCTTTATAAGAAAGTGAAGGCTATGACCGTGTTGAGGAGTTGGAGGACCTTCGATTTGCCAACGGACACATCAGTTGATAGTCTATTTGGTGAAGATAGAGTTGATACTATGATTTGAGGCAGTGATACCAATATTTAGTGTGATGTGATAGGAAGTCATGTTGATTTTGTGATTGGTTAAGGAAGGCAACCAATGATCTTCAATGAAGGGAATGGGAGGGGTCAAGTGGACTAAGCCAGATTAGGCCCAAAATGTGTCAAAAGCTGATTAAAAGAGTTAAAGAAAGATTAAAGTAAGGGAACATTCAAATGGGTTTAACTCTCTTATACTAACTTGGATTTGGTCAAAACTTGACCAGTTAGAACATGAGAGAATTTTTTACAGCATAAGAACAAGAGTACGGTACAAATATTCACAATGATATGATCAAAATTATAGAAAAAAATGATGATATGTGACATTAATGTAATCTTGATTTTTGAGAACTTGGGTATTACAAAGTTGACACATGCATAATAGATGGATCAATTTTGCACCAAAACAAAAAAAACATGAAATTGACAATGAACAAGAGGGAGGCCCAAATTAGAAGTCATATTTAAAGTGTGAAGTTTTAGGCTATCACATTCTTACCACCTCGAAGAAATTTTGACCCCAAAATTACCTCATATAAAATCAATATTGGAACCTCATATAAATATCAGAATACTCTTGACATTTCAAACATGTATCATCATTTTTTAGAATATAAACGTGACTCTAAGATTTAGCAATCAAGAATTGAAATCCTTGCATAGTCATATTTATCATCAAATTGGAAAGGTCCTCACATGAGTCGTAAATATGGAGAGATTATCCCATAGGTCTCAATTTTTGGAGATATCACACTTTATATCAAAAGAATAGATCTCTTTTGTTCAAGAGTAATGCATACCTTTTATTCCCAATATTTATGGTTCTATCTTCTTCATTGGCCTAGGTGGGGTTATACACCCATCATTTGAGCCTTTGTATTTTAACAATTTCAAGCAAACATCATATTTCAATATCTTGATTTCATGTTCTGGTAAATGAAAGGTCCCAACTTTGTTCACGTGTGATCTTATCCCTAAGATATAAATTAAGAAATTCATTGTCATCATTTCAAATTTTTGAGATTTGGGGACATTAAAGTCATCAATCATATATCAAGGGTGATCTCAAGATTCAAATACAATTATCATATGATTCAAGCCAATATCAAGATCATTAACCAAGAGTCACAATTTCATAAATCAATATCAAGATTAGAAGTTTGGACATCCAAGTCATAGGTCCAAACTTTTTGAAGCTTACGTTTGGATTCCTATTCAGACCGCAAGGGTGGTCACTAATCCGTAAATGATAATTGAGCAACAATTTATGGTATCAACATCAATTTTATCATCATAGTATTTGAGGTCAATGAATGATCTAGACGTAGTTCATTGTACGAACAACCACAAGGTATAGACAACATCATTGTATTTTAAGATCATTGTTGAAGCATGATACAAGACTGAGTATCAATAATGTCATTGTTTTAACCTTTTAGAGTCTTAGGTCAAGAAATCAAAATCGTCTAAAAATTACCTTTCCAAACTTTTGATAATGAATAAAATGACAATTGATAGGTAATCAAAATAGATATGTTATCTAGTTTAGGGGAGTCATGAGACAAATACTACCCTAATCTATCACTTTAGTCCTTTCTATCATGAAAAATTGACTATAGAAAGATCAAGGGACTATAACAATCAAACTATATTTCATTGGGTCATGATATTGACGAATATGATAAAAACAGGGCAAATGTATTTTGTGAGATCAAGGTCATAATGTCACTCCCTTCCTTCCATGATCTAGGCATGGGTACACTTCGAATCGAGAAGTCTAAATGCAAACTCAAGATTTTAAGCATAATAGTACGTGGTCAAGACTTTGTAGGATTCGTTTTGTTAAAATTTAAATCCTATAAAGAGGCATAAAAGTCAAAAGAGGATTCACCTCATGTAACAAGTCTTCACATAGTGATCTAAGGGACAAATATATAGTTGTATCAAGGTATGAGAATGTTACATATTAATCGCGAGAGTTACAATTATTATGTTTGAGGTTTGATCAAAATAGGGACATCATAGATTTAATAAATAAACCCTCATCAAACATGAGGTGTAAAGCATGAGTTCCACCTTATTTCACCATGGCTAGAATTGACCTCAAACACATCAAGCATTTTATCCAATTTGGTAAGATTTTATTTTCATAAAGTTTACATATGAATACATCAATTTCAAGAGTCTGTTCATATATCAAATAAGATTTTCAATTTAGGATCAGATCATGGCATTATCATCTTAGCAACTTTCACAATTTAAAATGGATTTTAGTTTTACCATGCATAAGCTACCAATAATTGAGAAATAATATAATTAATAGTCATGATCGAAGAATCACATTAGGAGACAAGAAGACCTACTAATCATCATCTACTAAGGTGGATTAGGTAATCCATAAAGAAGGCATGAGATGCTTTAAGGCACTTTAGGCTTTAAGGGAAATAAAACTAATCTAGTCTTAGATACACTTTGTGTAGGTAGGTGTGCAGAGGAATCTCTTTCACAACACTAGTCAGATAAGAGGTGATTATTAGCCTGAAACTCCACTTTTCACAGCAAACCTATTACCTCAGTTTCACCATTGTGAATTTTGGTTATCCTTTGTTCTTAAGATGTGGTATGCCTTAAGCATAAATAGAGGCTTGTGTGTTAGGATCTGATCCATTTATCATGGAACTATTTATTACCCTAAGTACACACTTATAATGGATACATATCCATAGGTGAGTGGACTTGGGCGTTCGTCTCTAGAATGACACACAGTTTAAGACAAGCAATATACATTGAAAATGCAATAACAACACTGAAGAGATAAAAAGATACTAAACATGGAGGAAAGCGATATGTACCCATTTCTATTTCAAGGATATCTAATTAGAGTTTCATTTCAGACCTTACATTTCAGACCTTAGATTCTTGAGTGCAGTGCATCTTCATTTGGTGACTAAAATTTTGATAAACACAATATATTAGTAATTAAGTATGATATGGAAGGGCATGTTAACACAGTTTAAGAGTATATAAAAGTATCTTGTCTAGAAAAATCATAACAAATAAGAAGTAGAAACAAGTCAAGAACATTTAGCTACATTCTATTATACAAATCATTTTTTAGACTTTTATCCATTGTATCAACTGTAGGCCTTTTAACCAATTGTGAAGGGAGTTCATCTGTGAGAGAAATTTAAGCTAAAGTAAAATATATTCCATATCTCATCAATACTAACATGGCATGAGTAACTCAATTCATTTGGGACCTTACGGCCATCTCCAAGATCTAACCCTTTTTTTACATATCTTGTACCCTTACCCCAAACCTTTAGGCAAGTACACAAAGATATATAATGGACTTCTCTAAATTATGTTCAAGTCTTGTCAATATAGGATAATCAAACATTAAAGTAGTAACCATTGGAACAATATCTCCATCAAGTAATTATCTAGATATGCATTCATATGAGTATACAGATGAACAAGATAATATAAAAGTAAGGTCAAGAAATTAAGCATACCTTAGAGTAATGAGCAAGCTATATGTCATGAGTTAGATTCATATACAAGGCCCAAGCCAACATGGATGTAAATGTAAAAATTTATAACATGCAGTCTTAGATCAAAAGGATTTTGATACGATGTGAACCATATTAGTCATGTGGATGTTCCCTTAGGTCTAGTCTTCAATTAGATTAAACGTAGTTTCCAAAGTTTTAAACATGCAAGCATTGATTCAACATAGCACAACCATCAACATCCATCCCTAGGTCTTGGTGAACCATCCTCCTTATGAGTAATGTAAGAAAAGGATAATCCATAGTTTACTAATAAGGGAAGAATTATATTTAGATTAATATCATAGTTTAATCTTGCAAGATTTTAATTAATCATACAAGGTCCATTTCATGCATTAGTGTCACATTTAAAGCCATATGATCATTAAGAGAACATGATAGGACAAGTAGGTATTTAGTGATATAAATATGATAAATCATCTAATTTGAATTCATTAAGATATCATGGATAACCATAAAGAATGTTCTGTCAAGGTTAAAGCCCAAAAATTAACATAAACATATAGAGAATGTTAGGTGTCATATGTAGGCGATACATAGTCAAAAGGAGTACATGAGTGTGCTACATGGAATTTTGTGCCACAAGTCATTATGCAGTATAATTTGATGGTGAACATGTAGGTTGAAAAATAGGAAAACTTTACATAAAGATCTAAAGATTCAATGACATAAGTACCCTAATGTCACACTTAGGGTCGATTAGCATACAGAGATAAGTACTAAATTCATATGTAATATTCAGGGAAAATATGGTATAAAATCTTAATCCAACATGTCATATAAAGTCTGCTGATTTTTGAAGTTAAAGGTTGCTTGATGATAAATTAGGCTAAAACTTCAAATTATATCGAGTTACTGATACGCGTCGAAGAGCACACCAATTCACTAGAATGATTATCCTAGAGTTTAATCCTTTGTTACTTTCTAGTTAAGGCTAGTATATAAGGGTCGTTCCTACATGACAACATTTTTAAGATTGTACTCTTTTAATCCTAATTGATTTTTGAAATAATTTTTTTCGGTATTTTTTAATAAGAAATAGAAAATAAATTCTAGGCTGGTCGTTTATACCAAAATAAGAAATTAAAAGTGCAAGAAAGTACAAGATTACACAGATGCCAAGAAAAAAAAGATTATTCTAATACAATAAATTAAAGGAAGAAAAAGATTATCTAAACAAGAATTAAAATGAAAGAATGAAAAGAAAGCGATGGAAACAAATGTTAGAAGGAACAAGCTAAAATCAGGAAGGAAGACATCGAGGCTTAGGGGTTTCTCCACCTTAGCCCTTATGAAAATAGGATCAAGTGATACACTACAATAAGATAGAAACATTTATGAAGTTTATTTGTAAAAAAGCTCAACAGATGTGCTCCATGTGAACCCATTGGTCCTAGTATTCACGTATCATTTGTTATGTATCCTAAAAAGGATTTTTTCATGGTCACATCCAAATCCTCGTGAAATCAGTTTAGGCATTCTATATCCCAGGTTCCATAGTCACATACTTTGGGGCTAACAAGAGATTAAAATGATTAATTACTTTATTTAATTCGGCAATTTCTAAACTAAAAACCATCCATCTGAAACAGTCATGTAAAACTCAATTTGATTAACACATGGCTAAGGGGCTACTCCCCTCGCCTCAGTAAGGAAACTATTCACTAGTCATAGCAAGGAAGAGAGAAATAAGGAGAAAAAGATAGGAAGTCATAGACCACAAATCCAGAATCTCCAAAGAGACCAAGGTGGTGACAATTAATATGTTTTCTTTCTTTGTCCCCCACTCCAAGAGAAGGAACGAGAAGAAAGAACAAGAAATAAAGAAGATCAGATGTAGAAGAAAGAACTATTTTTTATTGCTTGAATGAAAAGATTACACAAAGAATTGAAATTGACAGACTTCAACTAAAGATTGAGTACAAAAATTTGAGAACATTTTCTTAGTGAAGTCCCCCTCCTTTTATAGGGGAAGGAGGGGTGGAAATCCTGATTGAAGGGTAAAAGAAGTGAGAGGGGACAACTTCTGTAAACTATTGTTCACATACGGAAAAATAGATGTTTGGGCTAACCTAGACAGTTGTTTCGATTGTGACATGGTGTGGCATTAGAGAATGGTCGAACCCTAGTCAAATGAATTGGCAGTGCCCTTGCTTCAATTTATTGGTCTCAATGTAAGACCTTGAAATGGTTATTTGGATGAACTAGAGTGCTTGATTCACGTTGTTGTGTGTAATCAAACACTTGGATCCCTAATAAAGTGGTGACAGACTTTGCGATCTAGATTTATTTTAGGTCAAGTGGCATAATCATCTAGGCTCACCTAGATGCTCGTTTGGGTCCATGAGATGACCATCTTGCTATATCAAGATGTTCATCTGGGGTGTTGAAGTGGCTGATTGAGCTGAGGCCAAGCTAGTCATTTGGTTCTTAAACGTGGAAGTCTTAGCGAATAAGCCGACCGTCTGGGCTCACTGAGACGACCGTCTCGCTGACACATAGGGTCAAAAATCAACTTTGGAGAAAAGTCATCCAAAAATTGATAAAGTAATAAGTATTTGCAAAAGTAAATGAAGATGTGGGTAAATTGCAATTTGGTCCAGAAAATACTAAAAAAGAGATAAAATCTAATGAAAAGGACTGAGAAGAATATGCAAAAAGATAGATGAATATGCATTTATTAGTTACATCATGAAAATGCAACATAGAGTCATATTTATGCCAACGGGGTCATCTTAGTTACATAAGGATGATGTAAAGGATTAAACAAGTTCCAACTAAAATAAATTTTCTAATTTAGAAGTTAGGAAAGCAAAGGACTCAATAATGACATAAAAAAGCATTGTTGGATAAGTAACATATTCTAAAAGATCATCAGGTAGTTTCTTTCGTAAATCAAATACGATGAGAGAAAAATTAGGTCTTGGGGCTATTTCTAATGAATAGCTTACAACCTCTAGATAAAAATTCACATATAGCATGTTCTCAAACACCCAAGGGGTGATTCAATAGAATTTTAGTAAGGAAAATACCCATCTTGGTTAATATGAACACTTAGAATCCCATCTAAGTGTCATGGGCAGCCTCTGGCTCACTATCCTCCTTTAGATCGTGGATGTGGCTATGCATGTTGGCCTGGATTGGGGGAATTTTAGTCGCCAACTATTCCTTCCACAGTCAGCTGCACCAGGGGGAAGTGTGATGTTTTACGACCGCCTTTCACTGCAATCTGGGCTCCAAAGCCATCACCTTGCCTACACAAGCCTCATGTTACCCATGACGAGGCAAGGTGACACGACTCACCAAAGAGAGGGTGAGGCCAAGCTTCCACAACATGGAAGAGCTGAAGTCATGACTGTCCAATTCTCATGTGATCACACAGAGATGGTGGCTGGCACATCCAAGACTGAAAGTGGCTAGAGGAGGAACTCCCATCTCGTGCCCAAGTGGGGGAAGAACAAAGAGGGGGAAAAGGTGGTACGGATAGGAGAGGGGTGGGAAATAGATGGATAAGACTAAGGGTGGGTTATCAAGGAGGTTGGGCATAGAAATTTGAGTGGGATAAGTTCAAAACTTCACCATGGTTGGCGGCTAACCCATTGAGCCACAATACAATGTTACTAGAAATAAGAAAGGTGAGTTTGAGAAGTAGTGGATCCCAATGTGATCCTAGCTAGAAGAATCCAATCACACAAATGAAATAATGTGGAGATGAGGGCATGTGATTGGTTGATGATGGTAATCACAGATTGTAAATAAAGGGAATGGGAGGGGTCAAGTGGGACGTGCCCGATCGGGCCCAAAAATGTATCAAAATATGATTTAAATAGTTAAAGCAAACTTTAAGTAACAGGAAATTTATATGGATAATTCGCTCTTAATAAATAAATTTGGGTGAAACTTGATTTTCTGGAAATGCGAGAGAAACTCTTCAACATGATAACAAGAATGTCGTAGAATTGTTCACAAGGATATGATTAAAATTCAAGGAAAAAGTGATGAAGTCTGACATGAATGTAAACTTGATTTTCGTCAATTTGAGTATAGAAAAGGTGACACATGCATAATAGATGTGCAAACTATGAATCAAAACACATGAGACATGAAACTAATAACGAAAACAAGAGCTAGGTCCAAATTAGAGGTCATATTCAATATGTGAAATTATAGGTTATCACATTCTAATATCAAATCTAAGGGTAAAGTTGCTCTTTGTATTTTATTAGGAACTATGAATAACATAATAGAAAGTGTCACCATGAATTGAAAATATATTTTAGTAATACAATATACATAATTACATGTATTAATGAAAATTGAGCATATTAAAAATAATATTGAGTGGCAAATGTCTAAGAGAAACCATATTCAAGACTTTAGCATGTAAATATTTGTAAAAGATATATATTTATAGGGGAATATGTGTCTATATGGTTATCCTTGGTTAAATTATATATAAAAATGTCCAATACAAAGTCATTCCCAACCATGTCTATCATATAAGTAACAATTTCTAGGAGCAAACTTGTAACCTATTTTTCTATTTTTTGTCATGTATACATGGCTCATTCAGCATTCACTTAAGACACCATGAAAAATACCATTACTTATATTATTTCACTCTATAAAAATCAATCCGTGTAGGAAAATTCACCTCTTTCCATTCTTTTAGATGCTCTATACCAAAAAAAAAATCAAATGTCTGATCGGTTATGATATAACCCAAAGTTCAATTGTTTCATTCTTATCATGAATATCCATTACAATATGAATCTATGCATCATTGTGAGCTATTAGAAATCTACAAGACTTAGCTTAATGTATCTGAGCCTTATCTACTTCAAACAAATAGGAAAGATGTATGTGGACCCACCAACACCCAACCAACTTTGGCCCTCCAACTTCATTAAATCTGTGGTCAAATTTGTCCAACCCTAGAGCATCAATTTGGATACTAGCTTCAATACCTAGTAATAGAACCATTTATAATAATTTCACCCCCTTTCTCTGTTTCTAAATAACAATATAATTTGAGGATTTACTTGGATAGTTTGCAAACGGTACGAGTCAAAAATAGTCTCTTCACAATTGAAATTAGCATGCTAGAAAGATAAGTAATCCCCAATTTAACTCCTATAGTTGGTGTTTATTATTTGGATTAAATTTCCAACTAGCATGAAACTACACATCCCCATTTCAATCCCCACAAAGAACATTCATAATTGTGTTACAAAACTAAGCTTTTGAATAATGGAAGTTCCAAATTATTGCTTATCTTTGATCCTAAAGGAATGAACCTTTAAAATTAGAGTTTAATTTATCCATTAGGAGTTATAACCCTAGCTAGAAGTGGATCATATGGGGCTAGACCTATCTTGAATAAAGATACGCAATGGAGTATTTGTAACGGAAAGTAGATGCATCTTTGAAAGGACAGATGGCTGCAAAATCGGTTGAAATAATGCAATTTACCATAAATGAATGAAAATTAAGATAACAAAAACTTGGATGAGAATAAGAAGGATTATGATGAAAATTTGGACAGCAAAAAATTGAAAAGTTCATTACATGAACGACAACAACACTATATGACAAATTCCAATCATCAAAGGAAACCCTAATGAGACATATAGGTGTGATGCGACTATAAAGATAGACATTATGTAGCATGTATACTAGATTGGGTCCTTGCCCTACATGCCAACTTGGATAACCTTAAGCTATTTAAAATGGGGGGGGGGGTCTTATGATACATTAACAACACGTCCAAGTGGGGAGACTTATTTTGGAGGTGTTGTGTGTGGTACATATTCACTGTTGCTAATATGCATAGTATGACACATCAAAGAGGATTTTGTCTACTTCATTTACAAAGAGTTTGAGGAGGATTTGAACAAATTTCTCTTTTATTTTCACATGTTAAAACCGTATGAAAGATGAAGAACATTAAAAATGAAGATGATAGAATTCATGAAGAGTTCACTATCATATTTTGTTGAATGTTGGACAAGGAAATTAAATTATGGTGTTTCCCTTCGCTTTTTATGCTTGGACTTTCTAGGTATGAAAAAAGAGGAGGTATTCTCTCAAAGATTACTTAGACACTGCCTTGTGGGGTAAAACTTACATAAGCGACTTATTAACTTTCTACAAATACACCCAAAAGTTGTAACACCCATGGATGCCGCCTGCAGAGGGGTTTATGTTGATAAACATTGATGCTATAATGTTGAAGGAAAATGAAATCATTGTTGTTGTTGTTTTAAGGTATTACAACAGTCATATCTTAACCTTATCTTCTACAACCATGAAAGGAAGTTGAAGCCCTAATTTAATTGAAGTTTAGGGTTTACTAGTCGATTTGCAAGATGCTAAAAGGTTCATATTTATAAGCCTTCATGTTGAATAAAATGCACTGATGAGCATCAATAACATAGGAAACAACATATGAGGTAAAAGCCTCCATATGAAAGTATATGATGACCAAATCATTCCCAAGTTAATTAGTATGTCACTTAAAATACTGATTTTGTAGTGATTCAGTTGGATTATTATATAATCCAAAGTTGTTTCTATTTGTCAAAACCCATTATATGTTGAAAATTAGAACTAGTTTAAGAGATCATGAGTTTTTAATAAAAATACAATTTATTGGTCTCTTAAGGACCACTTAGACCCAAAAATAGGATGATAAGCATGGGTCCATAAGTATCGACAACCTTTCAATTTCTAGATTTTATTGTAACCTATAGGAAAAAGTTCCCCCATTCAGAACATCAATGATATAAAACATAAATGATTCATTTAGTCTATATATTTTAAAGAACAAGTTTAGATATACATGTTTGAGGTAAATACCACAAGACCTATGCAGTCTTGGACTATTATGCTTCAAATAATTTATTAAATTTTATACTTTTATTGAAATATGCTACTAAGAGATTAGTAAGTTAGTATATAGACTTTGAAGTAGCTTTAGAAGACAAATATAGTTAAATATCAAATTAAAGGGTCTTAATTTGGAAGTATGTCACTACAAAACTTTTAAATGTGGGTCTAAACCCATATGATGTACAAGAATGGAGAAAATTGCATT
The DNA here is from genome assembly GCA_963693085.1 of Alisma plantago-aquatica. Lineage (NCBI taxonomy): Eukaryota > Viridiplantae > Streptophyta > Magnoliopsida > Alismatales > Alismataceae > Alisma > Alisma plantago-aquatica. The sequence goes on from OY856410.1 coordinate 1,541,628,573, forward strand.
CCTTAAATTAGTCACTTGAGTTTCACACAGATAAAAATTATCAAAACAAATATGTGATTGCCATTATAACAAGTTGAGTTTTATCCTAAAACACCCTTGTTTTTTAACTATTCCAATATCACCTTAGTTTTAATAAATTCTAAAAAGATCCCAAAACCAAACTCTATCACGTTCGAGCTGTCAAAATCTCTAAAGCTTAATGTTCTTAGAATTGCGAGAAAATAGGGTGGGTAGGACTAGAAAAAAAATATAAAATTTGTCTATCAAGATTACTAGTCTTTTTTAAATATTAATGTTCTTACAAATGCTTTTATGTGTGTGCACATGCACCTTAGGTTCACTCTTACAAGTGTACTGCATACCACTATTTCTCTTATATCACCTACATTACATGGTTTCCCATAGGGAAAACTAAAAGAACTAAAGAGCAATACACATAAGGTAGAAAGAGAGCCCATTCAAAACTAATATATGAGAAATAGGAAATCAACTATATGGAAATAGATATGTGAATATGTAGAGAACAACAATACGTAGACGGCTACAATTTCAAGGGTAACAAAAAATAGAGTAAAATGAAATTCAAGAATGATACTTCGCCATGCATAACATTGTGATGAAATTATATAAGTTATATTTGTAAGGAGTAGAAAAGAAAACTCTAATAGATATTGATAGATTCACATTTTTATGAATGTAATAAATGATCACAACACATGAATGACATACAAATATTTTGTAACTTCATGATAAAAAGAGAAACATAGTGAACATAAACCTTGCAAAATGAACTCAAGATGTTATGAAATTGTTGACCACTAGACCACAACACATCACAATATTGGTAAGCAATTTTAAGATGAAACTAATTTCTAGAAACAGCAGATAGTTGAATCCAATATAGCCCCAGGGATTTTTCTAGCCTACTCAAGATAGAATAAAAATGGAAATAGGGAAAACCAATGATGTTAAGGGTTGTTAGTTGTTGGAGTCAGAGCATAATATTAGACCCATTAGATAATAAAGGTGACACGAATACAAAAGTATAACAAAGTATATGAATTATGCTACATTGAGTGCAGATACTTGAGTTAATCCCCTCCCACATTCCCATTGTAGGATTTGCCCAATGGTTAACTTGATGTTAATGGAAAATTTGTTGAATGATATTCATCAAAACCCGATACTATTTTCCTTCTCTATTTGACGAGATAAGCAGCATGAATAGATGATGGGTAACGAGGTTGATGGAGCCTCCACTTGCGTGGAGTTGCGTGCACCACTAAAAATCCTAGACGTAATAAATCTCTAGCTTAATCCTTGCGTGTGCTATAATAAGTCTCCACCCACGTACGCTAAGGTACGTGGAAGCCTTATTGTAGTACAGTTGAGGGTCGATCCTCGAGACAACAGTCCTATTAAGGGTGTAATAGGATGGAAATGTTTTAATTCTATTTACCTACTTAAGAGTTGATGTTTAGATCAAAAGGTGATTTTGGTTTATTAGACTAAGAACGAGTAAAATAAAGGCAAGAAAGTAAATTTAAGGTTGTAAACAATAATTGGGAAACCACTAGGATGTTTATCGGTTTTCACCACCACTATCCACGGATCAAAACATGCAACATAATAAGAAATCCTACAATAAAAGGTCTAATCAGTTAGTATCATATAGATTTAGTTTCCTTTCGGAGGACTAAATACGGGGAGTGTGGGAATGATGCAATGACAGCCATCCCCAAACGGATGGTCACTTACTTTGCATCATTCCCTTCGCAAAGTGTGTACCTCGACTTTTCAAGGTGTTACTTTCGTACGTCAACTGATTCCATTTCATAGTACGAAAGTGCAACCTTGAAAGTGAGTTCACTCCACTTTTCAAGGAACACTCAGGGATAGTGAAACAGATGCATGGTGACTACATGCATCAAGAACCAACATACAATCGATAATTGAATCTAAAAGCAAAACATAGACAATTCGTACTAGTAGATAATAGATAACACTAGTTGGTGATCAAACAACAAGCATTCATTAAACAATTGTTGTTGAACTGAAAAGGTAGAATACTTCTATTGCAAACTCATGAATTACATTGCATGAAATGAAAACATGGGTAGCGAGGCTACTCCCCGCACCCTAGTGTATGAGACTACTCGCTCATGGCAAGAACAAAGGAGGAGGTGAGAAGAGAGAGAGAGAGAGCATCATCTCCACAAAGGAGGGAGGAAGGTCGACCCCTCGGAGAAGAGAGAAACGATCTTCGCACTTCACGGCTTGCTTGATGATGATTCTCCCTCTTCTCACCTTCTTGGTTGATGAGAGAGAAAGCAGCTTGGTGATGGAGTATGGATCTTACACCGGCAACCTCGGGGGAGTGGATGGAATGATTCTGGAGCAGTAGAGACAGCCTCTGGGTGTCTAAGACTTGCTTCCTTGTGTGGACCCTTTGGGTCTTATTTATAGGCTTTAAGTGGAACCCAAACGGTTTGAGCAGTCTTACGCCCAAACAGTCTTGGAAATCGTTTGGGTTCTGAGACCGTTTCGACTCGTGTGGTTTGGAAACTGTTTGAGTCCTTGCGGTCTTAAAACCATTTTCCTTTATTCAGTCTTAGGACCGTGTGACTTCATACGGTATTGGGACCGTGTGACTTTATGCAGTCTTGGGACAGTGTGACTTCATGCGGTCTTGGGACCGGTTGGCTTCATGCGGTCTTGGGACCGTATGACTTCATGTGGCCTTGGGACCATTTGGCTTCATGCGGTCTCGGGACCGTATGACTTCATGCAGTCTTGGGACCGTTTGGCTTCATGCGGCCTCATGACCGTTTGATCTCCATTCAGTCTCGAGATTGTTTGGCTTCCAAACGGTCTTGGGACCGTTTGGAACTTTTGTAGATTTTTTGTGTTTTCAGTAACAATAAAAGGAAAAAGTTAGTTTGATAGTATATTTGCAAAAAGAGAGGAAAGTTTAAAGATTCTATCTAATTTGTCTAAGAAAGAGTATGGAAAAATGAGAAATATAGATAAGATAACACCACAAAATGGGAGGTTATCACCCCCCTAATTTAGAGTCTAGCTTGTCCTCAAGATAGATAGAGCTGAGGCCAGTAGTGGCGAGGTTGTTCTATTTAGTGAACATTTTCATACTTTTGCTTCAATTCTAAATCAGAGATCTCCTGAGGTATTATTGGAGCTTCTGCTCACCTTAACTCTTTCAGGTATTGAGAGTTGCGTGGATATCATGTTTCCTCTAAATCTCGTAGCTCGCATTGGGACCACCTTTTTCCTAATGTTATTTTGTGCATGTCATTGAATCTAAAGAGTTTTGTACTTCTTTGAAAACCTACCGGAAGCTAGAGTAGGTATGAGGGTTGGCTAAAGGTTTTTGTGTAACTCCCCCTTCAAGTGGGAGAGGGTTTATCTATTCTTTTAAGATCTCACTACCGGGTGTCACACATCTGCCTTTGTGAGGGCAGCTGAATGTACCGGCCGGGCGAGCCCTTTTTCAGCCTTTTCACATATTTGGAGACCTTAGGGTCTCACTACCGGGCACGACACATCTGCCTTTGAGAGGGCAGCTAAATGTACCGGCCAGGTGAGACCTTTATTGGCTCTTCATATAAGTCCTTATGCGTGGAACAACTCTCATGTTTTTATTCAACACTCTGGCTTTTATTTGTAAACTCGCAGGCTTAGGATTAGGGTTTTTTGGGTTTTTGGTTGGGGGCCAAGCCTCTTTTATTAAAAAGAAGAAAATTGTTCTTAGAGTTTCCTGACATGCACTTATTTTCTGTTTGGTGGTCCACTTGCGAGGTTTCTTGATTTGGATTTCACCTGATCTCCCTCCCATCCTTGAGAGTGTTTGGCTTGCTTCTGCCTTGATGATGACCTGTGAAGAGTCTGATGTAGAATTGAAGCAAAGGCATGAAAATCAAGTGTGCAAGTAATTTATTAATTCGCCAATACATGCCTATATGCTATCTTATATTGATTTTGAGGACTACTTGGATTCTAAGGTTATCTAGAGATGACCCTTTTTCAAGAGAGATGTTATACTTATGTTTAAAAACTATTTTATCAAGGAAATTGCTGAAAAAGTCTAAAAGTGAAAAGAAAGATGAAAATTTTGTACAGAGAGATAGAAGTGAAAGAGAGAGCAGAGAGAGAAGGGTTTTAAAATTGATACCTCACCCTTGTCCAGTGTACCTCCCCCCTAACTTATCACTCACTCTGTCCCCAAAGTGTCAAAGTGATAGGTTGAGAAGAACATGGACAAGGGCATTAGGCTTCTGTTAGCCCGTTGTTCGCTCCATGTGTGCGAAGAAGATTAGTAGTGAAATTTCCACATAATGTGTGGTAATCCACGTCTGTCATGTCCTCTACTAGTATTCCAAGGGCCATGATGGTGTACATCCAGTAGAGGATGTGGAAACCACAATTGTTTGACTCACGGAGCTGGTGGGGACATTTGTGGCTGAAAGCAGGGCGATGAAAGTGTTCTTTACTGTATGCCCATGTGTGCGTGCTGAGAAGGCCTTGTAGTTGGTCAGCACACTCCTTCGCCACCTCCTCCATTGGCATTCTTGGTGTTGTAGTATACTATTGCTGATCTGGATTGTACATGCTGTCGGAATTGTTGTATATGGTTGTTGTTTCGTCATGAGGATTTGTTGCCATTAATCCAATGCTTTGAATGAAGGAAAGGAAGCATGATAAACTTCAGAGTTGTGTGTTGGAGGAAGGAAATGAGTGCCTGAGTTGTTCTGACGTTCTTTAGCTTTAGGAGATCATCCTTCATATATGTTGATGCCATATAGGTCGTAGGGTGATTCTATCCGAGAAGAAATTGATAGGAGGCCATCAAACTCACAGATAGAGACTGTTTGATCTGTACAGTTTCTCATAGCGTATCTGCCATAACCAGAATATCTCCGGCCATAAAAATGAGATCATCTTTCTCAGCGTAAAGCCTTGACATGATGAGCCGAAGTTCATTGTTGGAAAGACTTTTACAGGCGCTGAGGTCAAAATTAGGGAATGTCGGTGTGATGGCAGATAGGGGAACCTTTTGTGAAGGTGGTCTGTTGGTGGTAGCCCCAGTTAGCAACTTGATGTCCCCTGTATCATCCACCTAATCAAAAGAATAAGAGTCCCATTGTTTCTTCTTGGGGACCTTGGCGGGCTATTGTTTTTCCAACTCCTTTATTGTCTGCCGGAATGGCTATTTTTGAGGACGTTGGATGGCCGAGTAAAGGTAGCGAGGAACGTCGTTAGGTGCCATAGTTGGGTCGTTAAAGAACCGTCTGTCACATATTAGCTCCATGGCGTAACGCCCTCGTAGAGAATGAAAATCCTATGTGGCCAGTTCAGTGAAAGGGATTTGTTGATTGAGCGGTTGGATGTGGCGGATAGTGTAAAAAGCACAATCCCTAGATCCTTCTTGTGTTTAGACTTGTGGGTTGATGATTTGAAACCAGAGTTGGTTCCAACCATTTCGGAGGGATGGGCATGCAGCCCAAATCAATTTTAGAAGCCGGAAAGGGATGCATCTGGCCTCCCCGGCTTCAATACCTGCAAAATTAATTATTCTAGCCTTTAGCTCACTCGCACAAAATTTATACACCTTGGCGTTTCAAGCCGCGGTGTCTATGATCATAAGCAACCAGTGGCCAGAAACTTGGAAGGGCACGATAATATAGCGTGCCTTTCTGGGGATCCCCCTCTACAACCGCTCGATAGATTTATTTTGTAAATCTTTATATAAAAGGCTCATTGCTAGAGCAGGTGAAGCGTTGAGGACTGGTTGCAGTCGTTTAGAGCTTCTATATATTTCGATAGAATTGGCTAGGAGGACACAGAAGATTTCCATATTCACCGATGATTGTGGACGAAGAATGGTGCAGAAGTCTTCGCGTGTCAACTTGCGCTGGGTCTTTGTATTATGGTAGATAACGTTTCCCCCTTCTTTGGCATTGTCTACTATAGTGTTTAGGATGAAGATATCATGAGCATCTGGTGTAGAGATGGCCACCATGTCTAGATCGTGCATCTTGTGAGGTAGAGGTGGCGGCGGGGGAAGCTCCTGCGGAAGGTGGGCCGAAGTCTGCTCCAAATCATCAATGTAGTGCTACAGATCTTTGTCTTCATCTGTGTCTAGACTGACTCTGTCTGATTCTTCCTGTTCTGGGGGAAAAGGCACCGATTGTTTTGGTGCAGAGAAATGTTGAGCTGGTGTTGCTTGTTGTTGACTCGTGCTGGTTCTGAATAAACATTGTTGGAACTCAGTAAAAGTTGCTTCTTTGGCAGTTTCCCCCAGAGATCACATTGCAGAATAGTCAAGAAATTGATCCCCGTATAACATAAAAACGTTGTCATTGTGAGTAGGGTATTTGGGATCTTTATCACCTTTGTGGTGATCTTTCTATTGGCCTGGTTCAGATCCTCAGCTGGGTCCCTCCCCAGCATTGTCTGGGTCTTCAGATTTATCGTCCGAGGAGGTGTTATTGTTGGAGTCAGCCGAGGAGTCAGAATCTTCATCTTCATTTTCTTCTTCATCATCTTCTTCATCCTCTACCTTATCTGTTGTCTTCTTTTATGGAGGCTTCTTGCACTACCGGTGGAGTGCTTGTAGCTCATCGAAAGCCACTTGCACATGCTCGTGTGTTTCAAGCAGTGCGTCGTGGGTTTCTTTGAGATCTGAGTAGTGAGCCTCGGTGGAGAGGAGTCGTGCAGAGAGGTCCATCACTTGAGTTCTTAGTTGGTTGATTTCATTGTTGGATGACTCCTCTTGACATTTGTTGAGTTGTGTGAGGGTGGTGTTGATGCCAGCCAAGCACGTGCTTAAAGCAGTTTGTTGCTGCTTAAGCTCGCACAGAGTTTTATGGCAAAGGTTGATTTTTTGCATAAATCCTGTCGACTTGCTTGACCAGGACGTCTTGCTGGCTTTTCACTTCAAGCACCAACTTTAACAGATGTTGCAGGCGGTCATCAATGCGTTCGACTTGCACGGCCACTGCTTTCTGCTGTTGGTGGATGCTTGAGAGGATGCCTGGTAGGGCACGATTTTGCTCATCAATCTTGGCGACCTGTGTAGTTAAACCCTACACACAAGAAAAAATAGATTGTAAAATATTAGAAGGGTCGGTGAGGAGGTTTTGGATAATGTCAAAGTGACATCCGATTTCCTCACTGACGTTTATAAAAGAGACTCCAGATGTGGAAGGGTGAGGTGGCTGGGGTCGAGGTGGAAGGGTGGAAGTGTCTTGCGAAAGAGACATTGTTGATGGTCCCGCAACCTGTGTGGTGACTGTAGATGGGGTCACCAGTGGTGTTGGGGTGGTGGCGGAATAAAATGGTGACATTCCCAGTTCAAATGTTGAGGGGAATAGGGTAGAGGTGGTGAAGTCGGGTATTGGAGTGGAGAATGGGATACACGAAGGGAAAAAGGTTGAGGTCGAAGATGTGAGTGGAGGTGTGGTGGCGGGGAGTGTGGTAGATGGTTGTATAGTAGTGGATGGTAGTGTTGTAGGGGTATTGTTAGTGGTGAGCTCATCATTTAGGCTTATGATGAATGAGTCTAGTGATGAGGTATTGATAAGGTCATCGGGGTGGGGGTGTTCTATATCAGGAATTAGCTTTGATGTTGGCATCCCCGCCAACTGTTGTGATTGTAAACGTGCCTTAGGTGGTCATTTTACTAGAATTTTAGTTACCCTAGCTGCCGGGGCGGTGATACTAAGCTTTGTCTGTCCTGCTTTGGTCTTCTTCTCTAGTACTTTGACCAAAGCTAGGATTTCAGAAAGCTCTTCGTCAGTAAAGAGCAATTTTTCCTTGTCGTAATCCGCTAGCTCTGAAAGCGGTAGCAGAGTCTTGGAGGATCTTACTGTAGGGTAGAAAATGTAGTGTAATTTCGCATCCTTTTCTTTGATAATGTAAGAATTCTTTAAAGTTTGCTCGTTAGTGAGGATGTCACCCTTGATCTTCGTGCATTGAGGGAGTAATCTTTCCATCTTGAGGTATTTAAGAATGGAAGTTATGTGTCCGCCCATGCGAATTTCTTTCCCTAGGGCGTATGCTAAAAACTGTAGTATCATGTGTCGTCCAATGTTGACCGGCTTCCCATATAGGATGGACCATAGAACAAAAAGATCAGTGGTTATAACATTCTGACCCTCTATTCTGGGGAAGAACACACTGGTGAGGATTTTGTGAAGCGTGCACACTAACCCAGAATGAATACTGGAGGCCTTGTAGGTCTTCGCCTCATAATTAGGGATCCTTGTTAGAGATTTCCAAAAGTTGTGTCTATTGAACTGGAAGCTCTTTGTACTAACTACTTCGGCTGTTTTTAGCTACTCCTAGTTGTCTATGAAGATTTTTTTCAATAGATTTTCTATTATGACAACATTATGACCAAAAAGTTTGGTGACCAGCCTGCGGTCACCTCCATCCCTTGCTCTGTCCATAATGTCCACCGCTTCTTTGGGGATATGTGTAAATAATTTTGTGGTGGGCTCGACGTAAGAAATCTCCAGGACAAAGCATAATCTTAAGAGATTGGCGTTATCGAGTAGGGTGAGGATTCGGTCATATATCCCCATCTTCATTAGTACGCTTGAGCAAACATACTTTGTTGGTTATAAAGTTTTGTCGATGGATGGGATTGTGTGGATGAAAAGGTTTTCTGGTGGTGGTGCGGTGGTGGTGATGACTGAGAAGACAGGGGTAGTGGTGGTTGCAGGAGTGGTAGTGGGGGTGGTGGTAGCGGTTGGTGGGATATATCCTGCTAGGGTTTGTTCCCTAGCAGTAGCGGGGCGGACTTGTTTTTGTGCCCTCTTGGGTTGGTTGTTCTTTGGTAGCTTCTTGGGCCTTACGCTTCCCTTTAGACTTTTCGGTTGGGGATTCGTCCTCAGAAAGTGGCTCGTATTCAGAGATTTCATCACTGGAAGAAATTTCTTCCACTTCTTCTTTGGGCTCCTCGGCTAGACACATGTTGAGGCGTTGAATTTCATGCATGACTTCGAGCAGGTTGACCTTGGGTGGGACCTGTCCAGTACTGTCATAGGTGTCGACTATTTTTTGGAGCTTGGCACGGTCTTCCATGAGTTGCTCCGTTGTCCAGAACAGAACGTCGGTGGTTCCGGTGGGTTGTTTTGATGGTGAGGCCATTTCTAAAAGATAGGTAGATAAAATCATGTATTAGAGAGGGATTGAATTTGCAAAAGTAACAAGTGTAGTAAAGGAAGAAAATGCATTATGTATGTGTTAATGTTTGTATGTTTTGGTGGGTCCAAATGGTTTTTGAAACCTTTTGGTTCCAAACGGTTTGAGACCGTTTTGGTCCCAAATGGTTGTGAGACCGTTTCGTTCCAAACGATTTCAAGACCGTTTGTTTCCAAACGGTTTCGAGATCATTTGGGCTCAACTGGTTTGGAGACCAAATGGTTTTGAGACCGTTTGTTTAATATATCATTTTTTTTTCAAAACGGTTTAGAGATTGTTTGGCACGAAACGGTTTCAAGACCGTTTGGGTCCAAACGGTCCCTCGTCCAAACAATTTCAAAACCATTTGGAAGGTGAAACGTCGGGAGCGCTGGACGTCAGAGAAGTGATATTGGCGGTGATAGCGATGGAGACGGCGATAAGGATGATGGCGGCAATAGAAATGGCAGCGGCGGTAGAAATGGGGGTTGTGTCGGCGATGTAGTCATCGGCGATGGTAAAAATGGAGTTGGTGCAAAGATGAAGGTGTCGATGATGGTGGTGCACCGGTCTACCTTGTTGCTGCGGGTGATGATGATTAGGACGATGTGAAGAACGGCGGTAACGGAGGTGCGGATGTCGTGAAGACACACGGAAGTGGGAGCGATGGTGGCGGGGAGACCCAGGGTCGCGAACTGTGCGGGAGTAGGAACAGGGGAGAGAGATCAAAAGAGCGGAATTTTTTCGAACGCATAGATGACAGCTAAGAACTCCTTTTCGGTAGTGGTGTAGTTCTTTTGCGCTTCATCAAGCGTTTTGGACGCATAGTATATTACATAAGGCTTTTTGTCGATTCTTTGTCCTAACACCGCTCCTATAGCATAGTTGCTAGCGTCACACATTGTTTTGAAAGGTTGTGACCAGTTGGGTGCTCTCACGATGAGTGCGGAGATCAGAACGTTCTTTAGAGCTATGAAGCTTTGTAAACATTCTTGGTCAAAATTGAAATCAGTGTCCTTGGTCAATAGGTGGGTCATGGGTTTCACCACTTTGAAATCTTTGATGAATCTTCGATAAAACCCAGCATGACCCAAGAATGCTCGTACTCCTCTTACGTACTTTGGCGGTAACAGTTGAGAGATGACATAAATTTTTGCCTTGTCTACCTCAATTCCTCTTTCACTCACTCTATGTCCTAGGACGACACCTTCAGTTACCATAAAATGACATTTTTCCCAATATAGGATGAGGTTCATTTCCTCGCCTCTTTGTAAAACTTGTCGGAGGTTGAATAGACAGTTGTCGAAGGAATCTCCGTAAACCAAAAAATCGTCCATGAATACTTCCATTATGGATTCGGTTAATCCTACAAAAATAGCAGATATGCACCTTTGGAAGGTGGCAGGTGTGTTGCACAACCCGAAGAGCATTCTTCTGAAAGTGTAGGTTCCAAAGGGACAAGTGAAAGTTGTTTTTTCTTGGTCTTCTGGGTGTATGGGGATTTGATAGAACTCGGAATAACCATCGAGGTAACAGAAGAACTTTTGATGGGCTAGGCGTTCGAGGACTTCGTCAAGGAAAGATAGAGGGTAGTGATATTTTCTTGTTACTTTGTTTAGTTTCCGGTAGTCGATACACATTCTCCACCCTGTGACGGTCCTTGTGGGAACTAGCTCATTTTTATTATTTAGCACGACAGTGGTTCCTCCCTTTTTTGGGACTACTTGGACAGGGCTAACCCATTGGGAATCTAAAATTGGGTAGATAATACCGGCTTTCAAAAGTTTGAGAATTTCAAGGCGAATCACTTCTTTAAGATTGGGGTTCAACTTTCTCTGGTGCTCTCTTGAAGGTTTGAATTCTTCTACCATGGGCAGCCTATGCATGCATAGGGCTGGGTTTATACCTATCAGGTCGGTTATTTTATACCCAATGGCTTTCTTATGTTTGTTTAACTTGGCGAGGGTCCTTTCTTCCTGGTCTTTCATCAGAGTAGAGCTGATGATAACTGGACATAGTTCTTCTTCGTCCAGGAAGATGTGCTTAAGTCCCGTTGGTAGGGTTTTCATTTCGGGAGCCTTAGGTGCTTCTGTTGTTTCTAAAATAGTGACAGATTTGAGATCCTCAAAAGTGGTTGTTGGTGCTTCTTCAGCTTTCTCTAAGTGTTGCAGGCACTATTGAACTAGTTCGTTAGCTGAGAATTTGACCTCTAGATTTATTAAGATATTTCCTAACTCATCACATGGTTCAAAATTTTCCAATTGGGACATTTGATGTATTGCGTCTAGGAGAAAAACTTCCTCTTGAATGTTGGGACCTTTCATGCCGTTAAGGACTCGGAACTGAATTGCTTCTTTTCCCAGTCTCAGAATGATCGTACCAGATTCAACATCAATAAGTGCAATGGCTATGGCAAGGAAAGGTCTGTCGAATATTATTGGGTATCTTAGATCTTCTTTGATGTCCATAATGACAAAATCACATGGGACATAAGAATCCTTGCCTATCCTGACTGGAATGTCTTCAATAATTCCTAGGAGTGCAGTGATAGTTGAGTCAGCTAACTGAATTGTCATCGTTTTGGGTAGCAAGTCAGTAAAGCCCAGTTTTTACACATGGAGTAGGGCATAATAGATATGCTAGCCCCTAGATCAGCTAATCCCTTTTTTCTCGGAGCATTTCCAATACAGCATTGAATACCAAATGAACCAGGGTCCTTTTTTTCTTGGGCATCTTATTAAGAATGATATCGGAGGTGGTCTGAGCTAGTTTGACCGTCTCTTACTCTTCAGTAATATATTTCCTTGATAGCAAGGTTTTCAGATATTTGGTCCAGGATGGTACTTCAGAGAGGGCATCGAGGAGCGGGATATCGATATAAAGTTTCTTCATTGCCTCCTTGAATTTTTGGAATCTAGTGTCCATTTTGGTCTCTCTCAATCTTCCTGGATATGGTATCCTAGGTTTATATTGCGGGACTTCTGGCTCTTTAGGGGCCTTTTCCTTTTCTTCATCTTTTGCAGTTCTGCAGGTTTCTCAATTCCTAGATTTGGGCTTGCGTTTGGAGTAAGAACATGTATATCATCATCATCGTGAGTGATCCCTATACTTTCATGAAGAACATGGCCAAACCTTGTGGTGACGGCATTTAATTGTTCTAGTCTATTTTGATTGTGTCTTGGATTTAATTCTGGTTGGTCTGCAAAAGTACCTTTTGGTTGTTTCAACTGGGAAGCAATTTGTGCTAGTTGAGCTTCCACATCCTTTTATTGGGCTTGCTGATGGGCAAGCATAGTTTGTTGTGACTGTAACAACTACCTAATTATTGTCATCTCATCAGTTGGCTGGGAGGGAGCATTTTTCTGTTGAAACTGAGTGAGTTGTTGCGGCCCTTGAGGTGGTGGTTGCGGAGGTGCTGTTAATTGTGGTTGTTGCGACTGTTGCCACTGAGGTTGTTGTAATTGTGGGTGCAGAGGAGTATGGGTATATTGGTAGTATGCAGAGGGATTTCTCGGGTAATTGGATCTCTAGATGTTATTTCTAAAATTCCCTTGATTTTGATTGTAATTGCTTTGAAATCCAAGTGGAAATCTATTGGAAGATCGACCTTGTGTTTGATGTTGCGGGTTAGAAGTCCCTCCAGGATTTCCATATTGAAACCCGGGGTGGTTCCTCAGTTGATTTGGATTACAGTAAGCTTGTCCTGGTATGGAATGAATGGAATTGACTTGCTCGGGTATCTGATCTTTAGGGTGCTCGATGATTGGTTCGTACTGCTATTGTGGTGGTTGCATATCCATCATCACATTGTAGAGTAAGTCACATGACAATGTAGGATGATCAGATGTGTGGCAAGCTTCACAAGTCCTAGTGGAAGCTTTAACTTGTTGGACTTGGGAGTTTTTCTTTTTATCATACTCTCCAAAGGAAGTTTCAAGTGCCTGCTATTTGTGGGCTATACTTTTCAAAGCTTCAACAATAGCTTTCATTTCCATTGATTCCTCAGCCTTATAAACCTTGAGGACTCCCTTGGTGTATTATTGTCCCCAGTTGGATTGGTTCTCGGCTCCAAGTGTAACTATATTCCAGGCATCCTCGTAGTTTTTCCTCATAAAATTTCCTCCATACGAGGAATCCAGAAATTGATTGATATCATCACTTACCCCCCTATTGAATGTCTCTATTAATTGATTTTGGGAGATACCGTGATGAGGGCACTTCCTTAGAAGCTCCTTTAATCTTTCCCATGCTTCTGCGAGTGTTTCACCAAGAAGCTGGGTGAAGTGGTTGATCTGCCCCCTAATCTCATAGGTTAACGAAGGAGGAAAAAACTTTTCTAGAAACTTCTCTTCCAGGGGAGCCCAGGTTGTAATGATTGGCTCCCTGTCGAGTGAGTTGTACCAACTCAGAGCTCTCCCGGACAGAGTAAAGTGAAAAAGATGTAACATTATTGCATCAAAAGCAACTCCGACTTGAGGGACAAGTCGGCAAAGTGCCTTGAATCTCTTCAAATGATCCATGCAGCCATCTCCAGAGCTACCGGAGAATGAGATGTCCTTAATGATTTGAATCCATTGTGTCCGGATTTCAAAGTTGGATATATTGATGACTGGTGGCCGGACTGGATGATTGTTTTCATAGTTTTTAGGGATGGCATAGTGCCGCAGTTGTTTGTTTCTTAGTTCTAACTGAGCAGCTTCATTAGTTGCTTCATTTTCAGCTCGGAGGCGGGCTTGTTCTTTAGCTCGGATTTCTTCTTGGACCTGAGCACGGGTGTCGACAATGAGTTGTGCTCTCTGGGCGGCTATTTCGGCATTGACCCTATCCATTACTAGCGCGGCTTGACGTTGATCTTCGGCCATCTATCTTGCTCTTTGGCGGTTAAGTCTGATGCGGTGGTGGAAACTTCTCTCTACCTCAAAGTCGTACTCTGGATCAGGGGAGAATCTGAGATTATGTGATGGTTGCATACACGTCTTCTACCTGAGTAGAGGAGGAAACACACTTTTCAGATGATGATGAAGTCAAGCAGGTATGGAGTAATGTTTAAAGGGAAAACGAAAAATGTAAAATCCTAACCAACTAGTAAGATGATAAATGGAATTAAAACGTTCCATTGTCCCCGACAATGGTGCCAATTTTTGATGGAGCCTCCACTTGCGTGGAGTTGCGTGCACCACTAAAAATCCTAGAGGTAATAAATCTCTAGGTAAATCCTTGTGTGTGCTATAATAAGTCTCCACCCACGTACGCTAAGGTACGTGGAAGCCTTATTGTAGTACAGTTGAGGGTTGATCATCGAGACAACGGTCCTATTAAGGGTTTAATAGGATGGAAAATGTTTTAATTCTACTTACCTACTTAAGAGTTGATGTTTAGATCAAAAGTTGATTTTGGTTAATTAGACAAAGAACGAGTAAAATAAAGGCAAGAAATTAAATTTAAGGTTGTAAACAATAATTGGGAAACCACTAGGATGTTTATCGGTTTACACCACCACTATCCACGGATCAAAACATGCAACATAATAAGAAGGCCTGCAATGAAAGGTTAACCAGTTAGTATCGAGTAGATTTAGTTTCCTTTCGGAGGACTAACTACGGGGAGTATGGGAATGATGCAATGCCAACCATCCCCAATCGAATGGTCACTTACTTTGCATCATTCCCTTCGCAAAGTGTGTACCTCGACTTTTCAAGGTTGTACTTCCGCACGTCAACTGATTCCATTTCATAGTACGAAAGTGCAACCTTGAAAGTGAGTTCACTCCACTTTTTGAGGAACTCTCTGGGATATCGAAACAGATGCATGGTGACTACATGCATCGAGAACTAACATACAATCGATAATCGAATCTAAAATAACAAACGTAGACAATTCGTACTAGTAGATAATAGATAATACTAGTTGGTGATCAAGCAACAAGCATTCATTAAACGAATGATGTTGAACTGAAAAGGTAGAATACTTCTATTGCAAACTCATGAATTACATTGCATGAAATGAAAACATGGGTAGCAAAGCTATTCCCCGCACCCTAGTATATGAGATTACTCGCTCATGCCAAGAACAAAGGAGGAGGTGAGAAGAGAGAGAGAGAGCATCATCTCCACAAAGGAGGGAGGAAGGTTGACCCCTTGGAGAAGAGAGCAACGATCTTCGCACTTCACGACATGCTTGATGATGATTCTCCCTCTTCTCACCTTCTTGGTTGATGAGAGAGAAAGCAGCTTGGTGATGGAGTATGGATCTTAGACCGGCAACATCGGGGGATGGATGGAATGATTCTGGAGCAGTAGAGGCAGCCTCTGGGCATGTAAGACTTGCTGCCTTGTGTGGACCCTTTGGGTCTTATTTATAGGATTTAAGTGGAGTCCAAACGGTTTGGGCAGTCTTAGGCCCAAACGGTCTTGGAAATCGTTTGGGTTCTGAGACAGTTTGGATTCGTGTGCTTTGGAAACCGTTTGAGTCCCTGCGGTCTTAAAACCATTTGCCTTTATTCAGTCTTAGGACCGCGTGACTTCATGCGGTCTTGGGACCGTGTGACTTCAAGCGGTCTTGGGACCGTATGACTTCATGCGGTCTTGGGACCGGTTGGCTTCATGCGGTCTTGGGACCGTATGACTTCTTGCGGTCTCGGGACCGTTTCGCTTCATGCGGTCTCGAGACCGTGTGACTTCATGTGGTCTTGGGACCGTTTGGCTTCATGCGGTATCGGGACCGTTTGATCTCCATTCGGTCTCAAGACCGTTTGGCTTCCAAATGGTCTTGGGACTGTTTGGAACTTTTGTAGATTTTTTTGTGTTTTTTGTATGAATAAAAGGAGAATGTTAGTTTGATGGTATATTTGCAAAAAGAGAGGAAAGTTTAAAGATTCTATCTAATTTGTCTAAGAAAGAGTATGGAAAACTGAGAAAAATAGATAAGATAACACCACAAAATGGTAGGTTATCAGAGATTCAAAGAGGAAAAAATAAGAAGTAAAAATGTGATGTTTAGGACCCTGTGGAAAGCAGATGCTCACAATGCAAGTGAGCTATGTGACGTTCATAGGAGGGTGACCTTCTAAAAGTTTCCAACAGTGCCTGTAATCTTCTGGTGGCTTGGATCAGATGATGTGGGTGATGCTAGCAGCTACCATGATCCGTTGACTTGCAATTTTGATGGAGATCAATCCTGACAAGCCACTACTCTGGAAATGTCCCTATGAGTGAAGGGAACAATTCTAGCAGCTCAATCGGTGTTAGTTAGAGGGTTGTGAAGGATATGTGTAAGGGGGAAGCGGAGAGATCAGAAACTAGTTTCATCCGTATGACTTCTTGCGGTCTTAAATGTTTGTTGTTTTAAACATGCAACATAATAAGAAGGCCTGCAATAAAAGGTTAACCAGTTAGTATCGAGTAGATTTAGTTTCCTTTCGGAGGACTAACTACGGGGAGTGTGGGAATGATGCAATGCCAACCATCCCCAATCGAATGGTCACTTACTTTGCATCATTCCCTTCGCAAAGTGTGTACCTTGACTTTTCAAGGTTGTACTTCCGCACGTCAACTGATTCCATTTCATAGTACGAAAGTGCAACCTTGAAAGTGAGTTCACTCCACTTTTTGAGGAACTCTCCGGGATACCGAAACAGATGCATGGTGACTACATGCATCGAGAACTAACATACAATCGATAATCGAATCTAAAATCACAAACGTAGACAATTCGTACTAGTAGATAATAGATAATACTAGTTGGTGATCAAGCAACAAGCATTCATTAAACGAATGATGTTGAACTGAAAAGGTAGAATACTTCTATTGCAAACTCATGAATTACATTGCATGAAATGAAAACATGGGTAGCAAAGCTATTCCCGGCACCCTAGTATATGAGATTACTCGCTCATGCCAAGAACAAAGGAGGAGGTGAGAAGAGAGAGAGAGAGAGCATCATCTCCACAAAGGAGGGAGGAAGGTTGACCCCTTGGAGAAGAGAGCAACGATCTTCGCACTTCACGACATGCTTGATGACGATTCTCCCTCTTCTCACCTTCTTGGTTGATGAGAGAGAAAGCAGCTTGGTGATGGAGTATGGATCTTAGACCGGCAACATCGGGGGATGGATGGAATGATTCTGGAGCAGTAGAGACAGCCTCTGGGCATGTAAGACTTGCTGCCTTGTGTGGACCCTTTGGGTCTTATTTATAGGATTTAAGTGGAGTCCAAACGGTTTGGGCAGTCTTAGGCCCAAACGGTCTTGGAAATCGTTTGGGTTCTGAGACAGTTTGGATTCGTGTGGTTTGGAAACCGTTTGAGTCCCTGCGGTCTTAAAACCGTTTTCCTTTATTCAGTCTTAGGACCGCGTGACTTCATGCGGTCTTGGGACCGTGTGACTTCAAGCGGTCTTGGGACCGTATGACTTCATGCGGTCTTGGGACCGGTTGGCTTCATGCGGTCTTGGGACCGTATGACTTCTTGCGGTCTCGGGACCGTATGACTTCTTGCACATATCCTTCACATATCCCTTCCTATGACTTCTTGCACATATCCTTCACATATCCCTTCCTATGAAAAAGTCTTGGGACCGTATGACTTCTTGCGGTCTCGGGACCGTATGACTTCTTGCGGTCTTAAATGTTTGTTGTTTGATCCTAAATAAACACTTCTAAAGTATAGTAATTCCTAGTTTCAAACACTTTTTATGAGGTTTATTTAGCACATACTAATTAATGTGAGAATGGATTAGTCCCAATGTTGGTGCAGTGAGTACATTTAATTGGGAGATAAATTGGTTCTTATCTTTTATGGAAATTGGGAGAATGAATTAGTCTCACTTTACCAACTCTAAAACTTTTCCTCCTGATATGTAAGTCTGCAAGTAACACTATGTTCAAAATATTTAGGGGAGGATTTCTCAACCTTGTGGCGGTTATGGTGACCACATACATGCAGGCATGTGCACACACAATGCCATACCTTGCATCTTTAGGCTAAGCTTGGACACTGGGTCATAGAAATGGTTTTCTGTATCTTTCTGAACTAAACTGGTAGTAAACTATCTAGGTCAGAGTCTCATTGTGTATAAGATTGAATGTTTGTTTGTGCCATTTTGGTAAAGCATTAGAAAGACATTGGAAATCCTTGGTTCTATCAATAGGACATATGGCATAAGGGTTAACCCACACTTGGAAACATTATTCCCTTTCATTGTTTTTCGTATCTATCGTTGATGCCTTGGTGTGTGCATATCGTCCCCGTGCAATTGTTGTTTCTTACAAAGAACTACTCCTATGTGAGCATCACGTCCACCCTCACTCTACTCTATTTCTGAAGGCATGAACCATTGGCTAGAAATACATATCATTGATCAACATTGGTGAAGGTTCTAACATTATTCTAATCCTATGCTTTATAAATATAATATCCTATAGTGGTGTGTTCATTTCTCTATGAACAACTCCCATTACCACCTTGCATGTTATTTGGTTTGCATGATATAGATATGATAAATTTTTTTGTCTCACTCTATTTGTTCTAGAATTTGTATCTAAATTCTAGTTGGCCTGTAAATCAAATTATCCACCTTTGTAGTTATCTTCTATTACTTGTAACAATGAATAAAATTTCAAAAGTCTTCAAAGAAATGATTTATTGTTTTATTTAGAATGGAAGTACATGGTTCTTATCATCCTATGATTTATACATCTAGTGTCCCTAAAAAAATCACCGACATCAACTTCACACATTGGCATAGCTGTATGCAAATTGGCTTATAATGATAGAGTTTAATGACTATGTTGAAAAGGATCAACGTAAATTAAATGAAACTAGTCTAAGAATGCAAAAAGTGACACTACTAGAAGAACGATGATAATTTGTCTAGATTATGCATCATCTTTGCACTATCTGACCAATTGATGAAATATACTCTAAGCCTCCTATCATGACAATGAAAGTTCAATGTGAGTTTTAAGATAAGATATTTAATCATTGTACTAAAAATTATTCTCTTTCTAAATTTTTTATGTTTCATATGGTAGAGGATAAATTTGTTTCTGAACAAACATATGCTTTTAAAATTTTGTCAATAGCACCTAGATGGGGGTTGAAAATTACAATATAAATTTAATGAGATGTTTATCTTTTAAAGTATCTCTAGGTCTTAGGAGTCTTTTGTCCAGAATCTCAAGAACAAGAAGGGTGAAAAATCTCAAAATGAACTTATGATATATATTTCAGTAAGGGAGGATCACTTGTCAAGATGCATGTTGATGTCAACCCTAGTGAAAAATATTAAAAATAGTAATAACAAAGATAAGAAAAGTAAGAACACACTTAAATTGAAGGAAAACATTCATAAGAAAACAAAGAACAAACCTTAGTAGAGTTGTGGATAGTTTAGACATTGGAATAAGCTTTGTCCCAAGAAAGAGTCAAAAGAGATACCACATCTACAATTGAGGTGGTGATAGTCAATATGATGACTACTTCCTTGGACCATGATGATGGGTTGTTTCCAACCAACCTAAAACTCTATTTATTTCTAAATCACTTTGTTTTATCATACACACTCGGTCTACTATGTATGTTTGTGTAGATAAGTCCTTGTTTGTGTTTTTCCAAGACTTGCAATGTCTATTTGTGACTTTAGGTGATGCAAGATCTATAGAATTCAAAGATGAAGGATGGAATATGTTTTAGTTTCCTTTGGGAAATGGTCAACACTTCACAAAGTCATATATGCTTCATAAATTCATCATAAGTGGTCTAATCTTAGTTAGAGATGGTTTGAGAATAGGTTATAAATGAAATAATGATATTATTACTCATGTTTGTGATGGTTTATTCAAAAAGGCAAAATTATGTGATTTGGATAACAAGCTAAAGATTCATATAGAAGCTTCTATTTCAATTTTTTTCTTAATCTGAATGAAATATTAGTTTACTTGAATATTGTTTCATCTCATATATAGGATTGTCATTTTGTTCCTCTAAAACATATGATGAAACTGGAATTCAACCCTAAATTTCATATTAACAAGAATATATGTCCAATTTATTTGCAAGCTAAATTACTTAGAAAGAGTTTTATTCTATGCATATAAATTTAATGAAATTGCAAATAGATATTATAATCATTCATTGATGATGATATTAAATACTATGAAGTTTATTTATTAAAAAGTAAAGACAAGGCATTAGAAAATCCTCAAATATTTAAGAAAGAAGCATAAACACAAACTAGTAAGATACTTAAGAGATTGAGGATATATGGTGGAGGAGAGTATGCCTTAAACATGTTATTGAAATTGGTCACTTCTATAGTATGGTGCATGAGGTTATTACTCATTATTCACTACAATGCAATGGGACTATTGAATGTAAGAATCAAAACCTAAATAGATATGGAAAACACCTTTCTCCAAACATGAATTATACCTAACATCATGTTGGGTAAGCTTTGAATACCACTTATCATATTCATAATTTAGTTTCCCATTAACATAAAGTGAGTATTTCATATGATTTATGAAGAGACCTAATGTGTAGTCTAAAATATATTTGAGTGTGGGGGGTTTCTTTCTAAGTACTAGTAATTTAACAAAAAATGAAGAAGTCATGATTGAAGACGGTAGATGCCATTTTTTGGGTTATCCAGAGAGAATTTATCCCCATATATTCTTGTGAAATTAGAAATCTCGAGCATTGACGTTAATACAATTGTGGAACTTTGTGATGTAACATTCTTTGGTGACATTTTTTGCATGAAATCTTGTGAGCCTAAATAAGTTCTCAAGAGTATACTATTACAATAGATTACATTCATGAGCATGTGAAAATGATGATAAGCATGGGGTATGTTTGGAAACATACTATTTTGAATCTGATGATTATGGTGAAATAGTTGAACCATTTTGAAGTCAATGACCAAGGACATCTATTGATTTTTGAAGGGAGTTCCTTATTTACATATCAACGATGGTCTTCTATCCTTCAAACATGCTATGGATTTTCCAGAAGCTATATTTTAGAAGGAAACCATGTAGGATGAAAACTAATTAAATCTCTCGTATGGATCTTAAGAATTGTGTGATTAGCCTCCTACACATTGAGTATTAGAATGAAAACTGATCTTTATGAAGAAACTTAAGGTATATGGGACAATTTATAAATATCAAATAGATTTTTTATTGAAGGGTACACATAAAGGAAAGAAATAAGGGATTGTGGTAATTATTCCCCTATTTCCAGCATGGTCAAAATTTGTGTTCTTATAGAAATATATTCCATCTATAATATCTCTATCCATTAGATGGATGTGAAGGTCCCACTCTCACATTATAATCTTAAAGGGAAGACATATTTGGAACAACCTGAGAGTTTTGTGAGCCTTGGGCTTGATTCTATGGTGTAGCAACTTGTTATATCTTTTTTATGGATTTAAACAAGCTTGTTAGTAACAATATGAAAAGTTTGATTTGGTGACTAATCATTTGGATGTGATACTTCTTAATAATCATGTTTACTTTATCATCATAAATGATAGATTTATTATTTTATACTTATATGTAGAAAAAAAATCTATTTTTTGGTTTGGATATGAATGTAGTAAATGAGACAACATCACTTTTTGTAGCAAGTTTGAGATGATAGATATCGATGTCACTAATATAAGGTTACACTCTATCAGTATCACTGTGTTGAAAATATATTGGATAGGTTTTAATACATTAAGACTCCATATGATAATTCAAGGCCTTGTTCAATAATGACACTAGTGTTGGGTCTAAATTATGATTCTCTAAAATTATTATAACTTTGATGTATCTTGTGAACTGCACATAACCAAACATCATGTTTTCTATATAAAAGTCAAGTAGATACACAAGTTGTCCCAACAAGACCCATTCAGAAGTTCTTGATAGAGTTTTGAGGTACATGAAGGGAACAAGTCCCCTTCGGCTAAATTTGGGAGCATATACTTACGTATTCAAAGGAAATAGTGATCTAAATTGGATTTCCATGAACATTGGGAGCAATGATGACGTAAGATATGTATTCCTATTGGAAGGAAGTGATGTCTAAGAAATGGACCATATTATCTACGTCCATCTTTGAGGTTGAGTTATGTTCTTTAAAGGAAATTGGATAGGAAGATGGATGGGTACATGAAATTGTGTTCAATTTACCAATAGTAAAGAAGACATTCTGCAATTTCAGCTCAAATTCAGAGTGAAGTCTATTAGGAGTTGGTATCTAATGGGGTTGTGTCTGTAGACTATGTAGGAACCATAGATATTATAGTCAATCCTTTGGCTAATAGTCATTCTATGGCCTTATTTAAAAATTTATATTGGGGAAGGCATTGATACCCTTATTATTCACATGTAGTAGCAGCCCAAACCAAATGAGAGGAGATCCCAAAAATTCACTTCAATGTGGTAATAACAAGTTGTTAGTTTAATTGGATGACACTTTTACATTTAATTAATGAGTGTTGCACCTTTTTCGATCCACTAGAGAACTTGTTTGTTTTAGGACTACCATTTGGTAAGAGATTAGCCTCTCAAAGGTCTCAAGTCCTAGGGCCAGATGCAAGTAGTACATTTATGATGGTCTGAATTTTTAGAGTATTTAGTGTATATGACACAAGTAAGTTGATGTGTTTGAGTTATGTTAATAGGTTTAGTTTTTTTGCTACAGTAAGGATGTTAATTATGTATATGATGATTAAGGCCCATAGATTTATGCCCAATAAAATTATATAATAGTTTTTTTTCATATAGTAGTGTTTAACATTAAACATGTATGGATTTTATATTGACTGATGAGGAGACAATTGACCAAATGTGGTTATATTTGGATACTTCTACATGCAATTATAGACATTTGAGGATAATGAAATAATTAATATTATGATAAAATTAGAACTATGTCTAATATTAAGCCCAAATTTTAACCATCAGTGTGTGATGCACCCATCTCACTTGTATGAGAAGTTCACCCCCCTGAGAAGGAGATGTTGATCTCGATTTTAAAACCCCTTGTGTTGAGATCGACAGATGTCAAGTTTTCTCCTAACTTGTGGTTAGAGAAAGGTAGTGGGGATAGTTGATGTCGTGACCATCCCCTCCACCATTTGCCCAGATAGTGGGATGTGGGAAGTTGCATTTTAGTAATTTGATCGTGGATCATCTAGATGATCAACACAATCCCTCATTGGTAGTCAGTGATTAAGAGATGAGGGAGAACTGACCTCCACCTTCTTCACCACAATGCAATTTCCATAATAGGAAGAAGTTGAGTGGAAAGGAGAAGTATCAAGTAGGAGGTTTAGACAAAGAGTAAGAATGTAAAAATAAATTGAGTTTATGGGATTTAAGTTCACACAATTGAAGGAGAATATGGAACGTACTATCATGTGTGGGGTGTTTCTCACTGATAATGGTGATTGTAGATGAGTATTAAGAGTGCCCGCATTTTTAGAGGAGACACTAGTTTCCCATAATGTGCAAGGGGAATAAATCCCCCTTCCCCCCAATTATGATGGAGGTTGGTGGTAGAGTGGTCACTAATAGGGACCTTCTGGGGAAGACGATGATTACTTGTTATTATTTAGATCAGTAAGGGACTACAAAGCTGGTGGTATGGTTTATAGTCGACAAAGAGGAGGAGACTATTGCTTTTACTCACTGGAGTCATGAATAATGGTAGAGGCCATGAGAAAGAGCAAATAAGAGTAGGAACAAGAAAGTTAACTCATTTTTGAGAATGCAAGGTGAAATCCAGATTTTAGCTTCCTGGCATTCTTTGCTATGTTTAGGATGAAGAACCTAGATGCAAATTCTATTCTATGATCCTATGGATTTCTTCATTTTGTCTTTTTTCCAATTATTTGTTGTCTGACCGAGCCCATTTCAAGTGTTGTGGAAAGATCTTGATATTGTTCTCTTTGTTGTGAAGATTGATTCTTCTGGATGGCATGAGACAACATCCTATATTGATGAATAAGATGCTAACAATGAAGAAAGAACGAGGTATACCCTAGGTTTGGGTTCTTGCATTTTAGATTGAATATGTGTCTGCTTTATTAATATTCTAATAAAGTCTTCCTTAAGAAGGCATCATGGCAGTTCTAGAAAGATCAAGGGTGAACTAATCCCTGCTGAAAGTTTCATCCGTCATTTGGGCGTTTGTGGATGAATCTGCATCATTAAGGTCGTCAAGAGGATAATAATGCATAATTTGGAAACTTTGCTCCTTATTATTTTCTAACAACTTTTCCAAGATTGAATTTAGATTTTTCACCATGTAGCAATGATTTTGATTTTGTATTTCACTTTATTCCTTTTGGGTATTAGATTGTTGAATATATATTGGAGAACCCGTTAGAATGAGTTGTGGTAGTTGTACGAGAGATTGGTGGCTGAGGAGGTGGAATTATTGGAGCGGACTAACTTTGGTAGGATTATTCTTGTGGGATCATAGATAGACCCTATATCCTTCCTTTTGATAACTTTTGTCCAGAGAGTAGTACATTTCACTTTTCTTTTAGCGAGTTGTCCATCACCCATAGTGTGTTTTTCTGAATTATTGGTTTAGGGTTTGGTGAGTCTCCCATCAATTCTCTATCTGATTGACTAGAGTTAGTTCACTACTTTTTGGCCATGATTCTAGGAGGGAACTCTAAAGATATTTAGATGGCCTCGAAGTATTAGGTTAACTTTACTTGGATGAGGTCCACCTTTTTCAAAGAGGGTGAGAATCTAGGGGCCATTGATCTGTTGTATGAAAATGTGTAGGTCTAGGTGTTCCTATTTGTCTGGATCACTAGTTTCTTGCTTAGAAACTACTCGACAAATACAAGAAATGTTTATTGGTTGTCCCTTCTGTTGGACCTGGATGCAATCCCTTCCTTTAACTAGGGTGGCACTGTGTATGCCTATATGCAGACACATCTACTTAGATTCTTGTGGGTGACCTTAAAGGAGAGATTGTTTGGGCTAAAAAAATCGATGGATAATTTGTAGGATTGATTGTAATGAGATTTTACACATTATTTTGCATTTTTCTCTTTGAAATAATTACAATAAATGATTTGATCTTATGCTTTTTATATACATGGGGCTATCAGTACTTTTGACTACATAGACCTATTATTTTGAGCATTCTATAAGGCGATCTATATATCATCCTCCCTACTTGTCCCCATTGGGCCAAATGTGTTACTAGGGTGTCGTATGAACAGAAGATAGGTGAACTGGAGACGATGACCATAGTTGAGGTACGCATAGTACTTTTAATACAATATTATATCATACATCTCTAATTAAGCTGAGTTTAACTCATTATTGTCCCCAGTTCTAATTCAGGATCTTCTCCAAGTTTCAACATGGTGAGGCGGCCCTCTCTTGTGCATCCCACTTTGAGACATTGGTTCTAGATGCTTGCTAGATCCAATTTGATTCTCCTTCTGGGAGTGTTTTATATATGGAAATGTGTGTTGCTCATAAGTGGAGTGGTGATTGGCATATCCCTTTCTACCATTGGCATGAGTATAGCATGCATGTAGAATGAAATTGTATGAGTCAAAGTAATATGCAGTTATGAGTCCTGAGTTATTGAACACGAGCAGTTGTGAGGTTAAACCCTACTACTAATTAAAATTAATCATCTAGGATGAAAGAAAGAGTTGATTGGTAATTATTTGACTAAGAACAAGAATTAAGGAAACTAAATTAAACTTGTTGTGAGAAAGATTAAATGGATTCCCTAGAACTTTTGAATTCACCATGACAAATATCATAACTGAATTCTCTTTATCTATGATCAATTGACCTTATTCTGAAATAAACACCTCTTGCTAACATTTCCTACTCCTGCATCATAATTATACTACTCTGACTAGCCAAATCCCACTCCCTTAGTAGTTTAGGAACTTAATCTAAGTCAATGTAGTTTAGGAACTTAATATAAGTCAATAGTAAAATTTCTTTGCCTTATTCTTTCATAGTATTAAGCATTCTCCTGAAGAATGGTATAAGGCATGTGAATTTATGACTTTTCTAACCTCTAATCCCTCTCCCAAAGCAATCAAAAATTTTGTACTTTAATTATGTTGATCAAGCATAAATAAATCATTAATCTATCACAAATTCAAGCTCATAATAAAAGAAAATTTATTATAGAATCATTGAATTCAATTACAATAATGTGCCAGGGTACTTTTAGGTTCTAGGGAAAAGTGATTTTAGCCAAAAATGAATAACATGGTATTATAGTAGATTGAAAATAAGCAAAACATTAGTTTTGATATATTGTAAATAGGAGAAGTATATAAGAAAGGGGTCTGGAGAAGATGGAGTCATTCTGCCAGTGGTCCCATCATCAAAATGCCTCTGTGGTCCTCTAGGTGGGGTTCGTTCACTTTTCTCCATCTTTTCTTCTCTCCTATCATCCCCCTCTAGTTAATCTCGACCATGCGGTTCTTTTTTAAAAAAATTGAGATCTTAAATATATTTAATTTCTAGGACATGCCAAATTAAGGATAGAGTCTCACAGACATTACAAAGAAGCCCTAGTGCCTGAGCCTGCAAATTGAAACTAGTTTTAGTTCTAACTAAGTACTTGGAAATAAAATCTGCTGGTACATTTTGGTTTCTAGGGATATGTTGGAAATATACACTGAGAGTATTGTCTCTCAGGGCAAGGAATCTATGGTGAAAACATTTGAAATGATTTCCAGGTGAGATATGTCCGTTCAAAATAGAGCATGCTTGTTTAGAATCTACCAGAATTGTAAACCTCATCCACTACCTTGAATTGGCGTTCTCTATAACTTTTAGGATCACTTACAATTCAGCTTCTGGGGCAGAGGTCGACTTGAAGTGGTGGCTTACAAACAACATCCAGACACAATTTTCAAAAATAGGTAACACCCCTATATATGAGCAGGTAGAATGTTGATGGTATGATGCATCCACAAATATAATAGGGTCCTCCAAGGACAAAGTGATGAATGTTGAGTCCTGGTGACGGCTGGTTTTTGGTGTGATGAAGACTCTAGCGATTGATATAGAGTGCTCCTTGATAAACTTCAATTGAATAGGGATCAAGATCTTGACTCAATCATGAATCCCTTGATTTTTGGTATTCTACATATGCCATCAAGTGACCGCATGAAGAGTAAAATTGGTTGAGGCATCAGTCGGGTGAGTACAATATTGAATCTAATATGTCTCTCTTCAGGAGAAGTGATCTAGCTTACATGTGACTCGAGTCCATACGTCTTTGATATCGTCACAATCCTGCATCACATGTAGGATGGTGTCCGGGGTAGAATTACATATAGGGAATAGGATATCAGCATCCATGTGTCATCTGATCTTTTTGGCGTTAGTAAGAGAGCTTTGTGTTTCACCATCCACAAGAAAATCTTGATGCGTTTGGGAAGCTTGGACTCCTAGATATGCTTCCATGGACCTAGTTGAGGGACTTCTTTAGAGGAACAAATTCAGCAGTACACATAGTGGTTGTTCATAAAACCATTAATTTCAAAAGTCCATGCCCAACCATCCTCACCACAGTTAGTCATGGGAGGCGGTATAGAAGCAATAGAAGGCCAAGCTTTGTCAGGGATATAAGCATGGATGAAAGTTTAGTTCTAGACACCTGGCTCAATGGTCATGGAGGCATTCATGAGAGTTTCTAGTTAAGGAGGGATTTAAAAATCTTCCATGGAAGCTATTACATGTTGATCAAGGATCCAACAATCGGTCCACACATTAGTGTTGTGGCCATCATTTATAGTTTTGGTACATTGATTGGTGATTGCTGACAGGTTCTTTTTAATATAGTTCAAGGAATATGAACATGTTTTTTAGTAGGGTCTCTTGATTAAAGTTTTTTTACATGATACAAACCCACAATTTGTGAGGCTAGTTCAAGAAAATCCACATTTTTTCATCATGAGCGCAGAGTTATGGTCCATGGAATCCTTGATTCCCAAACCTCCCATATGTTTGGAAGTCATAATTTTTCTTTAAGCTACCAAGGAGAGGGGGTGGTGCCTAGTTCTTGACTAAAAAAAATTTAGGTATGCTGGTTGATATGCTCACAAAGAGTTGGAGAAAGTTGCACAGTCTCCATGGTGTAGGTGGGGAGAGGTTGCAGTTTACTCTTGTCCAGTGTGATATGCCCGGCCAGTGACAGATGATGCATAAACCAACCGTTCATATTGTCCTTGATCATGGATGATATATGCATGTGGGTGTTCTCGTTAATCTTATGAAGTTGTATAGGTACTCCAGAGTATTTCCCTAGGTTATTTGTACAGTGGAAGCCAAGTTTCGTATTAACAAACCATTTGTCATCCATAGAGGTGTTCTTCAAAAAGAAGCAATCTGATTTTTTCTTTGAAACCACTTTGCTGATATTTTCGAGAAAGATTGAAGAACAGAATTAACGTTGTTCGTCTGTGCGATGGATGCTTCTGAGAAGAGAAGAATCTAATTTGAGAAGATGACATGAGTTACTGACTTTCCCTTTCTAGAAAGGACAACTGGTTTCCTGAACCCCCTATCCATGAATTGATTGATAACCAGAGACAATCACACCATACGTAACAAGAATACATAGGGGCTAATGGGATCCCCTTGACGGACACCCTCAATGTCCTTAAAAGATTTGAGAGGGTTTCCTTAACAAAAGATAGAAGTGGAACCAGTTGTAATGATCTGCATGATTATTGTTAACCAGAAATGGCATGCACTCCAGTTCTACACAACATGCCATAAATAAATTCCCAATTCATTCTATCATATGATTTAGATAAGTCAAGTTTCACACACATCCATGTCTTCCTAGATCTTGTCATTCTCATGGAGTGTAAAAATACCTAAACTAGTAGTGTGTTATCATTGATCTGCCTCCCAGGGATGAAACTAGATTGGTTAGGTGAGATCCAAGAATTTAGGAATAGCTTGATGCAATCTACCAGAATCTTTGATAAGAGCTTGAAACTTGAATTGTTAAGAGAGGTTGGTCGAAGATTACTGCACTTTATAAGTGTTACACTAATAACACCCAAATTAGCACATATTTTCTATGCATTTTATCAATGGTTTTATATCACTTTAGTCCTAATATGCACTCTTTTTCTCATGTTTTATGCTTTCTATCTCTCCATTAGATAATATAGTGAAAATAGCCAATAATTTAGCTAATTAGCCAATTTTAGACTTGCAGGCACCGAAACAAGCCAATTTTGGGACTCTCAAAGTATCGAACCAGAAAAGACAAGAATTCCAACAGTTGGCCGATACGGCTGCTCGATATGTCCTGCCTGATATGGCTGGTCGATAAGGCTGGCCAATATGGCTGCGCGATATGGCCTACCTGATATGGCTGCCCGATACGGCTAGCCGATACAGCTGCCTGACACTCCCCCTGCCCGACACAATCGTCAGGTGACAGTCATATTGGCCCACCTAATGCCTCAAGATTGAAGCCACGGATGAAGGACACGTGGACTAATAAAAGCTACAACTCCCATCAACTCACTGCCTATAAATAGCAGCTACCAGTCGACCAAGAGGGGGCTGCGAAGGAGCTGTGAGAAGGAGGACCCTACAAGAGCTAGTGCCTAGACCAAGGAGCTAGTATGTTGAGTTCCCCAAAAGTCTACTGCCTGATACGGTTAAGAACTCACAACCCTTGTGATTCTTAATTTCTTTTATTAGTGTGGGGTATTCATTTACTAAGAAGAATTCAGTTATTTGATAATCATTCTCTAACTCCTTAGAGTATGATTCCTTCTTGATTTAGACATCACCATGCCTTAATCATGAGTTCACTATGATACACTATCATAATCACTCATAAGGATCTCAAACATTTGGTCCAAGTATTTCATTCATTGATCTCATCAAGAATTAATACTTTACCAAATTTGTACTTCATCTATGATAATCTTGAACACTTCAAGATATTCATATTGGTATTTCTCTAAACACCATTTGAAGTATTAGCATTTATTCCAATAGGTATGTAAATACATCACATGTATTATACCTGATAGGATAATCATTCTCCCACTACATTAGTAAAGATTGATTAATCATGTCCAAGATATTCATGTCCCTTACTGGTTCTCTAACCAAAAGAGTCTAGTTTTATCCATCATATGGAAACTAGAAATGAATTTCTGATGATTGATGCTAATTTGATTGTTTGAGTTATCAATAACTTTCAGGTATCATTTTATCTTATAAATACCATGTATTACAAGATAAACAAGGCATTGCCACAAAGATCATATCTTTAAGATTGAAACATCAACTTTATTAATTGCCATCATTGTCATACAATATGCAAAAATAAAGTGTTTCTATCTATTGGCAATATATGAAATAGCAGTTCTCAACTCTATTCCGTGCCCTTTAGGCTGAAATAAACTAAAAGATACTCCTATCTATGGCAACAACACTTGCTCCAATGATGGGTACTTCTTTCTTGGTCCTTTCACAAAGGCCATCACTTCTTTGCGGATATTGCATATCATATATGACATATCCATATCTTGGTATCATATACCTCAGATAAAGAAGTGGTTCATTTCATGATAGCTTAGGTGGAGATATCCATCCCCTCCTTCATCTTCTTTTGTTCTTCCAGATATAGAGGGCAATTCCCTCATACACCCTTTCCCATGTGCCTTGAGGCTGAAGACGGCTTGGGCTGCTGGCTAGCATCAGAACACT
Source organism: Alisma plantago-aquatica (assembly GCA_963693085.1). Taxonomy (NCBI): domain Eukaryota; kingdom Viridiplantae; phylum Streptophyta; class Magnoliopsida; order Alismatales; family Alismataceae; genus Alisma; species Alisma plantago-aquatica. The sequence continues at coordinate 1,541,659,525 of OY856410.1, forward strand.
TCTTTGCTTTGTCCTTGCCCTTGCCTTTAAGACTTACCTTTTATTTGATCACATCAAAGATTATGGTTTGTCTTTCTTCATCTTTGCCTCTACTATCCTCAACATGTCCAACAACTTTGTCAACGCTTGTCAAAGTCGTTCATGTTGTAGTTTATCATGAACTGTATGATTTTGCAACACTTGCAATATCATACCAATAGCCAACTCTTGGGTCAGAGGGAATCCTTCTTAGTCAGGTTTTCCACATACCCAATCATATTGAGTGTGTGAATACCTTACTGGATCTCCTTCTGTCATGACATACTAGGACAGTATCTTGGAGACATCACATGTCTCATGTTGTCTCTGCAACTCATAGTTCAGAGAACACAACATCAAGCACTCCTCATCAATGTCATCCTCGGTATGCTTCCATAAGCATACTTTCAGCCATTGATGTGGTGGGATCAATTTCATCTGGTTCTGATATAACTAGGACTTAGAGCTTTCACTCTTTGACTGAGAACACTTCTCATCATCCTAACCAATTGTGAATTATTCCCATTTAATTTGTTGATCTCAAAGACCGATCGCAAATAAAGTGATTTGTTGATTAACCATTTATTTTAACAAAAGGAAATATATGCAATTTTAGTCCAAAACTCTTTTTGACTTGTTTGATTGATTTGAAAAGTTGACGATATAATTAGGCCTTTAATTAATTATCGCTCCCACTATTTTACTTCAAATTGATAGCCCTCACCATCAATTCGGAAGATTGCAGCGTACAACCTTCTAGTGGGCAAGATCCTGAAATCCTCTAAGCCAGACCAGCTAGGGCTGTCACCCACAACATAGATCTCTCAGGCAGGCAACTTTTGCCAATTGCATCATATGCAACTCTTGATAAGATGTCATATACAACTCCTTGCAATGATCATCTCCATGCCTCAAGGTGCTAGATCCTATCTAGGTCACCTTGCTAAGTCCGACCCAAAGCAAACACGATGAATATGCACCTTGCTAGGGCACACCCACACATTCATCCTTCACGCTTCCACGAGGTAGACGGTGCACCACGTTAGGGCGTGCCCACACTTGGTCGAACAAGCTTTTCACGTGTGTCGCATTTGGAAGGCATCTAAAACTTAATATTTTAATGAGGGATTTGGTTTTATATACATATACATATCCAATCACCACAATACATAGTACGTATCATATACATGCTATATCCCACAAAAAACATGAACAAAATGATAAAAGTGATGATTATGGCCATCCTAATGTGATTCCTCGAGCCAAGAGGAATCACGGTCATCTAGGTCTACATCACATGCAACCTGTACAAGATGAACTTATGTGCCTTGCTATCCGAGTTGATCAACTCATCACATGAATGATCTGTACTCTCCAGCCGGTCGTCTGGGTGCCACCAGCCGATCGGTTGGCTCCTCCAACCAATCGTTTCGCCTGGTCGTCGTGCATCTCGTCATGTCCACCACCCGCTCATCTCGTTCCTCGAACCGGTCATCAACCGATCGGTTCACTCCTTGAACCGACCGTATGAGCAGTTGTCATGATGTCTGCCGGTCTTTGACATAACAGGAAATAAAATTCGATCCTATTTATTACATTGCTTTAAAAAGGAAACCCCGATTTACATTCGGGGGGAGCAAAGGTAGGAAAGAATCTCGAATTATTTTGAGTAACATTAGAAATAAGATAGGGAAGATCGGTGCGCAAACCAAGATGCAAGCAACCATACACAACCAATCATAGATAGGGGTTTATAGGCCATAATCACGCTACACACATCCACCACAAAACTCGTTTAAGGGCGACGCGTATCGAGTGCATTAATAATACATATCATATATGTAATTAGGGATTTGTGGATTTAGGATTGGACATGCATAAAGCCGATATTATTCACATCGTATGCAATAAATAAAGGCGACAAACCAAAATCGATCATATCGATATTCCTAAAATATAGAACAGTTGACGTGGATCTGATACCACTGTTGGGTTTTAGGGGAGACGGAGAAGGCAGCGGAAACAAAAAAACATTCTCCCCCAACCCATACAGAGGAAACGCGTCAACGTCTATATAATAGGAAAGGATGGTTTGTGGAATCATACCTTGTCTCGAGGCTTGCTCGACGACAATACCTCGCGCAATGTGCGGTCTTCAACTCCGGTCTTGGACGGTGTCTGTGCAGCTCCTGGTCGCACCGGGACTGACGACTCCTCCTCCTATCGGACTGTCGGATGACAGTTGTCCTCTTGAGCGGCAGTGACCTCCCGCCTCTGTAGTAGTCCACACGGACCACCTAGAACTCCACTCTCCTTGTCCCACAAGGAAGTGGAAGGAGTCGCACCCTCTTGTTGACGTACTAGTCGCCAACACACTCTCCTGCTACCAGTTGCAACTGCAGTTGTCCTTCCCTTGCTGCACCTCCCTTTTGCGGGAAGCACTTGCTCGGGATCTCTCACGGTTACCAAAACTAGAGAGAATGACAACTTCGCAAAGCAATCGGCTTGCATTGAGTTGTACTCTGAGAAGCCCCCAATACCCCTATATATATAGGCGGGTCATGGGACAGGGTTCTCTATGCCCGGCAATATGGGACTAAAGTAGGAGTAGAAGGGTTCGAGATTTTCCACAAAAAAGCAACCAACTCGCAACTTGAACCGGTCGGTTGGAGCACCAACCGATCGGTTGGGACCCATGAGCCGATCGGTTCACTTCTGAACCGGTCGGTTCGTGGTCCTGGTCGGTTCCCGATTGACTTTCCAACTTTCGTTTCTAATTGGTATCGAATACCAATCCTATTCCCGATCAAATTGGGCAAGTGAAACGCAAGGAAAATTCTCACCGACCTGACTTTCCCAATTTGCTCGGTTGCACCAGTTGAACAGATCGGTTCAACACTTGAACCGCTCATTTCACCCTGAACTTGAGCCGATCGGCTCAACACATGAGCCGACCGGTTCAGCAACCTCAGCCGACCGGTTCAACACTTGAACCGATCGGTTGGGAGTACAGGTTGTGCAGAATCAGTCAAATGCGATTTCAATCAATCTGATACTCCAATCAATGCGTCCAACACCTTGAACCATACGATATTGAGCCATCGACTGATTGAGTGTTTAATTGAACTACTAAACTCCTTTAGTAATCAATCTAAACATTGCTTGTGGACAAAACTCCTCTTCTAGGTTAAATCCTATGTGTGCGACCCTGCAGGTCCATTTCACGTTGGCAATGAAAGTCCATAACACTTATGACTTCACAAGCAAAGAGAGGTGCCTAGTCACACATCAGTGCTACCCAAGTGAAAGTAGAAAGTTGGAGAACAACTTTCATCCTACAATCCGTGAATGGTGTTACAGTGAATGTATAATTCCTTTATCACTGATATCCCGAATGAACTCAAGGCATGGAACAGTCATCCTGTCAACGTTCATTCACTTTCTTGATCTCAGAGTAGATTGAAGGAGATATGTATGACATCAATATCACATACTGATTCACACATGTGTGTGCACGCCTATCTCAATCCTACTCATCAAGTGGCCATGGATATCAAACTCCCTCAGGAGGGACAAATCCCATATCTATCACTCACCCCTCAAAAGCCACATGTGTCAAAGCCACCCAATCATCACCTTTATAACAACCCATGTTTCAGGACTGCGTTTGATGATGTCAAAGTGTGCCCAATGACATGTGTTGAGTGCAGTGATTTCAGGTCTAAGAATCACACTCACCACCATCACTGTGAGTACTGACTGTGACTACCATCTCATGGTTCCATGTGTCAAACTCACGGTGGGTCTATCAGGTACCTTGTTCTTTAACAAGTACCTATGTGTTTGGTTTGATATCTCTATATCATGACTAATGAGATTATGTCATCAACCAACACCACAATCTAGTCTTGTGTGTCATTGCTGTCTATCTACCTTCCACAATGACATCCGACTAGGGAAATAACAAGAATGTACAAACTCTTAGCATTCGTATGATCTCATCGTTCAGGTCATGAACCTGAAGGCATACGTCATTGAGTATTGTCATTCTCTAGACATTCAATCTGTTCTATCACTATCTCATATGACTGAACCAGAAAGAATTGGAAGCTTGCCTTTGTTGTTTATCAAATCAATCTTAATGTATCCCACCAATCATCCCATGATTGGCTCTCAGGGCATACATACCAACAAGTTGGAGGTGCTGCTTGCAAATAACCTAAGTTTAGGGTTCATGAGCAAGTTTCCCACCTTGAGAGATGTTTCGCTCTCCTTGCATCCTCTAGGGTTGAGAGGATGGGTTTGGCTTGTTTTTTGAGTAGTTTTGGGCCTTTTTTTGCTTTGTATGGGCCTTACTTTGCCTTGTTGGACCCTGTATCGGGTAGGTCAGCTTTATGTCGCCCATGTGGTGTATCGGGCAAGGGAGTGAGTGTGTCGGCCATGGGCCCACTTTGACTATTAACCTCGTTTGTGTCACCACTCCAGTGGACACTTGGTGCATGATGCTTGCATGTAGAAATTACCTTGGACATGTGTTTAAGGTGAGTTGAGAAGGTGGCATTGCCCGTGGGCAAATGTCCCTAGGAGGGCGACACCTTGCCTTTTTTTCTCCTCCACCCTCTTCTATATTTATACCCCTTTTCTCTTGCTAAGGATCCCTTTAGTGCCCTAGTTTCCCTCTCCCTTGGTGAATGACACCTCTCCTTTACAACCTTAGTGGCTGATACTCTTGGAGGATCTAAGCTTGGTGGCTGATCCTTTCCCCTTTGGAGTCTTCTTCTTCTTCCTCTTGAGGTGGCCGAAGTTGTTGCTTGGTGCTAGGAGCTTGGAGTTTGCTTAAGGAGGGTTACATAACTCCCAAACCATAGCTATACTACTCCCTTTTTTCTTATTTCATCATATGTTTCATCTTGATCGGCCATACTCCTTGCTAGATATATTTCTTTCTTAGTTATATACTTTTGATCTTGTTGGATTAATGATCGTGTTGCTTATATGGACATGTTGTAGATGTGCTTTAATCTTAGTGGCCGAACCCTATGTATATAGTCTCTTGGGTAATACCCCTTTTCTCTCCTTTGGTCTTGAGAAGTGAGCTCGGCCCTAGTGATATAGGAAACATCCCTCTCTCTTGATTGTTGAGAGGTGAGTCTATGCTCCAGTTGCTTGGGCAACACTCTTCTCTCACCATGGATTTGAGAGGTGAGCCTTGGTTGAGTGTTGACCAAATAGAGTTTGTGTTTTTGATCGATATGGAAATGATCCATCATGTTGCCCGAATGGTGATGGAGGTAGTGCAAAACCCCTCTTTCTTAGTTGTTGAGAGGTGAGCCAATCCTCTTGATCATTTAAGGGTTTAGTTGATGATGACCATGTCAGGTTGAGTTTTCAGCCTTGCACGATACCCTTGTAGTTGTGTTGCCCGACATACTCCCTTGGACTAGCAGATCTTGACTGACTTGGTGGTGTTGAGTTTGGTTGGTGCCTTAGGCGACACCAGTTGGGTTGTTGCCCAATATGGTGTGCCCTAGTGGTACCTTGGTGATGACCGATATGGTGCGCTTGATCTTGTTGGGTGATAGGCTTCCCCTGGGTACCTTCTATCTCGGTTGTTGTTGTGATTTGATGGGCGAGGATAGGCTGAGCTTGGGCACCATGTTGTTGGTTGATACTTGCTTGGATGATATGGTGGTTTTGGTTGGTCAATAGGAACCCTAACCCTAATTGGACGTTAGGGCCTGGATGCAAGATATGCCCTTGGACCCAGCGGCATGATACACTATGAGCCTCGTTGCCCGATATACCTTGAGTTGGGTTGGCCAATATGGGGCTAAGTGCTTTGGCCGACATGGTTTGGTGAGGGTAGTTACCCTTGCCCGATACCACCATGGTGAGGTTTTCCCTACCCGTCACACTTATTGTAAGGGTAGTGGGCACCTTTGGTGAGGGTCATGACTAATCTGAAATCCCTGGCTAGTGGTACTTTAACATACAACCGCACCTTGGGTATTAATGACATGTTGGATGTTTAAAGATGATGTCATTCGAAATGGAAAATGATTGCTTATGTTATAAGCTTAAATGGATGTTCATAAATTGATAGTAATAATATAATCAGCACAATATATATAGTTATGATCATGACATATGCATCTGCAAACCCTAACGAGAGGATAATTAGTTAGACCTATGTCAGATGATTTTAATTTAATCTCTCTTGATGTGTGTACTAACCATGCAGGTGTATCAGATTAATTCATAGCCATGTTAGAGCTATGAAGCTCATGTGTTTGAATAACACTGAATGATGTTAATTCATGTTAATAACAGGCATAACTAATATGATAAGATAGGTCTGAGAACCTGATGAATGTTGAGTGCCTAGTGAGGTGTTGTCCTCTGATGATGAGATAAGGGATTGTTATCCCAGGTGATGATGCCTTGAGAGGCAGTAGCTTCCAGTGATGAGGGATGGAGATTCCAGGATAATGTGAGGATTATAGTAATAATGTAAATCAATGTTGTGTATGTCTTACAATTTGGTTGCCTCAACAATCCACTTAAAAGATACTAATTAATTACAGTGGAACATATCATGTAATTTGCCCTAGCCATAGATCCATCATCATCAGTAGCTGGTGATGGTGAAATGGGTTCTCCTGCGGGATAACCTAGAAGCGCATATTGTTGAATATGTGTGGTTTCTCCTTGCCATAAATGAGGAGGATTTGAGTGCAACTATGGTTGTAGAATTCGGATATTTGGAGCATGGTGAATAGGCCCATGGCTCAGTGTGATAGAGCATGAATGTGTTCATGGCTCAGAACACGGTGATCAAGCCCGTGGCTCAAGGTATACTAGTTTTGAGACCTGTACCAAGGCGGTCTAGAGTTATGGGTTGCTTACGGAGATGACCCTATGACTGAGGCCACTTAAGAATGAAACTGTGGTCCTACTTTAGTTCTCATGCACTAATCACAAAATGGTGAGGTCGTGGAGTCTATCTCTTCCATTGACCTTGTATGGCACTAGCTTGGGTTTCACAATCGAAGGTTCGATTTGAGCGATACGGCTCACTTCCTCAGGACACATTGATAATATGTAATCCAGCCGAATAGTACTTATTGCTTAAAGAAAAACACAGAACATTGGTTGAGGCCTTGCTTGTGTAGTTGACTTAGTATACCTTATCATTACTTGTCAGTTCCTTATGTTTTGTGATAAGATCTTATAAATCTTCTCTTGTCAATCGTGTTCCATAAAGAAGATCAGGTTATATGCTTTCTAAATATCTTGGTAAGTCGAAATGACACAATAAGACCTGTTCAGTATGCTTATTATATTATCTGCTTATATCGGTTACCTACTTTAGCCTTTCTGGAGTGTTATAGTTTTGGCGGGAGTTATGTTTCTCACTGGGACTTGGTGTCTCACCCCGTTGTTTTACACCCTTTTAGGTGATCACACTAGACGTGGTGGTTGAGAGGTTGTGGTTGAGCAGTAAGAAGAGGAGCAGTAGAAGGCAAGAGATGGACTTGCTGCATGTTTTGCTGTTTTGCAGTAGAGTCCTAGAGTCATCCCTGTAATCTCAGGTCCTCGGAGATGTTTTGACGACGTTTCATGATGTATAGTCATTGTACCTTGTTATATCATGTTGATGGCCTTATGAGGCCTCTTATGTACATATAAACAGGTGATGAACTTACGCGTTGGTAGGACAGCTGGATCCCTTAAGCTTTGAACATATAGCAGGATTGTAATGCTTCTATAACATGTTTCGTTGAAGGATCTGATTGTAATAAGTGTTGCTTTATATATATATTCAGAATTCGTTTTAATTATCCTGTGTTTTTGGTAAGATAAGTTTCCGCACATTTTCACGTGTCATCTTGTTGTCTGTGTGATAACGGGGTGTCACAGTTTGGTTGGTATCAGAGCTCTAGGTTCGCTGAGTCTATAGAGATCTAGAACTTGGTTCGTATCTATTCTTGTGAGTTTTCTAGATTTTCTCACAATAATCATTTGCCCTCAGAAGAAGAAAAATCTTAAAGATGTCTGGAAACCATGAAGAACATGTTGCCGAGAGCAGTGAGGTTGCATCAATTGATGGAGCTAGAGTGCAGGCACATGAAGATTGGGTGCCTAAGGTCCCCCAACTAGACCTAGCCATTCTCAAAAATCTTGCCTACCAGTAGCTTATGGGGCAGTTGATGGCTATGATGAATCTCATGGTAGAGAAATTTCCAGTGCCTCCACCAAGAGCACAGACTCCCCATGGTGAAAGATCAGGTATTGGGAAGACCTTTGAGCGGCTTCGTCGAGTCGGAGCTTCAGATTATGTTGGAACGGCTGATCCAACAGATGCAGATCTGTGGCTGACAGGTCTTGAGAAGGCCTTTCAGATCTTCGACATCCCCAGAGAAGACAAAGTCAAGCATGCTATCTACCTTTTGAAAGGTAGTGCTGGCCATTGGTGGGCCATCGAAGAGGAGAAGCGACCCGATGAGGTAATATGTTGGGAGGTTTTTCGGTGATATTTCATCAGTAGATACTTTCTGAAGATGTATATGGACAAAAAGATCAACCAGTTTGAGTGTATGTGCCAAGGATCTCTGAGCATCACCGAGTACAAAGCCAAGTTCATGGACCTACTAAGGTTTTGTCCTCACATGGCGACAATAGATGATGAGCTGATCAGACGGTTTGAAAAGGGTTTGAGCGCGGAACTGTCAACACCTGTGGCTGCTTTGGAGAACGGGGAGCGGTTTGCCATGTTTGTGGAGTCTGTTTGAAGGATTGAATGGTCTGTCAGAAATAAGAGAAAATCCATGATCAAGAAGAGACATACTCAGTTTCAGGGATAGAGTTCTGGTGGCTTCAGAAAGCGAAGGTTTTCAGCACCTTCTGGATTAAGAGTTTCAAGTGCACTGTCACAGTGGTCTCCGAGTAAGGGAAGAAGTTATGGTTCTTTGCCATCAAAGGCACATAGTACAGATTCAGTGGCAGTGACAGGGTCGTCTAGGCCACAACAGCGAGACCAGTCGTGTCATCTTTGTGGTCAGGTCGAGCATTGGAAATCAAACTGTCCAAGGAAGGATGTTGAAGTGACACAACAACCAAGGCGGAATCAGTAAGGGTCAGATAGACATCAGCCTAGTGGTAGCATAGGGAGAGGACATGGTCAAGTGTCGCAAGTAGGATCATCTTCCAAAGGAAGCAGAGGATGTGGATGACAGCAAGCAATAACTCTGTTCTATGCTATGATTCAGCCAGAGACGATAGTCAACCCGCGAGTGGTGCAGGTTAGATGGAGTTATTTCATTTTTATTTGTCTTCTTCTTGCTTTATATCTGTTCTGATTGACCCGGGTGCTACACACTCTTTCATCACACATTCTATGCTTGATAACTGTCTGTTACCTGTTAACTGTAAGAAAGATATCCTATTGTTAGAAACCCCTCTTGATGGTTCCTCGATGCTTCGAGAGGAGTGTCCATCTTGTGTCTTATCTTTTTCGAGACACAGTATTAGAGTGGATCTTATACCGCTTGATATGCTTGGATTCGACGTGATCCTTGGGATGGATACATTAGAAAAGTATAAGGTTGTGTTGGACTGTGGTTCCAAGCATGCAATATTTGATGACGGTAGTGAGAAATGTATCTTCCAAGGAGATAGGAAGATTCTTCTGACATGTTTTATGTCAGCTATGGTGGCAGAGAAGTTTCTGCGGCAAGGTTGTAAAGTGTTTTTGGCTCATGTTGTGGATACCAAGGCAAAGGGGCCTAGCCTTGAGGAGGTATCAGTTGTATGAGAGTTTGTAAACGTGTTTCCCGATGAGTTTCCCGGTGTTCCCCCATCTCGAGAGATTGACTTTGAGATCAATCTGGTGCCAGGAACACAACCACTTGCTCATACACCGTATAGGATGGCTCCAACTGAGATGACAGAACTGAAAAAGTAGTTACAGGAGTTGTTGGATAAGGGTTTCATCTGACCAAGTACATCACCTTGGGGTGCTCTAGTCCTGTTCTTTAAAAAGAAAGATGGGTTGATGCAGTTATGCATAGATTATCGGCAGTTGAACAAAGTCATGATCAAGAACAAGTACCCCTTTCCAAGGATAGACGATCTGTTTGATCAGTTGTGTGGTGCTATAGTGTTCTCAAAGATCAATTTACGGTCTGGATATCACCTGTTGCAGATTAAGAATGAGGACATACCAAAATCCATGTTTAGGATAAGTTATGGTCACTTTGAGTTTGTGGTTATGCCGTTTGGGCTAAACAATGTGCCTGCTGCATTTATGGATCTGATGAACAGTGTGTTCCGTCAGTTTCTAGATCAGTTTGTTGTGGTTCTTATAGATGACATTTTGATCTATAGTTAGAACAGTGAAGAGCATGTACAACATCTTCGAAAAGTGTTGACTCTTCCTCGCCAACATCGGCTATATGCCAAATATGGCAAGTGTGAGTTTTAGTTGAAAGAAGTGACTTTCTTGGGTCATGTGATATCTGTAGAAGGAGTCAGAGTAGATCCCAAGAAGGTGGAGTTAGTTGCAGATTGGGAACAACTGAAGATGCCAACAGAAGTTTGTAGTTTTCTGGGTCTGGCAGGATACTACCAGAGGTTTATAAGGGACTTTAGTGTGAACGTGTTTCCGTTGACAAAGTTTACCAGGAAGCATGTACCTTTTGTTTGGGACGATCACTGTCAGCAGGCTTTCCAAAGTTTGAAGTAGAAGCTTACTAGTGCTCTAGTGTTAGTGCTCCTAGAGTCTGGGAAGTGCTATGTTGTTTTCTATGATGCTTCCAATAAAGGCCTAGGACGTGTGCTAATGCAGGAAGTTCATATGGTTTCTTTTGCGTCACGACAACTTAAGAAACATGAGGAGAATCATCCAACACATGATTTGGAGCTAGCAGTGATGGTTCATGCATTGAAGATTTGGAGACATTATCTCTATGGGGAAGTGTGTCAGATCTTTACAGATCATAAGAACTTGAAGTACATCTTCTCGCAAAGTGAGTTGAATATGCGACAACGTCGTTGGATGGAGCTAAACAATGATTATGACTGCACCATTGAGTATCATCCTGGTAAGACAAACATGGTAGCTGATGCACTTAGCAGAAAGTCTTCTTCTCTCCCTATGAAGAAGGTACAACTAAGTTCCTTGATGTGCCAAAGGTGGGATATGTTTGTCTCTTTGCGGCAGATGAACGTACAGTTGGAAGTTTCCTTGTTGGCAGGACTATCGGCACAGATACAAGTAAAGCCTATGCTGATACAACAAATAAAAAATGTGCAACAGGCTGATGATACAGTGCAATTGATCAGATCAGAGTTTGGCAGTGAAAAGCATGATGGGTTTATGAGTCTTAATGCATGCCATTCTGGCATTAATTTTGGATAATGTTGCAGTCTTGATTTCATAGATTTTCTTTATTAATCGACTGACATGTAATAAAATAACTTCTACCTATCTATATCACAAATAAATTGTATTTTGATCTTTTCAATATTATTTTATTGAAGTCTTATAATATTTCCCTCCATTTTTAGGAATGAACGAATATAAGAAGAGATGAAGGTAGGAGGCAATTCAGTTTCCCGCAATGTTGACTTAAATGCATACCTTGCACCAAAATTGGCATAACTCTCACATCCTAAGGCGGAATTTAATGTTCAAATATGATTTGGAAAGGGAATGCAAAGGCCTACAGGAAAATCATATTTTCGGATGCACATTAAATTATCTGGATAACGTAAATTCGCTCTAAAGTGCTGCTGCGAGAATCTGCATTAAAGAAAGACAATCAAGAGTTTGTTGACTAGATCTGAAAATTCAAAAGGATGGCTCCCTCTCTTTTTTTTCGCCTCTTTTTTTGGATAGCCTACCCCTCCTTCTCCTATAAAAGGAAGGGCACTTCCTCATCCCAAGCATCATCTTTTGTATCATCTTTTGTACCGGAATTATGAGCATTTGTTCTCCTATTATTCAAGCAATAGAATTTCTTCTTAGTGTTCTTTAATTCTTACAATTTACATTCTTATAATAGATCTAGTTGTTCTTCCTTTCTTCTTATTTCTCTTCTGTGGATTGGAGCAAGGGTTGAAGAGATTAGCCATTTTATTATCTCTAGCAAAAGGATTGACTCCTAATTTTGGGATAGACTATGGCCATTTCGCTTCTCCCCTCCGCCTCCATGTTTTCCACAAGCATGTGTGAGTAGACTTCTATCGGGGCAAGGGGAATAACCCCTTAGCCATGGTTTTAACGACTTATTCTTAAATGACTAGATGGTAATCGATTTTAATTGAATGGTTGATCTTCGGATCGCATGTTAATCCGGATGGATATGACCATGGAAATCTGGATTTAGAATAATAAAATCAATTACATAGACGTTTTGATGTGACCCTGGATTTTTGTCTTTTAGGATGATAAACCAGGAAGTATGAGCACCAAGACCAATGGGCTCATGTGGAGTTTATCTCTTGTGAGTTTTCAAAATTTGCAAACCTTCATCGAATCGTCGTTTAATATCTAGTTGTTATCACCTAGGCTAAGGTGGTGAAAACCCCTACGAGCCTCGCTTTCCATCTCTTGATTTAATCACCACATCCTTTGTTTTCCTTAATTCTTAGTCTTCCATTCACATAGTTTTTCTTGTGTTAACAATCATTTTTTTTCCTTGTGCATGTTATTTCTTGTTAAGTGTACTTCTTCTTGCATTAGTGTAATCGATCAAACCCCCAACTGGACTTTACTTTCTGCTCTAATCAAAAGAAAAATACCAAAAACAAATAAGAAAGTTCTTCAAACTTTGGGTTCTAAAAATAATCTCTAAAAAGTTGTCATGTGGGATCGACCCTTCTATACTACCGTTAAAATCGGAAGTAAAAAGGGTTTAAACTCTAGGATTAACCATCTTAGTGATTAATATTGCAAAGCGACGATTATCAAGTCTGAAGATGGACTAGTTTGTTATCATAATAGGATGATGGTTCTCGATGTTGATAATCTGAGAAAGTTAGTGCTCGAGGAAGAACACACATAGATGAATGCAATGCATCTAGGAGTCACCAAGATGTATCATAATCTGAAGGATATGTATTGGTGGCCTGGCTTGAAGAGAGACGTGGCTTTGTTTGCGGCTAGGTGTGTAGTATGCCAGCAAGTTAAGGCTACGCATCAGAAGTAGTCAGGTACATTGCAACCCATGCCGATACCACAGTGGAAATGGGATCATATAACCATGGATTTCATAGTTGGTCTACCGAGGACAGTTAGAAATCATGATTCCATTTGTGTGATAGTAGACAGATTGACAAAGTCTGCTCATTTCATACCTGTAAAGACAACATATACAGCAGAGAAGCTTGCTCAGGTTTATGTAGATGAGATAGTGCGTTTGCACGGTGTGCCCGCAATGATAGTATCTGACAGAGGACCCCAGTTCATGAGTCGTTTTTGGGAACAGTTACACAAAGCGTTGGGAACATAGTTAAGGTTCAATACCGCTATTCACCCACAGACAGATGGACCGTCTGAGAGGACTATTCAGACTTTGGAAGATCTTCTCTGAGCTTTTGTTTTGCAGTTTCTAGGTAGTTGGGATGTGCATCTCAGTCTGATAGAGTTCTCTTACAACAATAGTTACCAGCAGAACATTGACATGGCTCCTAATGAGGCTCTATATGGGAGGAAGTGCAGATCTCCTTTATGTTGGTATGAGTCTGGCGAGTGTCATCTTTTGGGTCTTGAATTAGTATAATAGACAACAGAGAAGATCAAAGTGATTCAGCAATAGTTGAAAGTGGCACAAGACAGACAGAAGTCTTATGCAGATAATCCCCGATGACCATTATAGTTCTAGGTAGGAGACAAAGTGTATCTCAATGTCTCACTGTGGAAAGGTGTTCTAAGGTTTGGCCAAAAAGGAAAGTTGGCACCCAAGTATATGGGGTCATACCCGGTAATAGCACGTGTTGGCAAGGTAGCCTACAAGTTAGAGCTGCCGCTAGAGTTGTACAGGTTACATCCAGTGTTTCACGTCAGCATGCTGAAGAAAAGACATCCAGTCACAGGGACAGTGATACAGCCAGTTGAGGTTGAGCTCGATGAATATGTGACCTATGAAGAAGGTCCAGTGATGATCCTTAATCGAAGAGTGAAGAAGTTGAATAGGAAGGACATGGTTCTTTTGAAGGTTCTTTGGCATCACCGTGGCATTGAGGAAGCCACGTGGGAGCTTGAGGAAGAGATGAGGAGGAAGTATCCCTCACTTTTCTCTTCAGATTTCGGGGGCGAAATCCCTTTTTAGAGGTTTATGGCTTGTAAGGACCCTGACCTTCATTTTGGGCTTATCCTGTTTGCTTTTCTTAAACCTTGTGCGTATTTGCTTATTAATCACCTCTAGGGTGATTAGGGTTTGTTTGTGCTTTGTTGAGAGTTGGAGGTGCTTCTTGCAAATAACCTAAGTTTAGGGTTCATGAGCAAGTTTGCCACCTTGAGAGATGTTTCTCTCTCCTTGCATCCTCTAGGGTTGAGAGGATGGGTTGGGCTTGTTGTTTGAGTAGTTCTAGGCCTTGTTTTGCTTTGTCTGGGCCTTTCTTTTCCTTGTTGGACCTTATATCGGGCAGGTGAGCTTTGTGTTGCCCATGGGGAGTATCCGGCAAGGGAGTGAGTATTTCGGTCATGGACCCTCTTTGACTCTTAGCCTCGTTTGTGTCACCCCTCTAGTGGACACTTGGTGCATCATGCTTGCATGTGGCAATTACCTTGGGGTGGCATTGCCCATGGACAAGTGTCCCTAGAAGGGTGACACCTTGCCTTGTTTTCTCCTCCACCCTCTTTTATATATGTAACCCTTTTCTCTTGCTAAGGATCCCTTTAGTTCCCTAGTTTTCCTCTCCCTTGGAGAACGACACCTCTCCTTTGCAACCTTGGCGGCCGATGCTCTTGGAAGATCTAAGCTTGGTGGTCGATCCTTTCCCCTTTGGAGTCTTCTTCTTCTTCCTCTTGAGGTGGCCGAAGGTGTTTCTTGGTGCTAGGAGCTTGGAGTTTTCTTAAGGTAGGTTACATAACTCCTAAACCTTAGCTATACTACTCCCCTTTTTCTTATTGCATCAAATGTTTCAACTTGATTGGCCATACTCCTTGCTAGATATATTTCTTTCTTAGTTGTATACTTTTGCTCTTGTTGGATTCATGATCTTGTTGCTTATATGGACATGTTGTAGATGTGCTTTAATCTTAGTGGTTGAACCATGTGTGTATAGCCTCTTGGTCAATACCCCTTTTCTCTCCTTTGGTCTTGAGAAGTGAGATCAGCCCTAGTGATATAGGAAACACCCCTTACTCTTGATTGTTGAGAGGTGAGTCTATGCTATAGTTGCTTGGGCAACACTCTTCTCTCACCATGGATTTGAGAGGTGAACCTCGGTTGAGTGTTGACCTAATAGAGTTTGTGTTTTCGGTCGATATTGAAATGATCCATCATGTTGCCCGAATGGTGATGGAGGTAGTGTAAAACCCCTCTCTCTTGGTTGTTGAGAGGTGAGCCAATCCTCTTGATCTTTTAAGGGTTTAGTTGATGATGGCCATGTCGGGTTGAGTTTTGAGCCTTGCACGATTCCCTTTTAGTTGTGTTGCCCGACATACTCCCTTGGACTAGGAGATCTTAACCGACATGGTGGTGTTGATTTTGGTTGGTTCCTTTGGTGACACAAGTTGGGTTGTTGCCTGATATGGTGTGCCCTAGTGGTACCTTGGTGATGACTGATATGGTGCGCTTGATCTTGTTGGGCAATAGGCAAACCATGGGTACCTTCTATCTCGGTTTTTGTTGTGAGTTGATGGGCGTGGATAGGCTAAGCTTGGGCGTCATGCTGTTGGCCGATACTTACTTGGAAAATATGATGGTTTGGTTGGCCGATAGGTACCCTAACCCTAATTGGATGTTAGGGCATGGATGCACGATATGCCCTTGGACCCATCTTCACAATACACTATGAGTCTTGTTGCCCGATATACCTTGATTTGGGTTGGCCAATATGGGGCAAAGTGCTTTGGTCGACATGGTTTGGTGAGGGTAGTTACCTTGCCCGATACCACCATGGTGATGTTTGCCCTACCCGTCACACTTATAGTAAGGGTAGTGGGCACCTTTGGTGAAGGTCATGACTAACCCGGAAACCCTGGCTAGTGGTACTTTAGCATACAATCGCACCTTGGGTATTAATGAAATGTTGGATGTTAAAAGATGATGCCCTTCGAAATGGCAAATGCTTTCTTATGTTATAAGCTTAAATGGATGTTCATAAATTTATAGTAATAATATAATCATCACAATATATATATGATTATGATCAGGACATTTGCATCTGCAAACCCTAATGACAGGATAATTAGTAAGACCCATGTTAAATGATTTTAATTTAATATCTCTTGCTATGTATACTAACCATGCAGGTGTATCAGATTAATTCATATCCATGTAAGAGCTATGAAGCTCATGTGTTTGAATAACACTGAAATGATGTTAATTCATGTTAATAAAAGGCATCACCAATATGATAAGACAGGTCTGAGGACCTGATGAAGGTTGAGTGCCTAGTGAGGTGTTGTCCTCTGATGATGAGATAAGGGATTGTTATCCCAGGTGATGATGCCTTGAGAGGTAGTAGCTTCCTGTGATGAGGGATGGAGATTCCAGGACAATGTGAGGATGACAATAATAATGTAAATCAATGTTGTGTATGTCTTACAATTCGGTTGCCTCAACAATCCACTTAGAAGATACTAATTAATTACAGTGGAACATATCATGTAGTTTGCCCTGGCTATAGATCCATCATCATTAGTAGTTGGTGATGGTGAAACAGGTTCTCCTGTGGGATAACCTGGAAGCGTATATTGTTGAATATGTGTGGTTTCTCTTAGCCGTAAATGAGGAGGATTTGAGTGCAACTACGGTTATAGACTTTGGATATTTGGAGCATGGTTAATAGGCCCATGGCTCAGTGTGATGGAGAATGAATGTGTTCATGGCTTAGAGCACGGTGATCACGCCCGCGGCTCAAGGTATACTAGCGCTGAGACATGTACCAAGGTGAGTTAGAATTATGGGTAGCTTATGGAGCTGACCTAGTGGCTGAGGCCACTTTAGCATGAGACTGTGGTCCTTCTCTAGTTCTCATGCACTGACCATGAAGTGGTGAGGTCATGGAGTCTGGCTCTTCCATTGACCTTGTATGGCACCGGCTTGGGTTTCACAACTGAAGGTTGGATTTGAGAGGTACGACTCACTTCCTTAGGGCATAATAATAATATGTAATGCAGCCAAATAGTACTTATTGCTTAAAGAAAAACATGGAACATTGGTTGAGGCCTTACTTGTGTAGTTGATTTAGTATACCTTATCATTACTTGTACGTTCCTTATGTTTTGTGATAAGATTTTATAAATATTCTCTTGTCAATCATGTTCCATAAAGAATATCAGGTTATATTCTTCCTGAATATCTTGGTAAGTCGAAATGATACAATAAGACATGTTAAGTATTCTACTTATATTATCTGCTTATATTGGTTACCTGCTTTACTTGCTTTATCCTTTCTAGAGTGTTATAGTTTTGGCGGGAGTTATGTTTCTTGCTGGGACTAGGTGTCTCACCCCATTGGTTTACACCCTTTTTAGGTGATCGCACTAGATGTGGTGGTCTAGAGGTTGTGGCTGAGCAGCAAAAAGAGGAGCAGTAGAAGGCATGAGATGGACTTGCTGCATGTTTTGGTGTTTTGTAGTAGAGTCCTAGAGTCATCCATGTACTGTCATGTCCTCAGAGATGTTTTGACGATGTTTCATGATGTATAGCTGTTGTACCTTGTTATATCATGTTGCTATCCTTATGAGGCATTTTATGTACATATAAATAGGTGATGAACTTACGCGTTGACAGGACAGCTGGATCCCTTAAGCTGTGAACATATAGCAGGCTTGTAATGTTTCTATAACATGTTTTGTTGTAGGATCTGGTTGTTATAAGTGTTACCTTATATATGTTTCCATAATCGATTTTAATTAACCCATGTTTTTGGTAAGATAAGGTTCCCCACATTTTCCTGTGTCATCTTGTTGTCTGCGTGATAACGGGGTGTCACAAGCACGGCCATGTCAACACAGAACGGTCGTACTATGACACTTGCAAAATCAACAGGTTCAAAGCTCAATGTG
Source organism: Alisma plantago-aquatica (assembly GCA_963693085.1). Lineage (NCBI taxonomy): Eukaryota > Viridiplantae > Streptophyta > Magnoliopsida > Alismatales > Alismataceae > Alisma > Alisma plantago-aquatica. Next base: position 1,541,677,787 of record OY856410.1, read on the forward strand.
TGCATAAATTCCCACGGTCATGGTAACACTGAAAGGCCATGGTGCATTGACTCCAGAATGATCGTGTTGCAAAACACGATCATGGTACCTATAGAGCGAATGGCCATGGAGCTGAGAACAGGCAGCTAAATTTGAGCCACCACAGTCGTGGTACCCACTACGGTTGGGATACCCTTACCCCACCACAGTCGTGGTGACCAATATGGCTGTGCCATTTTCAATACAAAAGTGACCTATTCCCTGTGATTTTTCTCTAATTCTCACCACGGTCATTCCCATCCACCATGACCATCTCACCCCTCCCCATCATAGCCATGGTGACTACCACGATCGTGCTACCTAAAAACACTGGCTACTTTTGCACTGCTTTTCCCATACTACCCCTACTTGACCTAGTGCTTCCCCCACACCTATATATACCTAGATGGCATCTGTAGTAAGATGTTAGCTACCTTATACCACATCCTAGCTCCCCATTTTTTCCCCTTATCCATTCCACTCTATTTCCACCTCCATTTCACCATTTCCACAACTAAAGCCCTCATTTCCAAGCCTTCCATCCACGTCCAACCATCATTCCATACCATTTCATCCAAGAAGAAGGAGGAGGTTGACCTTATAGCAGTCGGAGAGGAGGATTCACTCATCTACACTGAGCTCCATGGCTGCTCCTTCCTCTTTCGCCCTTCTTTTTATGTTTGCCATTGTTACGAGCAGTTAGGCCCCTTGGGTGGGCTGTTTGGGATGTAAAATGTTACTTTGATACCATGTTGGGGGAAATATTATATAAACTTTGTAATTCCATTTGCTAATGTTATGTTTTATTTCTATCTCATTCTCCATGAATTTCTTGTTGGTTTTTTCTTGAAACAATTGGGAATTTAGGGAAATTGATTACATGTGTGAACTTTGGGATTTGCTCCTAGGTCTAATTCTTGGATCCCTAGCTAGCTGCCCATCCTCCTAAATCCTAATCAATTTTCCTAACCCTAGTTGAGAGATCTAAGGATCTAGTTTAGGTGAATTTGGTGTGCTTAGCATGGAGCTTTCTCAAGGTTAGAATGTGAGTGATGGGAGGCCTAAAACCTCACTTCCACTCCCATTACTAACCTCAGCCCATAATCATCCTAAAATCATCTAACCTAGAAATCTAGGCTTGTTTAGACTCTACTTGAATTACACTTAAGACCTAACCCCATTGAGCCTCACAAGGGTAGTATGAAGTGTTAGGGACTAGTTCCCCTATGCACAACCTAGCATATCTATGGCCAGTTAGTAGCTTAGGCTAATTCGCTAGACTCTGGCTCATTATTTGGTTTGGATAATCTAAATGGAAACATAATGTTCACATGTCACCTCCAACTTAAGTGATAAGTGCATCCCCTAAATAGTGCACATCTCCCACAATTGCTTTAAAACCCTAGTTTCCATCTTGCTTAACTAGTGTTAGCTCAATTAGCTCTTTTCTTTCCTATAATATCTTCTTGCTTTCCTTAGTGTATATTTTTCTCTTCTTGCCTTTTCATACCTAGCTTAGTCTTTTCCTGCTTAATTCGTCTTAATCTAGTCTAGGTTTAACTTACATTTCATTCTCACCTTTAATTACTTTCTTGCTCATCTTAGTTTAACAACTGAAATCACCTTCAAACCCTTAACCCTAGACTCCATAGTAGGAACCTAGAAAAACAAACCTAGATATAGTGCACCTTCTCTCCCTGTGGGTCAACCCTATACTTGCCCCCCTCCTATACTATGACACGACCCTATGTGCTTGTGGATGTAGTGTTTTAGTTTGTCTGAGTGTATTGAATGTCGGTCAATATAAATTTTGAATGTGAATCCACCTGTGTGCCTCTGTCTGCAGAGTTGCATCTATTTAAATATCAATTGAATGGTATGTAAAGCCATTGGTAGGGGTGCTCCAACATTTTTTGCTGTACTTGCATGGGAGAAAGGCACTCGGCCTAGCTAGTTAATTTTTCAATGACTTTGCCTACTACCCTCATCATTACTGTTATTTATTATATATCCTCTGCATTCTTTGTGCATATTAGTTCGTGAACTTGTCTTTTTTATTTGGTAGTGCTTTGTGCATGTGACAAGCCATTTAGGGGAAGACAAGATGCAAGGCCACAATGCACCCTACAAGCCACTTCAAGACTACTTCATGCCTAGAACCTATAAATCTGCAATTGCTAGCAGGATTGATCAAATGTTAGGGGAGCAATTCTCAGACTCTTCATGTCTTCTTAGGCTCCTTCCCATCTGTCATATCTCAAATAGTGAGAACCCCTACAAGAATTTGGACTCCTTTCTTAAAGTATGCTCCACCTTTAGGAAGCCAACGGCTAGTGATGATACATCTATTTGGCCTTGGTCTTTTTCTCCCTCAAGGATGGAGCCAAAGATTGGCATGACTCAAGAATGGACATCATACGTTGGGAAACAATGAAAAATGCCTTCTTGAGACAATTCTACTCTATATCAAGGTTAGCACAAATTCGGTGTGTCGTGGCAAGTTTTAGGCAAATGGGGAATGAGCAGCTGCACAATGCATGGGAGAGATTAAAGAAGATTTTGAGAGAGTTCCCGCACCATGAGATCCCTTTGTGAAAGCTAGTTCAATCATTCTACTCTGGCTTATCTCTAAAGGACCAAAATACAGTTGACGCTTTTGGTGGAGCAGTTTTCATGGCTAGGCCACCTGAGGAGATATGGCCTTTGTTTGAGTAGCTGGTTGAAGGATCAAGAATTTGAGCTTCTAGCATGATGAATTACAGAGCATATGCCTTTGGTGTGACACCTCCTACTCATAATGACTCAAGCCCGCAAGTGATGAAGATTCTTGGTGGCATGGTGAGCATCGTGAAGAACCGGGTGACAAATATTTCTTGCCACCTGGTCAATTCAATTGAGTTTTATTGTGAAGAAAATAAGACACCTCACTCCTATAGCTATCAAGAGCCACAAAGTACAAAATATAAATCAAGGTTTGAGGAAGAGGTTGTTGGTATGTATGCCCTGAGAGCGAATCATGGGATGATTGGTGGGATACATTAAGATTGATTTGATAAACATCAAAGGCAAGCTTCCAATTCTTTCTGGTTCAGTCATATGAGATAGTGATAGAACAGATTGAATGTCTAGAGAATGACAGTACTCAATGAAGTATGCTTTCAGGTTAAGGACCTGAACGATGAGATCATACGGATGCTATGAGTTTGTACATTCTTGTTATGTCCCTAGTCGGATGTCATTGTGGAAGGTAGATAGACAACAATGACACACAAGGCTAGATTGTGGTGTTGGTTGATGACAGAATCTCATTAGTCATGATATAGAGATATCAAACCAAACACATAGGTACTTGTTAGAGAACAAGGTACCGGACAGACCCACCGTGAGTTTGACACATGGAACCATGAGATGGTAGTCACAGTCAGTACTCACAGTGATGGTGGTGAGTGTGATTCTTAGACCTGAAATCACTGCACTCAACACATGTCATTGGGCACACTTTGACATCATCAAACGCAGTCATGAAACATGGGTTGTTATAAAGGTGATGATTGGGTGGCTTTGACACATGGGGCTTTTGAGGGGTGAGTGATAGATATGGGATTTGTCCCTCCTGAGGGAGTTTGATATCCAAGGCCACTTGATGAGTAGGATTGAGATAGGCATGCGCACGCATGTGTGAATCAGTATGTGATATTGATGTCATACATATCTCCTTCAATCTACTCTGAGATCAAGAAAGTGAATGAACGTTGACAGGATGACTGCTCCATGCCTCGAGTTCATTCGGGATATCAGCGACAAAGGAATTATACATTCACTGTAACACCATTCACGGATTGTATGATGAAAGTTGTTCTCCAATTTTCTACTTTCACTTGGGTAGCAATGATGTGTGACTAGGCACCGCTCATTGCTTGTGAAGTCATAAGTGTTATGGACTTTGACTGCCAACGTGAAATGGACCTGCAGGGTCACACACATAGGATTTAACCTGGAAGAGGAGTTTTGTCCACAAAGCAATATTTAGATTGATTACTAAAGGAGTTTAGTAGTTCAATTAAACATTCAATCAGTCAATGGCTCAATATCATATGGTTCAAGGTGTTGGACGCATTGATTGGAGTATCGGATTAATTGAAATCGCATTTGACTGATTCTGCACAACCTGTACTCCCAACCGATCCGTTCAAGTGTTGAACCGGTCGGCTGACGTTGTTGAACCGGTCGGCTCAAGTGTTGAGCCGATCGGCTCAAACCCAGGGTGAAACGAGCGGTTCAAGTGTTGAACCGATCGGTTCAACTGGTGCAACCGAGCAAGTTGGGAAAGTCAGGTCGGTGAGAATTTTCCTTGCGTTTCACTTGCCCAATTTGATTGGGAATAGGATTGGTATTCGATACCAATTAGAAACGAAAGTTGGAAAGTCAATCGGGAACCGACCAGGACCACGAACCGACCGGTTCAGAAGTGAACCGATCGGCTCATGGGTCCCAACCGATCGGTTGGTGCTCCAACCGACCGGTTCAGGTTGCGAAGTGGTTGCTTTTTGTGGAAAATCTCGAACCCTCCTACTCCTGCTTTAGTCCCGTATTGCCGGGCACAGAGAACCCTGTCCCATGACTCGCCTATATATATAGGGGTATTGGGGGCTTCTCAGAGTACAACTCAATGCAAGCTGGTTGCTTTGCGAAGTTGTCGTTCTCTCTGGTTTTGGTAACCGTGAGAGAGCCCGAGCAAGTGCTTCCCGCAAAAGGGAGGTGCAGCAAGGGAAGGACAACTGCAGTTGCAACTGGCAGCAGGAGAGTGTGTTGGCGACTAGTACGTCAACAGGAGGGTGCGACTCCTTCCACTTCCTTGTGGGACAAGGAGAGTGGAGTTCCAGGTGGTCCGTGTGGACTACTACAGAGGCGGGAGGTCACTGCCGCTCAGGAGGACAACTGTCATCTGACAGTCCGGTAGGAGGAGGAGTAGTCAGTCCCGGTGCGACCAGGAGCTGCACAGACACCGTCCAAGACCGGAGTTGAAGACCGCGCATTGCGCGAGGTATTGTCGCCGAGCAAGCCTTGGGACAAGGTATGATTCCACAAACCATCCTTTCCTATTATATAGATGTTTACACGTTTCCTCGGTATGGGTTGGGGGAGAAAATTTTTTGTTTCCGCTGCCTTCTCTGCCTCCCCTAAAACCCAACAGAGGTTCTCTCTAGATTGAAAATATTTGATGATGTTCAAAAAGATATTGCAAGGCTAATAGAAAATAGAGAAACTATCTTCCATAATTGCTTTCCAAGAAGAAAAGTTGTCTTCAAAACCCATCATGAGCCACCATGAAGCAAGTGGACCAATGCCCTCTTATCAAGTTTTCTAAAGTCTGCCACCCATGCAAGTGCAGCCCATCTACCATTTCTAAGGTGATCCCAAGCCTTATACTCCACCCCCACCACCTCCATCACCACCATTTTCCCAACAATTCACCATCCAACCTCAATTCTCCCCTCCACCTCAATTTCAACACCAAGTGTCACCTCCACCTCCTCCACAGCCAAAACTATATCCCCCTCTCCACCATGAGAAAGGAAGTGTTGTGACAGTTCTAAGGAGTGGGAAATCTCTTGAGCAACCCGCAACTCAAAGAAAGGTTGACAAAGTAAAGTAAAGGCAACCAAGTGGTGATACTGTGATTGAAATTTGCAAAGATGATTCAGTGATACATCCTATTGATTTTGGGATACCATGTGCTCAACCTCGTACTCCATTTGCAAGTCCTACCATCTCTAGTGTTCAACCTGACATTGATGCAAGCAAGACAAAATCCAATGATCCTCCATTCATTGAAGCACTAGATGAGCCACCAGAAATGAAGAGGAGGCAAAAGCACAATGTGGATATTCTTGAGGTGTTTCGCCAAGTGAAGGTGAACATTCCACTCTTGGATTCTATCAAGAAAATCCCATCATATGCCAAGTTCCTCAAGAACCTATGCACTATGAAGAAAAGGTCAACGGGAAGAATTCCAAATAAAGTGAAGTTGACTGAACAAGTGAGCTCCAGAATACAACATTCACTTCCTGTGAAGAAAAAAGACCCAAGGGCCCCACTTATACCTATCTATATAGGGGCACATAGCATACATAGATCCTTACTTGATTTGGGATCTACTGTGAAATTCATGCCACACAATGTCTATGTTGAGCTGGCTTAGGCAAGTTGAATCTGGCACATTGCACTCTCCAATTGGAAGATAGATCCATAAAAGTGCCTAGGGGTACAGTGGATGATGTCAGGGTGATGATAGACAAAGAGAAAGGCATAATGTTCCCGACGAATTTCATTGTACTTGATATGGAGCTAGAGGATAGGAAGATTCCCATCATCCTGGGAAGGTCTTTCTTATCTACAGCTAATGTTGAGATTCATGTACACAACGACACCATGACAGTTTCATTCATGGACATGAAGGTCAAGATCAACATGTACAAAACCCCAACCTGAAGGGTTTGAAATAGGGATATTGGACATTATCACTTCACAAGTCTGAATGATCATTTGAGAAAAGGATATCAAGATGGAACAATTGATGATGATTATTGTGATTAAAGGGATGAGGAACACAGATTGAGTGTAAATGAGGGATGCCTGTTTTGCAAGAATGGACACATGACAATGCCAAATAGATGAATGAATGAATAATCACCAAGAAGCCAAGCTGAAGGCAAGAAACTTAGCATTGTGGGTGGCAACCCACCTAGTTTTGGTGAATTTTTCACCCAACCTCTCATTTTTTTACTTTTTATTTATTTTTTAACAAACCTAAAAACACACACAAGCACAATTGTGCTTGATAGTTTTATTTTAGTTTTGATGAAATGACAGGTGAAATAGGAGCAAGTTGAGAAATGAGGCACATTCAGTGAAAAATGGTTGATACAACATCAAACAGATCAAATTGGATGATGAATAATGAAATGATTTGATGATTACTGGAGATTTTGTAACTGACAGAGCCCAGAACGTCCGTGCTGGTGTAGAACGTCCATGCTGGAAGAGATGGTTTTCAAGAGGGAAAATGCAAGATTTGGCTCCTGGCAACACGGCCATTCTGGCATCCAGCTAGAATGGCCGTGTTGGACAAGTTAGATTTCAACAGGGAAGACTCAAGTTTTGGACGCGGGTAGCAGGACCGTGCTTGCTAGAACAATCATTCTGGCATCCCACCAGAATGACCATATTGGCTGGATCCAACAATTAAGTTACCCAATTCCTCTTGAGCTAGCACGACCCAAAATGCATTTTTGTTGCACAGAACGCCCGTTCCACACAGACTAGTGACTAGGGTGACCCTCGTTCACCCCCCAAATAAAGTTCTCTTGCTCACAAACTCTTGATTTGAGTTCCCTTGGTCCCCAATCATCTTCCCTAACCCCAAGCTTTATTTTCCATCCTCCATCACCATCTATTTATCTACCTCTAAGAAGAAACTTCCCCTATAGGTCTGAAACTCATTTGGTGTTGTTTGTGTTCATTTTTCACCAAAGAACCTTAAAAAGATGAAGATCATGGGCAAGTCTATCAAGAAGGGACTAGAGAAGATGATGGACATCCTTAGAAAAGGCAAAATCCACTCCAAGAGGGCCTCCCATATATAGTAGTCTGGTAGTTCTTTATCACTGTCAAATTCAATTTCCTGATCCTTTGGATGGTCGGCATCGATGAGTGCCTCATGTCACTGCTCCTTCTCCAACGGCCACACTTCAGATACTAGGTATGACAACCCTGAAGAGGAGGAGGAGGAAGAAGAAGAATATCTGAAAAACATAGTGGACTCAGTCAATGTTGATGCATCGGCTCGCGAGAGAAGGGCTAAGAAATCAAAAGAAGCATCTTACTCACGCTTACCACCATGACCAGCTCTAGCAAGACATTCCACTTCATTGCCTCGACCTAGTGCAATCTATGAGAGGGTGCCCTTGAACTTAGGTACAAGTTTAAGGTCACACACTTATGTAGAAGAGAAGGAAGATGATACTGAAAGTGAGGAGATGGAACATGAACCAGTGGATGTTGTATCCAAGTTAGAAGAGGACAGGTTGAGATGGGTGGGAAAGCAACCAAGGGGAACCACCTATGGAAGGGGAACGATAAGAAAAGTTGTGATGAGGCTTCTCCACCCCGAGTGCTTGACAAGGAGGGTGAACCCCACTAGCAATGCATGTATGACTACTGTTCAAGCTTTAGGGATCAACTACACATTCAAGGGTCAAATGCAAAGTTGTGGGTTGTATAAGATCTAGATCTTGATTGAGGTTGAAGAAACCTATTTGGAGCTTACTCATGAATTCATTACAACCTTAGAGAAGGTACAGTACCAGGGAGAAAATGCCATCAGGTTCAAGCTAAATAGGTCCACACATGTTCTTAAAGTTTCCCAAATCAAGGCCATCTTTGCCCCCAATTAAGAAATGGCAGAGAAATTCAATGAAGGAAGACTTGACAAGAGTGGTAGAGCAGATTACTCCAAGATGTGGAAGACAATTTTTGGTCAAGATACATTTTTGTAGGAAAATCCTAGACCAGTAAGTTTTACAACCCCTTAATGAGATTCCTATAGAAGGTCCTAGCAAACACTTTGTTTGGCCGTTATGACAATCAAGGGTATTGCTCACAAAAAGATTTGTTTATTATGACCACAATTGCAAGTAGGGGATTTGTAAACATAGGTTCCATGGTGATTGATCACTTGAAGACAATTCCCTCCAAGAGTAAAAATCCATTCATCATGGGAGGGATTATCACCACAATGGCAAAGGCAGTGGGCTAGAATCTTGATGGGCTTACCAAGGTAGACGGAAGAAAATATGTTGATCCAAATTATCCAGCTAGGTCCCAAATGATCACCCTCAGAGATAGTAAAATCTTTTATGCTTTAAACCCCAGATTAGTTGGAGTCACCTTAGAGCTCCCATACCACACCACTCCCTACTCATTGATGTGGGCCCACCGGAGAACTCTTTTGAGGTGATAGCACAGTATGAGGAGGATCACCCAAGAGAGGGGTTCACTACACAAAATTTGGATTTACAAGATGGAGGAGAGACAAATGTTCCAGAGCAATAACACATTGTTGAGAAGCAACCACACAACTGAGAAGGGAGGACCTTAATACGCAGCCACCTCCAACAAATGCATGTGACATGTCCCCCATTCATGCATAATTGGAGGCAATTTAGTAGACATAATAGTCCATGTGGTTTGATCAGTATAGGATGCATCATCAGATCAACCACATATACCACTATCATCATGCGCAGGTGCAGAGGAACCCCCAATGGGGGAGGACTTTCTTGTTACCAAGAGACATACCCGCCTCCACTGGCGGACTACTGGGGCCATTACTACCAGCACCCACCCCCGCACTCAGCCCACCACAGGATCCCACACCACTACAACCATGACTTCTACCCTATCATTCCTAAGCTTTAGTTTGATGTTGAGGACAACATGATTCAAAAGTTTGGGGTGGTAGGGTGATAACCCCTCATTTATCAGCTTATTTTGTTGATTCTCTATCTCGTCTAATTACTTTTTATTTGCTTTTTCTTTCTAGTTTAGACTTTACCTGGTTTGCATGCCTTCATATCATGTAGTTTGCTTTCTTGTCATTTTTGCAAAATTTTAAAAAACATTGCTCTTTTTGCCATGCATTGCATATCATGTAGATTTTTTGTAAATTTTGCATGTTTTATCTAGGATTTCTTGTTTACTATTTTAAGTTCAATAATATAGGCTTAGATGTGATTGAAGGCAACTTGGCACCATTTTGGCCAATTTTTCTCAAATTTGAGATTTCTTGTCTAAAAGTGTGTTTCAACCCAGTCTCTACTTTCTAATTTAAAAATGATGACCTTTGACAAATGCAAGTGAATTATCATTATTTAGTGCTAAATGGTATCAATTCTTGACTTTTAACATGTGTGTCACCTCTCTTGGGTTTGTGAATGTTTTGGTTGAATTGTGACTTGAGCAAGCTATGAGCGCTCAGTGCCTATGAAGTCACTTGATAGAAGTATCGATATTAGGTTGTTCATTCATGTGGTGTGATATTGTTGGATGAAGTGTTGGATTAATTGTCATGCAGGATATCTTATGCTGAGAATCACACCAGTAACCCCTCTTTGACCCGATTCTTTGCTCACCATCTTCTTACCCCTCCACCTCATGAAATGATGCCAAAGTGCACATATCAGCCGTGGCCACCTCCAAAAGTTTGGGGTGGCCACATCTACATCTCACCACTTCACTCTCGTTATCATATGCCCTATCTACTCCAAGGGCAAAGAGGGGAAAATGCAAAAAGAAAATAAAAATATGCTTCTATTAAGAACTTCTAAATAAAGAAAAGATGAATGCTCTATGTAATAGCACTCCAAAATCCTATCACAATCCTTTCTTCCATTTTCATACCCATTAAGCTAGGAAACATCAAACCTATCTCATTTTTCCCTTTTTCACAGCCATGTGGGTCATTTGGTGTGACTTGAAATATAAGGTTGAAAGTATGATGGTGAAACAACACTCCTAGTCATACTTGATTAATGTTGTCATAATATGGTCTAATCAAAACTACATGAAAGAAATATGGATAGCTTGTGTGTCTTATACACTATATTTGATGTTCGTATGATTTGTGTTATTTTCATGAGTGGTTTGTGAAAGAAGGAGAGGAGAGAGGTGGAATGCATGTACTTAGTCAACTATTGATCCCATTCAATAATAATCATTCATTACATTGCATTTATCATTTCTTGATTGTGGAAAAATTACAGAGAGATTGAGTTGGAGCATACTTGAGGACAAGTATGTTTCAAGTTTTCGGTGGTGATTCAGCCCTATTTTAGGGCTTAATCTTGTGTCATATTGCATTTCAATCGCATCTAAACCTATTAGATTACATGTTACTTCCCTCAATATGCATATTTGTATAAAATGTACTTATGAATGTTAGTTGCATATTTTTTAGGCACGTGGACCAAACTTGATGGAAAAGAGAGAAGGAGTGATCTTAGGGTTTCTCTACCCTTGGAGAGACCACAAGTGAAGCCTGATGCTCCCTCAACCTACCCCTAGTGGCCAAATATCCATTGAAGCAAAGATGTCAAAGTCAATCTCAAGAATCAAGTCAAAGTGTTGATCCAGAGACCAACATGGCCGTGGTACCACAGAACGACCATGCTAGGACACTTGCAAAATCAACAGGTTCAAAGCTCAATTTGTGTAGAAATTCCCATGGCCATGGTACCACAGAACGGCCATGGTGCACTGACTCCAAAATAGTCGCTCTGCATAGCACGACCATGGATATACATGCATGATAACTTATATGTTGTTCTATATCTCCATGAATCTAGGAACTTTTGCTTGCATTGTCTTATTCGGTCTACATATAGAAACTGATAACATTCGAGATTATGCACGATTATACACGAAAGATCCTTTTTTGGCTCTCTCTTTAGTCCTGTGTCTCTTATCCCTAGGAGGTCTTCCTCCACTAACAGGTTTTTTTGTAAAACTCTATCTATTCTGGTGTGGATGGTAGGCAGGCCTATATTTCTTAGTTTCAATAGGACTCCTTACGAGCGTTGTTTCTATCTTTTTTTATAAAGGGCACCTGTCGCTCTTATATATTGTTATCTTTAAAGGAAATTCGTACAATATCGTCATCAAAGTTCTCGAGAAGACTTCGAGAACCTTCAAGCTGATAGGCAGTCGAAGCCAAGGCATGGGCTACCCCATTACCTTGCCTTCTTACAAAGCTTACATTGAAAGAAAGGAACTGTGAAGAAAAATAGATAATGTTTTGTACTAGTCAATTATCTAAAAATAATCAAGTTATTAATGACTGGATGAAACTAAGAAATAGTACTGCATAGAGAACGATCGTGGAGATGGGCAGTTAAATTTGAGCCAGCACGGCTGCGGTACCCACCATGGTCGTGCTACCCTAACCTCACCACGGTCGTGCCATTTTTAGAACAAACGTGACGTCTTCTCTATGATTTATCATCACTTGTCACCATGATGATTCCCATCCACTACAACCATTCTCACCCCTCCTCACCATGGATGTGGTGACCACCACGATCGTGCTACCGACAAAAACTATCTACTATTGCACTCTTTTTCCCATACTACCACTACTTGACCTAGTGCTACCCGCACACCTATATATACCTAGGTGGAGGCTCAGGCACGAGATTAGCTACCTTCTACCACCTCCTAGCTCCCCATTTTCTCCCCTTAGCCATTCCACTCCATTTCCACCTCCATTTCACCATTTCCACCACCTAAATCCTCTTTTCCAAGCCTTTCATCTACTTCCGACCATCATTCCACACGATTCCATCAAAGAAGAAGGAGGAGGTTGACCTTGCAGTAGTTAGAGAGGAGTATTCACTCATCTACACTGAGCTCCATGGCTACTTCTTCCTCTTTCTCCCTTCTTTTTATATTTTCCATTGTTATGAGTAGATAGGCCCCTTGGGTGGGCTATTTGGGGGGTGTAAATGTTACTTTGATACCATGTTGGGGGGAAATGATATGTAAACTTTTTAATTCCATTTTCTAATGATTATGTTTTGTTTCTATCTCATTCTCCATGAATTTCTTGTTGGTTTGTGCTTGAAATCAATTTGGAATTTAGGGAAATTGATTATATGTGTGAGTTTTGGGATTTTCTCCTAGGTCCAATTCTTAGATCCCTAGATAGCTACCCATCCTCCTACATCCAAATCAATTCTTCTAACCCTAGTCAAGAAATCTATGTATCTATTTTAGGTGAATTTGGTGTGATTAGCATGGACCTTTATCAAGGTTAGAATGTCAGTGATGGGAGGCCTAAAACCTCACTTCCACTCCCATTACTAACCTCATTCCCTAATCATCCTAAAATCATATAACCCAGAAACTAATGCTTGTTTAGATTCTAATTGAATTACACCCAAGCCCTAACCCAATTGACCCTCGCAAGGGTAGTAGGGAGTGTTAGGGACTAGTTCCCCTATACACAACCTAGCATATCCATGGCCAGTTAGTAGCTTAGACTAATTCACTAGATTGTAGCTCATTGTTTAGTTTGGATAATCTAAACGGAATCATAATTTTCACATGTCACCCCCAACTTAGTGATAAGTGCATCCAGTAAATAGCCCACATCTCCTTCAATTTCTTTAAAACCCTAGTTTCCATCTTGCTTAGCTAGTGTTACCTCAATTAGCTCTTTTCTTGCCTAGATAGATTCTTTCCCTGTTCTTTCTTTGTTCTTGCTAGCTTAGGTCTTTACTTTCTCTTTTTCTCTATTTTCTAGTCTAGTGTAGTTTAATTCCCTTCTTTCTTGTCTTAGTGTAAATTGATCTCTTCTTTCCTTTTCATACCTAGGTTAGTCTTTTCCTACTTAATTAGTCTTAATCTAGTCTAGGGTTAACTTAGATTTCATTCTAGCCTTTAATTTCTTTCTGCTCACATTAGTTTAACAATCAAAATCACCTACAAACCCTTAACCCTACACTTTGTAGTAGGAATCTAGAAAAACAAACCAATCTCTAGTGCCTGCCTTTCTCGCTGTGGATTGACCCTATAGTTGCCTGCCTCCTATAATATCACATGACCCCATGTGCTTGTGGGTGTAGTGTTTTAGTTTGTGTGAGTATATTGAGTGTAGGTCAATATAAATTTTGAAAGTGAATCCACATGTGTGCCTCCATCCACGAAGTTGCATCCATTCAAGTCTCAATTGAGGGGTGTGTAGAGACATTGGCAGGGGAAGACACAGAGTTTAGACATATGAATAGGTTTGGGATAGGTGGGGTTGGTCGATAGCTTGATTTTACATGAGTTATAAGAACGTATACAAGTGTAGTACAAATAAGCACATATACATAATAATTCAAATATTTGATACTTCAATCTTGATCGATTTTTCTCACCAAGCACTCTATACCTGAAACACTTAAATAGCATGTTAAATCCACAAATGAGAAATGTTTCTCATCCTCAAAAGGTAAGATGAGATAATCTCCAATTTAGCCAACAATCTCCCCCTTTATTAAGATGACAAAGCATTTTGATAAACAAAAAATTGAAATGAAATTCTCATACCTTGGTGAGATATTCCTTTAAGGCATATAATGTCACTTTTAAAGGCGTCGGTTGTATAAATACACCGACACCTAAACAATTAAGTGTCGGTTCATTAAATAAACTGATATCAATCTGTGAAGGGTGACCAGACACGGGTATCGCTTTTAATCAGTTTCGGTTCCTTAATAAAAAACCGACACCTAAAATTTACCGCCAAATCCAAAATTTCCAGCAAAAAAAATTACCTCCAAAATTTAACATATAGCGTCGGTTATTAACTAATAAACTGACGACTAAAGATTATTCGTGAGACAGAAATTGGGCACATTTTGGTCGTCGGTTATACTACAATGACCGACGCTTATTGGTTTTCCCACGCTATCCGTGGGAAATTTTTCACACCCTTTGAGCGTCGGTTTTATAAAAAAACCGAAGACTATGGTCATTAATGGAGAACAATTTTTTTAATCGGCATATGTATATAGATGTCAGTTTTTTCTAGTTATAACCGACGACTATAATAGAGAATAGGTGTCATTTTTTTGGAGAACCGACACCTTTAGTTTTACGTGTCAGTTATTTTGAATAACCGACACCTATTGTTAACTTAACAGCACCCACGCGAGCCTGACTCTTCCCCTTTCTCTATTTCATTCATTCTCGCGCTACTCCAGGGTTTGGTCTGGCGATTTCTCCTTTGCCCCCACCTCCGCTTCCGCTTATTTCGCCCGCACGCTGCTCCACTTACTTGCTGGTCCTCTGCCCACCTCCACCGCCACTTGCCCTCAGCCCCGGCGGCCTTCTCTCCTGCTCCGGCGGCCTGCTCTCCTGCTCCGCTGATCCGACGGCCTTCTCTCCTGCTGCTCTCCCTGCACCGCCACCGCTCGCTGCTGCTACTCTCCCCACTAACGCTGCCGAAGGTACCTGCTCTTCTCTTCTTCCTCCTCTTCTTCCTCCGCCCTCAAGCAGGTACCCTGCTTGTGAAATCACAGGTTGGCACGACCGTGCTGGGCAGCACGGCCATGTTGGTAGCACGACTGTGCTGCATAGCACGGCCGTGCTGCATAGTACGGTCGTGGTTGCTGATTTTGTGCTATATTACTCAATTATGTGTGTAATTATTATTTTGATGATTTTGTGCTATATTGCTCAATAGGATACCTAAATTTGTGTGTAATGATTATCTTGATGTTGAATATTCATCTACATTGGAAATGTCGAAATCAATGTTATAGAATGTGATACCTAGACTAAGGTATGATTAAGACTACAAGATGTTGCGATTGTAAATCAACCTATAGGATATGAACAAATCTTGTGCTTGCATATATTTGTGTTTCTAATCCTCATGCTTGACCTAATTTAGTATCCTAATTTTATGCATGTTGAAATAAGATTCAAACTTGTTCATTCTAGCATCCTAATTTGATTTGATTATGTGCTTTGATATATGGAATCATGGTTTATTTAGTGTTTATAAGAATGACAGCACATGTATTTGTTGGCCTAGAAACCCGTCTAAGATTTACTCATTAGGAGTAAATCTTGGATAGTCCCCGGTTTGGGACTGTTCTTGAACACCTAATCTCACTTAGGATGTAAGTGTATAATGTGTATTTGGTTTTCAAGAAAATTTCAGTAGCATTTCCTCGTTTGTTATCTAAGTGCATATGTACTTAGAGAACAGCGGGGAAATACTGCTGAAATTTTCTTGAAAACCCAATACACATTATACACTTACTAGTGAGATTAGGTGTTCAAGAATGGGATAGGTCGTACACATTTATTATATATAAGAATGACAACACATGTATTTGTTGGCCTAGAAACCCATCCAAGATTTACTCATTAGGAGTAAATCTTGGATAGTCCCCGGTTTGGGAGTGTTCTTGAACACCTAATCTCACTTAAGATGTAAGTGTATAATGTGTATTTGGTTTTCAAGAAAATTTCGGTAGCATTTCTCCGTTTGTTCTCTAAGTACATATGTGCTTAGAGAACAGCGGGGAAATTCTGCCGAAATTTTCATGAAAACCCAATACACATTATACACTTACTAGTGAGATTAGGTGTTCAAGAATGGGATATGTGGTACACATTTATTATATATAAGAATGACAACACATGTATTTGTTGGCCTAAAGTTTTACCCATGAAAAAGCTCTAATCTGTTAACCCTAGACCCTAATCTTGTTATAATATATACTTGTTTTCTCTTGATCATAGAATGGATAGATCATGGATGTCCATTCACAATCGTTGCACCCCAGAGTTTATTTCTGGTCTTGACCAGTTTGTTAGATTTGTCAAGGAACATAGGAAACAACCTGGAGATAGGTTCTAATGTCCATGTAGGCATTATGGTAACAACTTGAAAGTCAACACTGATGACGAAATCAAAAGTCATGTCATGTGCAACGGGATTGTACAAGGCTATACAGAATGGCACTGGCATGCAGAGATTTCAAATCCGAAACCAGTGGATGTCGATAGCAGTGCTTGGGTGGAAGAAGAAATTGCCTCTGATGATGTAGATGTGAACGAACCAGTTCCAGTAGACATCGTTGATGCGATGCTAGATAGTTGTGGGGTAGAGCAAACCAATCCACCTTCCATCTTTAGAAACATTGTGCATGATGCTGAGATACCATTATACACATGTTGTACTAAGTTTATGAAGATTAGCGATGTGCTGGGATTGTATAAGATGAAAGCTAACAATAGATGGAGCGACAAAAGCTTCACGTCATCGCTGCCTTTGTTGAAAGAAATGCTTCCTGAAGGAAATGAGCTACCAATATCAACATACCAAGTAAAGAAATTGTTGTGCCCAATGGGAATGGATGCCAAGAAGATACACGCATGCCCGAATGATTGTGTATTATTTTAAAAGGACTATGTAGATTTGAAAGATTGTCCAAAATGTGGTGCGTCACGGTATAAATTAACGACTTCGGGGGAGTCCAAAATTGGTTCTCCTGCCAAGGTGATGTGGTATCTACCTGTAATATCACGGTTTCAATGCTTGTTTGCCAATCTGATAGATGCGAAGAATTCGAGGTGGCATGCAAATGTTAAGTAAAATAATGATGGGATCCTACGACATGCGTATGATTTCCCACAGTGGAAGAAGATTGATCTATTGTACCCTAATTTGGTGAAGAAGTTGGGAATCTAAGATTTGGGCTTTGTACAAATGGGATGAATCTGTACGGGACATTGAGCAGCCAACATAGCACTTGGCCACTCATGCTTGCAATATACAATCTTCCTCCCTAACTGTGTATGAAAAATAAGTATGTAATGTTGTCATTGTTGATATCGGGCCCTAAACAACCTAGAAATGATATCGATGTTTATCTTAAACCTCTAATTGATGACTTAAAGAAACTCTGGGGTGAAGGTGTGATGACCTATGATGCTTCATAAAGAGAGACATTTCGTTTGCACGCTATGTTGTTTGGCACTATTAATGACTTTCCAGCATATGGGAATTTGTCTGGATATAGTGTCAAAGGAGATAAAGTGTGTCCTATATGTGAAGAGAACACTGATTCAACAAAACTAAAACATGGTGGTAATACTGTATATCTTGGTCATCGAAGGTTCTAACAAAATTCCATCTGTATCGTAGGAAGCGCAAAGCATTCAATGGATTGAATGAGGAACAGAGTGCACCTAAACCTATACCAGGGGAGGTTGTTTATGAAAGAGTAAAAGACTATATCAATGAATTTGGTAAGAGATCACAATGTACTATGGCCACACGGAGTGACAAGTCTTTATTCAAGAAGAAGTCAATATTTTGGGATCTTCCTTATTGGAGTTCTTAGACAGTCAGGCATTGTATCGATGTCATGCACGTTGAGAAAAATGTCTGTGATAGTCTCATTGGTACTTTGTTGAATATACCAGGTAAGACTAAATATGGAATAAAATCCCGACTGGACCTACATGAAATGGGAATAAGGTCAGAATTAACAGAATTACGTGAAATGGGAACTCAGAGAACATACTTACCTCCCGCTTGTTACATATTGTCTAGAAAGGAGAAGAAATCTTTTTGTGAATGCTTGGTAAATGTTAAGGTGCCATAGGGTTACTCATCCAACATCTGTACATTGGTATCAATGAAAGATCTGAAGTTGATAGGTCTTAAATCTCATGATTGTCACACTCTAATGCAACAAATATTTCCCATGGCAATTCGATCTATATTGCCGAAGCATGTAAGGTTTGCAATCACCAGACTTTGTTTCTTTTTCAACAGTCTGTGTAACAAAGTTATTGACCCTGATACTCTCGATAATTTGCAAAGAGAAGTGGTTGTTACCCTATATCAGCTTGAGATGTATTTCCCTCCTTTGTTCTTTTATATCATGGTACATCTTGTTGTCCACTTGACTAGGGAAGTAATTGGGATCATTTTTCTTGCATTGGATGTATCTCTTTGAACGATACATGAGCGTTTTTAAAAGTGATGTTCAAAACCGTTATCGGCCTGAAGGGAGTATTATTGAGGGTTTTGTGGTGAGAGAGGTTATGGATTTTTGCAATGACTTTCTCAGTGCTAACGACACTCCTGGTAATGACAAGAATATTAACGAGAAATTTGGCAAAGGAATTTTGGGATCACGGGTGAAAGTAATCAGCCGTGAGCAGTTGCAACAAGGTCACTTGTATATTTTACACAACATGGACGAAGTGAGTGTTTATATCGAAGAACATAACAATTTCATCAAGAGACAATATCCACGAGCCAATACAATGTGACTTTCTAGAGAGCATAACAAGACATTTATTAAGTGGTTTGAAGATAAAGTCTTACATCAACTATCTCAAACACCAGATGATATTACTGAAACTATCAAATGCCTCACCTTTAAATCAAAATTGAATGTTATGTCTTATGAAGGGTACGACATTAATGGATTCACATATTACACAAAGCGCCAAGATGTTAACAGTGTCGTCTAAAACAGTGGGGTCACCCTTCAAGCGTCGACTATGTTTTTTGCAAGTGCAATGGATAAGAGTCCATGTGAAGATAAAATGTCATATTACGGTGTCATTGAAGACATATGGGAGTTTGACTACATAGATTTCAGAATTCCACTCTTCAAATGTAATTGAGTTGATAACACCAAAGGAGTTATAGTGGATGAATTAGGTTTCACTTTAGTGAACTTTGAAAAGATTTGCGAGAAGGGTGAACCATTCATATTGGCATCACATGTGAAATAAGTATTTTATATCGATGATCCTGCAAATGATAAATGGTTGGTTGTTCTTCAAGGTAAAAGACAGTTCATTGAAGATCCTATAGATGAAGAAGAGTACTATGATAAATATGATGACTCCAGTCCATTCTCAGTTGGGTTGCCAACACCAGCAAATATTGAAGCTAATGATGACTTGTATGTTCGCGGAGATCACAATGAAGGACTGTTGATTGATAAAAAAATCACAATATTAGAGGCATGCATGTTTATATTTTTTATATGTTTTATTTTTCTGAATGTGAACTTTACAATGTGAATTACTTTACAATGTGAATGTGAACTTTACAATGTGACTTTTACAATGTGAATTACTTTATAGTGTGAACTTTACAATGTGAATGTGAACTTTACAATGTGAACTTTATAGACTAAATTACTTTACAATGTGAACTTTACAATGTGAATGTGAACTTTCTGATGGCTAAGCATTCTCCTGATGACCGTGTTGTTGATTACCGTGAGGGTGAGGACATCAATGCACCGCCTCTCAATGTAAGTTTTAAAAGTATATCATATATTTATATCTACATGTCCATTTATAGTTATATCATGTAAGTGTGTTTATTTTGTCAAATTTTAGGTTGATGATGCACATGTACCCTCTGAAGCACTTGAGGCACTCAATGAGAAGCACCAAAAAGTTGACAAGTGAAGGGGCATCACTATGATGAAGAAGTTAATAGCGCAAAGGGGCAATGGACCCAAACTTGTTGTGGATTTTGATAATGCAGGAAATGCAATTGGAGTGAATCACAATTCGTTTGTTTCATATCTTGGGTATGTTACTCGTAGCCATTGCGGTTGTAAGATAGATTCTTGGCATAAACTTCCTAAGGGGAAGAAATACATAATATGGAAGGATTTATGCGTGAGTTATTATTAATTTGCAATTCTATTTTGTAGATTACTATTTTTTTAGATACTAGTTAATAGCAATTCTATTTTGCAGAGTATATTTGAATTGAATGAAAAGCTGCATCGTAAATGTGTGATGCAACACTGTGGGAGAGTCCTAAGGAACTATAGGACAAATCTTACCTGAGAATACATAAAAGAAGGTGACAAGAGGAAGAAGACAGCCACTAAATAGTGGAACTTCCTGGACAAAGAAGAATGGGACGCGTTTGTTGCTTCAAGACAAACTGATGAATTCAAGGTATTAGGCGTCACTGCCAATTTAATTAATATATGTTGTATTCACCTATTCAAGATTAACATTTAGTGTTACTAACTAAATCATTAATGTGCATACTAACTAGGCCCTCAGTGAGGTGCAAAAAGCAACGCGTGCACTGAATGTGCATGACCACAGAATGGGTCCAAAGGGTATGCAGGTATTCGCCAAAGACTACAGGCTGAGTCTACTGCTCAGTCTACTACTACTCAGGAGTCCTCTACTATAGGTACCACACCTCTGCCTTGCCATGATGTCTGGATAGTTGGGAGACAAACTAAGAAGGGAGTAATAAGTAAGCCCGCAACTGCTGAGGCGGCTGCAAAAATGGTAAAATACAACTCTTAGATAAATCATTCGAATATTGATTATTTGTGGTGTTTACTTAATTACAAATTTTTGTTTTGGTGATTAGCGGGAGCTGCACGAGATGAGGAAACAAGGCAAGTTCATCCCTAGGGGCACAAGGGATGAATTGACCGTTTCTTTGGATAACCCAAAGCATCATGGACGTGTTAGGGCTACAGGCGCTGGTGTGGGCATAAAAGTATTCTTTGGGCCATTTCAGCGCAAACACATCCCAAAAGCGGGACTTTCACAATAAGACGTAACCTATTCTTTCTTTAGAATGTTACTGTAAAAGAGAATTCAATATTCATAAGCTAACGTTTTTTATCCATGTATAGGTAGATAAGATAGTTTGTAGGAAACTCGAAAAAGCAATGAGCAAGTGGCAGGCATCTCTGACTACCACTCAGCAGACAGTACCTATGACGTCCCGCTCTACTCCTACTGTAGAGGTTGGGAGTAGTAATCCTGTAGACCCACCTAGCACATCCACTGTAAGTATTTTTATAACATAGTAGCTAGTCTTTTCAAGATGATATATTTTCAATATGATATGTATATATGTATATAACATTCTTTACATAAATTTGTAGGGGTTGAAGCCATGCCGTCTAAAAATTAAAGAATTTGTCATTGCAGATGCATCAGCTTACCCATCCCTACCAGGGGAAATGTTTCATGGGTCTCCACTACCATATGGTTGGGTTCGTGTGAGCCCTCTACGTATATTCCCCAGTTGGGTGAATGAACAATTGCCATATGCCCACCCAGATTGTAAAACGCTTGGTGAGGCAGAAGGCGAAGTGATATTGTGGCCAAAAGCGGATGTCGTCAATACTGAAATTGTATGGTAAATTTACATTATGTTAAATTGTTAGTGTGTGTGTGTATATGAGGTCAATTTATCTGAAATTATATATACAGGTTAAAAAGAAGACACCCAAAGCATCTAGGCCTCCACCTCCACCTCCACCTCCTACATTACCAAGTTGGGTTCCACATGACCTACCATACCCGTTAGGTCCTAATTGTAGGGGTATGGCAATATGGTTAGGCGAGCATGATATAAATTGCCCTATAACTATTTCTATAGATGTGGATGCTGCAGGTTAATCATACGAAAACAAACTATTTATACAAGATATTTTGGAGTTGTTTCACTATGATTGGATGAATACATCTATGATAGAGCTATGGATAAGGTGAGATCTTCTTTATACATCCATATACCTTGTGTAGGATCTGGTGATCTGGTTTCTTATATATTAATGCATATGTAATACATGTTTTGCAGCTACCTATGCAAAGTATGTGCATATTTTTCATTTGAACATGTAGGGTTTTTTATTCCATCTTTGATTAGTGTAGTAGCTAAAGATCCTTCGTCAGTTCAACATTATTGTTGTGATGCTTTTACAAATTTTGGTCAAAATAAGAAGACGGTGATAATAGCTCCATTCAATGTGGAGTAAGTTTACTTTGCTTATAATTTGGACTTAAGAAAATTACATTTTTATTGTGGATTTTGAGTTATTAATTTTTAACTTTTTTACCTCTAGGGGTACGCATTGGGAGTTACTAGTTATTGTCCCCAAGACGTTCACTGTATATTATCTTGATCCTAAGGGGACTAAATTGAATCCAACATATGGACACGCAATGAAAATGGCATTATTCTGGTGAGAAATATTTCATTTTCATATACGTTAACATATGTTATTACATTACTATTTAATTATGCAATTTACTATGTCACATTAACATGTAGGGGTTTGGATGAGTTAAAAAAGGCTAGAGGAAAGGTCCCCAGGAAAAAGAACCAGCCAATAATTTGGGAAAATGTGAAAGTAAGTTCCCGACTCCAATGTATATATTATTTATGTGAACTGTGCTTAGTTATATTTTTTTAATATTTTGTATGTTTCAATTTATGGTGTGCTACACAAGACAATGGATGGGCATGTGCATACTATGTGATGCGATTTATGCACATGATTATCCAACATGCCTTAGTGGACATTGATACCATACATGAGGTATTATATATAGTCTCATTAGATAATATGAAATATATCAATCTTATTTATATATTATTAATTATATATACACATCATTCTATTTGCAGGTGTTTAAAATTGACCCAACTACAGGAAAGGCCTTGTTATATGTTCATGCTCCCTATACGAATGAAGAATTAAATGATGTAAGAGAAGAATGGGCAAAAGCCATACAAGTAGTGGGGGTTTTAAAATATAATTGGGATGTTGATAGCGAATAATGACTAAAGAATGATATTTTGTAAATAAATTTTTCTGAATTGTCATGTGTGAATGTTTCTACATGTGTTTGAATGTTTATGCATGTGTGAATGTGAAAATGAATGGAACTGCTGGTTGCTACATGAATGTTTCTACATGTGTGAATGGGAAAATGAATGGAACTACAGATCGCTACCTGAATATATCCACAAGTGTGAAAATCGAATGGAACTGCATGTTGCTAAATGTGTGAAAATTAATATTGTTAATTTTGTAGATTTGTGGCCTGTTGTTGGATGATATCAATGGATGTCGTAAACCTACAGTCCATAACTGAACTACAGGTTCTCATCCTGCGACCAGCCACAGCAGGCCAGCAAACTGATAAGGAAAAAAACATACAATCGGCGTCGGTTATTTGCATAAAACCGACGATAATGGATTACAACGTCAGATAAACACAAAAATCGACGCCTAAGGAAGCGGATATGGCATCGGGTATAATTAAAAAATCGACGCAAAAGGTTCTGGCCTCAGTTGACATATTCGTAACCGATGTCTATTTTCGTAATTAGCCAGACACCATGACCGTGGTGGCCAGACACCACAGCCGTGGTGGCCAGACACCACAGCTGTAGTGGCCAGACACCACGGCCGTGCTGGACAACACGGTCGTGGCAGTTGGCCAAACAACACGGTCGTGCTGGCCAGCACGACTGTGGTAGAGGTTGATATGGCGTCAGTTTTCATTAATAAACTGACGCTTATAGTGCCCTAGATGGCACCCTTTCTGTGGCGCGAATGTTTATGGCGTCGGTTTACATTCTAATAACCGACTCTTATACCCCCTGCTGGTGCATTTTCGGTGGCGCGCGAAGGGTTATGGGGTCGGTTTCAAAACCGACACCTAAGGATCTGCCTTTTAGCGGTGCCCACATAGGTGTCGCATTAAAACTGACGCTAAAGGGCTTAAATAACTGACACTAAAGGCCGGTTATGTACTAGTGTATAATATGACATGACCCCATGTGCTTGTGGGTGTAGTGTTTTAGTTTGTGTGAGTGTATTGAGTGTAGGTCAATATAAATTTTGAAAGTGAATCCACATGTGTGCCTCCGTCCACGAAGTTGCATCCATTCAAGTCTCAATTGAGGGGTGTGTAGAGACATTGGTAGGGGAAGACACAGAGTTTAGACATATGAATAGGTTTGGGATAGGTGGGGTTGGTCGATAGCTTGATTTTACATGAGCTATAAGAACTTATACAAGTGTAGTTCAAATAAGAACCTATACATAATAATTCAAATATTTGATATTTCAATCTTGATCAATTTTTCTCACCATGCACTCTATACCTGAAACACTTAAATAGCATGTTAAATCCACAAATGAGAAATGTTTCTCATCCTCAAAAGGTAAGATGAGATAATGTCCAATTCAGCCAACAATCTCCCCCTTTATGAAGATGACAAAACAATTTGATAAAAAAAATTGAAATGAAGTTCTCATACCTTGGTGAGATATTCCTTGAGTGTCATAAAAGGTGTGCACATTTATACTAGAGAGGTACGGAATTTGTCATCCAGCTCTAAAAGTAAAGTGCAACAATTACATTATGGTAGTGTGTCTCTCAACTCGAAAACTTAATTAAAACCCATAAAAACTGAAGGAATTAAGTTTTCTTTAGATTAGTTCTGCCCCTTTGTCATTTCAAAAAGTAAAAGAACACTCCCCATTAGTAGAATACTGCCCCTAAATATGATGCTTAAAAGAATGTCAAATTTAGCCATATTAGTCATGAGTCAATACTCAATTAAGCTCAATTCATTGATGGAAGAAAGCATTACATAGTTTCTCAGAGGAAAGATACATAAGGAGTCCGCAAATGAAAGATACTTAAGGATAGTTAAACGATTACAAAATATGTCACTTGAATGATTTAAGGATAACATCCACCTTTGGATCCTTCCCATAGAAAGGTGTAATGCCATACTATTTCACAATAGTTCCCCATTCCAATGCACCGGTGTTGGCAAGAGCATAAGTTTCAAGCAATGTGGGTTCTCGGTCAAAGTGGAAATGAGTTTCTATGTCTTGAATTTGCATGAGTGAGTATTGGTATGGGTAAGTTTGGTGGATGGTAGAGGTGGGACTTGAGTGTAGTTGATGTATGGATTTGGTATGATGCATAGGCATAGTTATTAGGAGTATTTGGGGTCAAGGATTGCATTTTCTGGTAAAGATAGGTAATGGCCTTGTGGTTCTAATCAAAGTATCTCCCAATTTGATATGCTACACCTTTAATATAGGAGACATCTTTGGCCTTCTTCATTTCTAGCCCTTTTGTGGCCAAAGTCTATGCCATTTTGTCAATGGTGTTTTGATTATCCTTTGAGGGCCTATCATAGGGATAGCCTAGTTCACCTAATACTTTTCCAATTGAGTGTTGAATGATTTGGCAAACAAAATCAGCATATGGTGGATTGCCAGAGAAGTCAAGCATATTGGAAAGGATAATGTGAATAAAATTGATGGGGATGCGTTCAAGAATTGCATATACCAAGTACATCCTAAACTAGAGAATTTCAATCTTGTTAGCTCTAGGATAGATGTTGTGGCTAATGATAAGGTTCAATATCCTAGCTTTAGGGTTAGAGATGTGACAAAGATGTCTCTTTTGATGTCACTAAAGCTAAGTGTGTTTTGTTGATTTGAGGAGATCTTGTTGACAAGATTTTCAGTGGTGAAGTCGACAAAGTTAACATATTCGACAACATATATTTCTAGCATTTCCAATAATTAGTTTTAGAAAAGAAAAAAGATATCCCATTTACCATGGTGGTGAAGGAATAACGGTTATTGGTGTCCCTCATTAGGTTGGCATAAAACTAGATTTCCAGGATACTTGATCTACCTCGCTGATGCTTTTCCCACGCGCGCTTGATGAATGCATATTCATCCTAATTTTAGCAGCCTTATTAGTCAAGTTTAGCATTCATATAGATTAGTTTTCATTAGAACACCTTTTTTTATCTACATAGGTTTTTATGATAATTTGTAGGAATTTATACTTTTCTGGACTCCCTTTGCATGTTTTGAACTCTATCACGCTGCAATAAGTTGGCCTAGGTTTTGAATTCTATCACTCTACTTCCTGGACTAAAATGGATTTTGAGCACTTTTAGAAGGTAGATCGATGCACAAAAATTGCGTCCAAGACCAAAATCAACCTATCAATCGACGTGCCAGTTGACATCAAAATCAATGAGCAATCAAGAGCTCGATAGCCTCGTCGATCTCCTAGATCGACATACTCAATGCTCGATAGTCATATCGACCTCCTTGGTTGACATTCAAGAGGAATGACACTCAGGCTCAACGATGTCCAAGGTCAAAATACAATCCATCGATAACTGAGGTCAACAGTCTTGTCAACCCCTCTCCTCAACAACATCATTTGCCAGCAACTGAGAAGAAATCATCCTATTGATCTATTGTTGTCGACACTCTTGTTGACGTCCATAACTACCCGATAGCCTTGTCGATCCTCAAGGTGGACAGTCATGTCGACCTCCAAGAAATATGACAGGAAGTTCAAAATCCATCGGCCGATTGACCCATCAACCAACAACTATGGTCGAGACTGATGGAAATAGGTCGACAGCCTCAACCCTATAAATAGGCCCCCAGTGCATCCGTACAACACATTTCAGAAATTCTGAAGACAAGAACGTCGAAAGACCACCAATGAGATTAGAGCAAAGATGAGACCTATCAACCAAGCTAGTACTATTGACTTAGATTGGCGATACCTATTGACCTCAAGTATAGATCAACATATCTATTTCATCGACATTTCTAAGTTGTCGCTCTTCTTATCCAAGGCAATTAATCTCTTCCCCAAGTTGTTGTCCGTTCCCCTACTTCCACTGCAAGTCAGGGTTAATTCCCAAAGGATAAACAAGGAAGGAAGTCTGTCTTCACATGCAACATCGAGCCTCTTTTACCATTATCATGATTGTAATAGCATCCTCTTCCTCTTCTTGTGATATTAATCTTGTATTGTCAAGGGAGTAGTCTTTTCACTAGGGTGTGGGGACCAGCCGCAATTCCCATTTGTTGCAATTTCTTCATGTTCCAATACTTGTATTAACTCATTTAATTCATAGTGAATTGTTTATTGCATGTCTTGTGGATTGATCACTCACTTTACATGATTCATATAATCTTTTACAGCGAGAACTTCAACATTTAAGATATGAATGTTGACTAGCTTTGGTTGACCCCATGACAAGAACTTCCAACTAGAAGTCTCTGGAGTAGGGAATAGAGGATCTATGAGTAACGAGACATCAAGCTTATAAGGATATCTATTCATGCAAGTTTCTGACGCCAAACGGGGAAATTTGCCTAACTCTAATTATATCTTCATACAGGTTCGGATTTGAATGATTGCGCAGATTCGAGTAGTGGCGATGAAACCGAGTACCACCCCAGTGTTTCCATCCATTGATAACTAGAATTTAAATCTTTTTTGGGGGGAAGCCAAGAGGATATTTATTCATCTTGCCCTCCTCTTGCAAGCCAATACAGGAACAATTACATGGTAACATTCTTGGGAAGAAACGAAACATGGTAGTAGTACTAACATTACATTTATCATCTTTCAAAGTGAAACTAATGCAATCAGGAGGTTGACTATAGTCGTGGCATCCTGTCATGTGTTTTTGGTGATTCTTAGCTAACGTGTATGCAACACAGTTGCCCTTCCTTCCTTCAAACTTCACTATCCATCCCGGGTTAATTGATTTATGCCTTTGTATCCGATTTATGATAGCTGCAAATCTGGGATTCTCTTATGGTGATCGGTTCGTCATGTCTAAGAACCCTTTACAGTTAGACTCAAAGAAGACCTTCGGCATATTGCTAACTATAGCAATTTTGTAGGCTACATCTAGAGCAATAGCTTCTGCAAGCATAGCAGACTTGGCTTCTATTTCCCTCACGTGTCTGCCCACCCATTTGCCCTCTTTGTCTCGTGCAATCACCGCAATCGTGGCCTTTTTTTTGTCCATGCCGTGTCAATGTTTATCTTTAAAGATTGCTCTGGTGGCCTTACCCATTCTGCTTTTTCCACTGTCTTTGATTCTATTCTTGAGCAGTCATTCTCCCACACCAGGAGATTCATGCGAACTTCCCTTTCTATTCTCTGAACAAGGATATGTTTGGGGGGTTTTAACTTGTTGGAATACCTGCTCATTTCGGGCCCTCCAAAGCATCCAACAGGTAATTAAAAAACTTTGTAACCTCGGTCCATCCTATTTCACCTGCTCCTTGAACCAGTTGCGTTCTTTTGTATGGAAGAAATCAGTATGATTTTGAGTGTTAAGCATAGCTTCCCACACCTCCTTTTAGCCTGGATAGTCTCTCGACGCATGAGACATGGTTTCCTCCTCCAACTAGCACCATTCGCATAGGCTACTGATAGCTAGTTATCATTGTACTCTCTTTGTATTAATCAGTAAAGCTCCATGAATGGCCAACAATGAGAACATTCTCACCTTTGCTGCTACTTTAACCTTCCATATCTTATCCCACTCTCCTTCCACCTTAATGTGTCTTTCTTTTCTCAGTATCTCATATGCAGATCTAGCAGAGAAAGAGCCATTTTCAGTGCCCGTCTACACCCTTATGTCCCTCCCTCTTGTTATTTCAGGAGGTTTGATGTTCCTGATCTATTGTGTAATGCTTTTGGAAGCGAGGCCTGAAGGAACCCCTCATCCCAGTATCCATTGTCCATTCTTACACTCGCCACAGATAAGTCGGATAGGGCCTCCGGGATAGCTTGCACTGCCCACTCAGCTAGTTTGGTGTTGGGTTCCACCCAGTTATCATGCCAACACTGTGTAGTTTCTCCGCTCCCAGGTACTAGCACAAAATTTTCCTGAAAAAGTTGTTTAGGGTGACAAGCGGCTCTTGCTCGTCTGGACATGTTCATCCCTTTTCCATTGCTATAATCGTCAAATTTCTTCTTCATATATCTGCACCAAAGAGACGGTCTACTTTTTGCTAGATCCCAGGCATTCTTTGTGATGAGGGTTGCATTCCATTCTTTCATTGCCTTCTTCCCAAGACCCCCTTCCTTCTTACTACAGTTTATTTTGTTCCAAGCCACCAATGACATAGGATGTTCTTTGTGACTACCTCCCCATATGAATCGACGTATAGAGAAGTCTATGTGATTACATAAACTCACTAGTAATATAGCAGTTTGCATGGCGAAGAATGGAATAGCTTCAAGTGAAGCTTTAGGAAAGTAGTAATGACCCGCCAGGGATAAATTCCTCACAGCCCTTCCCTTCGTTCTCCCTTCTACTTTCTCTAGGATGCTTGTGTAGCTCATCTTTGTAACCTTTGAGTGAATAATAGGGACTCCCAAATATCTTCCAAGCTCCTCCATCTCCTAAAATGTATAGATATTGCTGATTCTCGTACGCATAGTCTTAGGCACTTCTCTAGAAAAGAAGATTTGTGTTTTCACAATAGAGACTTCTTGCCTCGATGCCTTCTCAGATTCTATGAAACATCTTTTGATAGTACGTATATGGGTACAAGATGCTTCACCAAAAAGAATCAAATCATCCGCAAAGCATAAGTGGGACATTACAATACCGCTTCGACCCAAGGTGATGGGTTTCCACTCTCCCCTATCGACAAGATCAAATATCATCTGGCTTAGTCTTTCAATACACAAAATGAATATGTATGGGGACAAGGGGTCTCATTATCTGAGTCCTCTGCTTGGCATGAAGGGTCGGGTGCTGGTTCCATTCCAAAGAATAGAACACTTATTTAACGCCTGGGTCCACTGCCCAAGGCTCTAGTAGAGTTTCAGGAATGAAGACTGGCCCCACAGACCACCACTAGCCTTAATTGCATGCTTTTGTCCACTCACGCGCAAGCCAGGATAAACTTCCCAACTGGTCACCCATCCTAGTACTACTCCAAGCTGAGCACGCTTAACTATGGAGTTCTTTAGAGATGGGCTCCCGGAAAAGGAGGTGCACCTTGGTGATATGGGTAGTCTAATCATTCCTTTTAAGATCATGTTATCCAAGGCCTCAAATCATGGGATGTTATAATCTCCCCCATTTAGACTCTTGACGTCCTCGTCAAGGCTCAACTATATGGCCTCAGAATCTCTTCCCCATTTTAGTGCAGACCCACAATGGCCCATGGACACCCAGCTCCCGATCAACAGAATATCAGCGCAAGGGTGGCTATGTCAACCATGGACAGCCCTTTCCTACATGCCTAGATCGCACGGCTCAAGACTGGCATGCCATGTCCATGTGGGCCCCACCTACTGAAGGGGAATTGGCTCTTATACCATTTGTAATGCCCGGGCCCACTGCCAAAGGCTCTAGTGGAGTTTCAGGAATGACGACTGGCCCCACAGACCACCACTGGCCTTAACTGCATGATTTTGTCCACTCACGCGCAAGCCAGGATAAACTTCCCGACTGGTCACCCATCCTAGTACTACTCCAAGTTGAGCACGCTTAACTATGGAGTTCTTTAGAGATGGGCTCCCGGAAAAGTAGGTGCACCTTGTTGATATGGGTAGTCCAATCATTCCTTTTAAGATCATGTTATCCAAGGCCTCAAATCCTAGGATGTTATAACTTACCTATCGTGATAGAGTTCATAATGTAGGTAATTATATTATTGGGCATTGTAGCCAGCTGAAGAGTGTTCCTGATAAACTCCCACGAAAGTTTATCATAGGCTTTGGATAAGTCTACTTTGATTGCCATCTGTGTTGGACCATTCTTCTTCGTCATCATAAGGATAACCTCTTATGTCATGGAAATATTGTTTGTTATGCGTCTCCCTGGGACAAAATCACTTTGCACCTGTGATATCCATCCGGGGAGGTGACATTTCAGTCTCTCAACAACTATCTTTGACACTAACTTCAGGCAAAAATTGTTAAGGGATATCAGTCATAGTTGATCACAGTTCACAGGGCTAGTGTTCTTCGGTATGAGGACAATCGTCGAATTGCACAACTCCTTAGAAAGTGCCTCTCCTCTTATGGCTTGCGTAGCTATCCTCGTAATCGATGCCTTCACAGTGTCCCAGTGGCTTTTCACGAACAGGCCATTGTCCCCATCTGGACCCGCCGCCTTTGTAGGGGTTTATGTTTTTTAGTATCTTCAAGCACTATGCCTCGTTGGGATCTACTGCTAAATCCTTTAGCTGGTCTCCTTGCAGCCTTCATAATTGCCCAGGGATGGTGTCTATGACATCTCATCGACATTCAAGTGATTCAGTAAGAATGTCTTGAAAAAGAGCTCTCTCTAGTTCGCCAAGTTGGGTTTCATCCGAGATCCAATCTCCCGCTTTCTTCTTAAGTTTCCGAATGGTGTTTGTCCTCCTCCTTTGTTTGATTTAGGCATTATAGAACATTGTGTTGGAGTCACCATTCTGCAACCAATTAATGTGACTTTTTAGCTTCCACTCCTCTTCTTCCTCTTTAACCATGGTATCAAGCTCTATCCGCATAGTGGTGTATATCGCGTCGGTGATGACACTATATTCATTCATTAGTTCCTTCTCAAGTTGTTCTATGTTTCGCATAACCATAGCCTTCCTTTGGTTCTTCTCATCTTGCTTCCTGTGGCCCCATTTGATAATGGTACCTTTGATGTGATCCAGCGCCTGGTTGAACTCAATATTGTGGTTCCAGTTTCCAACCATTATGGCCTTTAACTACTTATCACCTGCCCTTGCTGCTTTGGTCATGAATCTTATCTGACCCCTTCGTTGTTTGATCCGTTTAACTAGTAATGGATTATGGTCAGAATGCATATGAGGGAGGTGTTTAACTACAAATTGGTAGTGAGTTTGTATAAACTCTACGTTGGCCACTGCCCTGTTCAACCTTTGTTGGAGCGCACCTCTTTTGAAAGTGAACTTGGGCCCAGAAAACCCCATATCTAATAAGCTGACCACCATTAACGTTTCCTAGAATGTCCTAGCCTCTATAAAGTTATAATGTCTGCTTCCACTTCGCTTGTTGGTCATGCACGTAGTGTTAAAGTCCCCGAGAACTATCTACAGTTTGGTAAAGCGGTAGACCATATGCGCGATATGTTTCCATAGTAGTTTTCTAATTAAGATGTGTGGGTTTGCATGGACAAAGGTTATCATTGTGTCGTTGTTGATGCAGCATGTAATGAACTGACGATGGTAGTTGATGACTTGAAATGTGATTTATTCTAATATTCTGTTGATTATGAAAACAAATATCAGAATGTGATTATATACCTTGAAGGCTAGTTCATCATAATTTAATAAAGGTTTCAAGATAAGATGCTAACCTAAATTTGCCATTACCAAGTAAATGAAATGCATTGATTTGAAACACTATTTACTAATTGTGGTCTTAGTGTTGGTATGTATGCACAGAGAGCAAGTCATATTATCATTCTAGTGAGGCATCATGTAATGGATTTGCTTAATAATGAAGGAAATTTTCATCTCTCTGTTTGTTCAATTATGAGATGATGGTATAAATGTTGACTTGACAGTTATATATTACCCATATTTTGATAATGACTTAACCATCCCATTCCTATGTACCTAATATGTTTCTTTAAGATTGATTTTCGGCTCTAGGTACATGAAAAGGATCAAATTACACAAGCCTTATCCTGTCCAATTTTAGTCAAAAGCAATGCAAGTGTGCATTTTGGGAAATCACCCCAAATGATCTTAGATGATTTTTGCAATCACTTGTATTGATGATATGACTTGTAACTAAAATGATAAAAAATTAGGGACACTTAATTCCAACATTTGATTACTCAAATGTCAATTTAGAAAATTTGTCACAGACTATTTATCGGTTGAGTTGGAAACTCAACCGATCTAGTGATGGATTTTCTAAAAAGACCAATTTATCGAGTTGCACACTCACAAAACTCATCCGGTTGATCAACTAAGAAAAACTAATTTGACTCATCGATCGAGTTTCACGAGACAAACTCTACCAATTGTTTGAAAAATAGCTTTGTCACTTAGTGGATCCGTCGAGTTATCTTTATTGAAACTCAACCTAATGTACTGTACAGAAAATGTAGAAAAACTTATTATAACCATTTGTGAGTTGTTTTGAGCGAGAATAGACCTGTTGTAACTTGGAAAACAACTATATTTCTGCCGTAAGTGATCCCACACTCAAGGGAACACACCCAGCTATAAATAGGACCCCTTGGAGATCATTCTAAGTTTTCTCGTTCATGCTATTCTAAGTCCTTGCTATAGTTGAGTGTGTTGCAACTCCTTGAACCCCTTTATCTCTCTATCATTTACAAATCATTTTGTGATTATGATTGAGTTGGGCCAGTTGTAAGAGAGATACCTTAATCAACTTGTAAATCTCTCATTCCATTCCATCTTCCCTGTCCCCTTTCTCAAAGAAGAAAAGGTTGAAGCAAGCTATTCCGAGTGAAGGTGAAGTTGTTGTTCTTCTTATTCAAGGTTGAAGAAGTGGTGAAGATCTTCTCCAAGTGAAGGATAAGGGAAAGGCCAAGATTCAAGAAAGAGTGTGCCAATTCCTTCAAGGCCAAAGATTTGATGCAAGTGTGGGTAAGTCCTTCTTGAAGGCTGAAGACATCTTGACCAAGTGGGTAAGTCCTTGTGTAGGTGGAAGACTCTTGTCTTGAATAGGTAAGTCCTTGGATGTATGGTGGTCTCCTTGAATCTCTTATGAATGAATATAATTATACTTGGATTGCAAATTCCTAGAGGTTGAACTCTCTAGGTAATGGATTGACTCTCTCCTTGTTTGGAGAGTGGAACCACTCTAAACCAACTTGTCCAAGAGTATGTTTCAATTTCTCTCATCGTTGTTATGCTTGCTTATTTAGGACTTCAAATTGCTATTAAGATATTGGTTTTGATTGATATAATTTGAAGGTTTAACTTATCTTGTCAGCATTTTGAAGCTCTATTCACCCCCACCCTCTAGAGCCCTAGATCCAACAATTGGTATTAGAGCCAAGGATCTTCACCAACAATCTCCCACGAGACAACAAGATGGGTGACAACCTACTTGGTTCACTCAACCTACTTGGTCAAGGGACTTCCCAAAATGGATTTTGAAAAGGATGACGACTGCCAACCTTGTACCCAAGAAAAGTAAATGAAGTCCTCCTTCAAATCCGAAGGATTCCTTAGTACCAAGAGAGCTCTTGAACTTCTTCACATTGATCTATTTGGACCGATGAGAACTCAATAGCTTCATTATTCTAAGTATTGCCTTGTTATTGTTAATGATTTTTTTAGATATAATTTGACCTTCTTTCTAGTTTAAAAAGTAATACACTTGATGTTTTCTTGAGTTTTTGTAAATGAGTTTAGAATGAAGCTTCTTGTTGGATCATTTCCATCCGTAGTGATCATGGGGGAGAATTTGAAAATGACCTTTTTGAATGTTTTTATGAAGAATTTGGCTATGCACACAACTTTTCCTCACCTCGAACACCTCAACAAAATAGGGTTGTAGAGAGGAAGAATTAGTCATTACAAGAGATGGCTAGGGCCATGCTTTTAGAGTATGACATTTCAAAGAAGATTTGGGCTAAAGCCGCCAGTACCTCATGTTTTGTGCAAATCTGGGTTTTTACACATCCTTCTTTAATGAAAATCCCCTATGAGATATGGCGTGGTAGAAAGCCTTCTATCAAATATTTTTCAAATTTTTAGATGTCCTTGTTTTGTTTTGAATACAAAAGATTCCCTCAAAAAGTTTGATCAGAAATCTTACAAGGCTTTCTCTCTTGGCTATAGCACTACTAGCCAGGCTTATAGAGTATTTAATGTTGATCTTGCTAAAGTAGAAGAATCTATAAATGTTAAGTTTATTGAGACTAACCCATGTATTGCCAAAGATATTGTTCCAAGTGATTATGTTGCAGGTGAGGTAATTCTTATTCTAAAAGAACTCAACATCACCCAAAAGGGAAAAGAAGTGGTCATTCAAGAAGAAGAGAAAGATGAAGAGAAGAAGGATCAAATTCCCTAATTTGCAAAGAATCATCCAAAAGACCTTATTTCAAGAAGAAGAGAAAGATGACGAGAAGAAGGATCAAATTCCCTAATTTGCAAAGAATCATCCAAAAGACCTTATTTTAGGTGATCCTTTGAAAGAGTGAAGACGTAGGATGCATTCAACAAAGAACAACATTGATCTCATAACTCAAGCCAAAGAATATCAAAGAAGCTCTTGGGGATGATGAATGGATCCAAACCATGCAAGAAGAGTTGGGGCAATTTGAAAAGAACAAAGTATGTCTCTAGTGCCAAGACCAAGTGATAGAAAGATCATTAGCACCAAGTGGGTCTACCGCAATAAGATTAAAGAAAGCGTAAAAGTGGTAAGGAACAAAGCAAGGTTAGTGGCAAAAGGATACAATTAGTAGGAAGATATAGATTTTGATGAAGCATATGCACCTATAGCTAGAATTGAGTCCATTCGTATGTTACTTTCTTTTTCTAGTTATAAAAACTTTCATCTTTATCAAATGCATGATAAAATTGTGTTTTTGAATGGTACAATTGAGGAGGAAATGTATGTTACACAACCCCCGGGCTTTGAACATGATAGTTTACCTAACCATGTTTATTTGTTGCAAAAAGTTCTCTATGGAGTCAAACAAGCACCTCGATCTTGGTATGAGAAATTAAAGAACTTTTTGTTAGATCATGGGTATATAATGGTCAAAGTAGATTCTACCTTATTTCTAAAGCAGAGTTTTAACAATTTTCTTATCATTCAAATATCTGTTGATGATATCATTTTTTACAGAACTAACCTTGATCTTTGCAAAGAATTTAGTGATCTTAATTTGAGATGGGTATGATGGGTGAGCTCACATTCTTCCTTGGAATTCAAATCAAGTAAACTAAATATGGGAACTTCATCAACCAAGGCAAGTACACAAGTGAGATATTTAAGCACTTGGGGATGGAGAACATGAAGTCGATGGACACACCCATGTCAAACACCACCAAACTTGACAAATATGAAGAAGGTGAGAAGGTAGATGAGAAACTCTATAGAGGTATGATTGGAAGTTTTCTTTACTTAACTTCCTCTAGACCTGATATAATGTTTAGTGTTGGATTGTGTGCTTGCTTTCAATAAAATCCCAAGAAATCACATCTTATAGTTGTTAAGAGGATTTTAAGGTACTTAGCCAAAACCCCAAATTTTGGTCTATGGTATCCCAAGTCAAGGTACTTTACTCTTACAGCTTATAGTGATGTGGATTACGTAGGATGCTTGATAGATAGAAAGTTCTCAAGTGGCATTTGCTTTCTCCTAGGACCATGCTTGGTGTCTTGGTTCTCTAAGAAATATAGAACAATGAAATTATCAACTACTGAGGCTGAAAACAGTGCAGCTGGGATTTTTTGTGCCTAGGTCCTATGGATGAAGCAAATTCTCCAAGACTTTAACATTCATTTTCATGCTTCTCCTGTCTATTATAATAATACTAGTGAAATTAACTTGTCAAGTAATCCTATATTGCATAGTAGATATAAGAATATAGAGGTTCTTCATCATTTTCTTTGTGATCACATTTCCAAAAAGGATATCTATATCATGCATGTGGACACAGAAAATCAGTTGGTGAACATTTTTACTAAACCTCTAGCTAGAGATAAATTTAATTTTATTAGATATGAACAGCTCATAACTACTTTGAATGAATGTGATATGCCTTCTAGATAGTTTTCATCTATCCTATATGATTTTCCTATGTTTTGATCATCTTTGCTTGCTAATATGCTAAAAAACAGTTTTTCATGTTATTTTTGCCATGTTTTTTCTCTTGTTTTTGGGTATTTTTTTGCAAATGCAAATTTTATCAGAAAATAGTACCCAATGATGAGTGATACGTGCCCAAGTATGTTTCAAATGAAAAAAGGACTTGAAAAAAATTAATTAGCACTCTAATGGCTAGAAATTAGAATTTCTAATGTTGGTTCAGTTGGAGCTCGGTCGAGTTGCCAACTCGACTGATCGGTGGCCGAGAGCTTTTTTCAAGAGTCGACCAGTCGACTTTACAAGTCACAAAACTGAAATGATGGTAGGGCTGGAGCAAACAAAAGTTAGGTTTGGCCGACTTTGCTCCCTCTCAACTACAGAAAAAATGACCGATCCAACCTCTAGATCCCTCAAGTTCTCAACCCTAGCTGCGACCTTCCTCTCCTTGGCCCTAGTTCAACCTAGATCGACTCCCTTGACCTATTTCCCTTCAACCCTAGGTGTGTTGACGGGTTTTGGTTGTGTTTCTTTTGCTTTTTCTATCTCCATCCTCTCTATTTCATCTCCAAGGTGTCGAACAAGAAAAAGAGAGCGGCCCCAACTGGAGCACCATCTTCGTCTTCGAACTCGCGTCTCATACCCTTTGACAATACCTTCTTTGTCTCCAATGAGGCTCTTAATTGGTACAAGGAGCTCCTTCTTAGGAATCCTTTTCCATTTTGTGTCCTTTTTGAGCCAACCTCACATAGATAAAGGGTCATTGATCAAGTATTCGAGCTGCTATACAATCACCATCTCTCTGCCTTGTGTGTCAACGCTTATGCTACAACAATTCCATCACCAATACAAAAGTCATTCATAAATTCTATGCTAACTTGCAATGGAATTATGACACACTCTTACCCCTACTGAATTTGCAAGTAGTCCTCACTTCCATGATCGCCGAGAAGAAATTCCAAGTCTCCGAGGATACCCTGAACATCTTCTTCACGGGTAGTGAGGTGACTGACACTTGGAGGAAGGACTACCCCAAGTATTATTATCTAGTTGGCCCTGAGGCCTTCTACAAGAAATATGATCTTACTCTCCCTAATTTCATAAATACTTGAAGAAGCCTTAGTTCCCCTATAGTAATAAGTGTACCCTTCCCTCTTCCGCCTTAGACCTCAAGAACCGCATACTTGCCCTACTTGTTATTTGCAATATTCATCCCAAGAAAAATAAGACTGAAATAGCAAAAAACATTATGGTAATTTTGTTATGTATCTTGAATAACATCGGAGATGGTCTCGATACTTCCTTCATCACATGACCTATTTTGACTCTGGTAAGGATACCTGTGGAACCCACCCACCCTACCCTGCCCTAATGTATGGTATGTTTCAAGATACCACTGGAAAATATCTTTTCCATGACCTACACTACAAACCATCCTGGAAAGGAGTTTTCATTAGTGAGACCACACTTCATAAGTCTATGCCTATCCCTACATCAACCACAACCGGACTGTAATGATCCCGCCTCCCGGTAACCCCCAATTAAGGGAGACCGGAAGGTCAGAGTCGTTATCCCAATTTCTGGATCAAAGGTTCAACAAATAATCAATAATAATTATCAAATTCTACCAGACTATATTGAAAAGTTGTGATAAAATAAAAATTTTACATACCTTTAAATCTTGGATCTCTAAACTTCTATCCACTTATGAATACTACTCTAACTAATCATCCTGGTAGTTTAATTCATGTATTTCACAATATGACGATTTACTGTTTGTTCTTTTGGCTTTGTACCTAAAACGCCGACAAACAAAATGTCGGTCAGCATAAAACTGGTATGTGGGGGAAAACAATAATCATGCAATTAATAACAACATATTGCAGTCAATTACAATTTAACAACCAACTTTACGGTTTTAATATAACTGCATGATCCACACATATCCTATCCTTTGTGCTGTCTCTGCAATGGACCTGGATGCTCCCTTCCTTATGGTAGATCCCCATTAAACCCCTCATGATCCTACCTATCCAGTGAATCAATTTCTAGGGTTGAGTCCCATGGAACTACCAGTCGGTAGCCCACTCCTTAACTCATGGCGTGCTAAAGAGTCTCATGGCACTACATGTGGGTAGCCCAATTTCTAACTCATGATAGCCTAGACCTTTCTCTAGGTTACCCTTTTTAGCCTTTTTATAAAACCACAGAGGACCCAGATCTAGGCCAGTTATATATATATATATATATATATATATATATATATATATATATATATATACATTTATAGTGATAATCATAGTCACTTTACAGTTGCATGAAATAAATAAGCATCCAACAGTTATTTTCACACAACCGATAAAATGTTTGGGAATCTCCGTGAAACTAAGCGATTATTCATAAGCGTAACCACATACTTGTCAGGCTAATTTTGAGACAGAATAATCCATGCAAGTAAGAGATCCAAGCAAGCAA
This sequence comes from Alisma plantago-aquatica, assembly GCA_963693085.1. Lineage (NCBI taxonomy): Eukaryota > Viridiplantae > Streptophyta > Magnoliopsida > Alismatales > Alismataceae > Alisma > Alisma plantago-aquatica. Next base: position 1,541,717,315 of record OY856410.1, read on the forward strand.
TCACACATATCAAGATCCTGAAATAATTATACAATTTCCTTTTATTACTCATGTCATCAAGATCTATTAAACCTAGCTCGCTTGCTAGGGTTTCTAGTCCACTTTTAGGGTTTCCATTGCAATTAGGGTTTTCCTTAATCTTCTACTATTTTAAACCCTAATTTTTATACAATTACTCACAAACCCTACTTATCTCATTTATTCTTCTTAAGTTTATATTTTAACAACATATAACCCCGATATCAGAAAAATCATAATTATCCATCAATTAAGTCCACTAAGCTTCTTTTACATTAAAGCTACCATTTTTATCCTTTTAATCCATGACAAGATCATTATGCTCATTTATCATCAAATCATAGTTCATTATAATCTAAATCACATATGAGCTCTATTCGTCATTAATTATACCTTTTTATTCATTAGAAAACCCTAATTACTACATTAAGGGTATTTATTCACAATTAGAAACTTTTATACTCGAAATAGCTTAGAATTATCATATTTCAACTTTAATCAAGATTTTAAACAATTAAATCTACTATGAGTCATAATTACCATTATTAGGGTTTCAAGGCCCATTAAAGCATATTTATGCACATGAAACTATAAATTAACCAATTACATGCAAAGTTCATCCTTTTTGTTCTCAATATACCTTTTTACAATTAACATGTTAATATCAACTTTAAAAATCCATTTGGCCTTTCCTGAGTCATTAATCACCAAAGATTGGTTTTGTATTAATTAAACCATCATAGATAGAATATTTACACACTTTTTGAATTGCAATCAGAATCAGGCTTCAGTTATATTTTTACTACATTCCTCGTTTTCTTCTGATCAATTTTCATATATTAAGTTCCTTCATCCGACCTTCCTACTAATTACTACAATTTTTGCAAGAAAAAGGATTTTCTAGATTTTCTACTCAGAGAGGTATTTACCTTTTTCTTTTTGGAAAAGTGAGGGATGTTGGATCAAAGTCGTAGTCAGTGGTTGACCCGATCTCGTGGCTGAGGCCGCTCGCGTCCACCTTCTTTGATCTGGAGGCCCACTCTATCCTGGGTCGTGGATCCCTCTCATGAGCGCACCATGGATCCCGATCTAATGGCTCCCTTCTTTTCTTCTTCCTATTCTTCTACCCACTGAAATCATGGTGGCACTGTGACAGAAGCTCGCTAGACAACGAGTGATCGAGGGAGATAGGGGAAATTTGGGGCTAGGAGAGCGCCGCTCGAGATCGTGAGACTTGGCTGAGACCAAGGGTGGTCATTTTTATAGACTTGGGCATCTGGATTAGGGTTTTCAACCCTCACCGCTAATGGGAACAACTGCCAATTTGGGTGTTCCTTCTAGAGTCTTCCAAACCACCTAAAACCAAGGGTGTACTTGCGTGGAATCTTCTCTCAGAGCCAACCATGCCCTTTTCATCTTTACCCGTGGTCGGATTCGCGAGAAAATTGGGATCACAGATCCCGCCTCTCAGCTTCCTTTCTAGAACTAGACGATGCTCACGTGTCGTTGGATCATGGATTCAATGGCTGTTGTTGAGCGCATCAACCCTATTCTTTTTATAAAAGGAAAAATCATCTATGACATTTAATATGATTAAATGATTATCCCTTCACTTTAATAAAACTTGCAAAATACATATCTTCCTCATAGTTTATCCAATTGATCCCAAATTTTGAGGGAAACTTAATAATAACATTATATTGCATCCTACAAAACTTGGGCTCATTATTAAAAGAAAACGTGCCCTTTTCTTAAGTACAAGTTATTACTTTAATATGCATATTTCTCATATTTTCTCTTTCTTATTTCTTTTTATTTTCTTGATTTTGATTTCTTTTCCATCAGAAACCATGTGAACACGAAATGCTTTCCAAGATGGATCCATTATCCCAATATCTACATATTTCTTGTATTATTATTATTATCTCATATTTCCTTTAATAAAGCTATATTTAATTGATCTTTTCTCTCTCTTGTTGCATTATCTTTGCAACTTTGTACTCATTGGGACCCAAGGAACCCAAAAGGCACGAAATCCACCTTTGGGGAATTTTTTTTTGCCTTCTAGAGGTTTCGACATCTTTAATTTCTCTATTTCTTATTAATAATGGAATTTCTTTTGTATTTTCCTTGTTATTGGGCCCAATAGCCGATAAAGCCCACAAAACAATCATCAAGGCTATTGTAAACGAAATCCATTTATTTAAAACAAATTATATCATTATTTGTTGTAATATTAGCTTTAATATGAGAAATTACATTTCTCACCAAATGAACCCAAAACTGGGGTTGTAACATGGAGCCTCTACCTCCACCTCCACCTGCACCTCTACCACCTCAGCCTTCCCAACCTTCCTGTGCATCTTTTCAAGTATCAAATGAAACCCTTATGGGCTACATGATGCATCAACCAGAATATAACCTTCAGGTTCAGGAGCACATGCATCAAGATCTTTGTGCCATCATGCCCAACATGAACATATACTGTGCACACTCTTATCCTACCTACCATCCCTACCCAGGAGGTGACTATGCATCCTATGCATATGATCACTTTTACCCAACCCCTCCACCTACTGCTTCTGTTGCTACACCCTCTTTTGTTGGTGGATCTACTCCTACAAGGTTGCCTCTTCCTGTTGGCCCTTTGGTCACCTTGCTTGTTGGTCTAGGTACTTCTACTCCCTTCTTCCCACAGGCCAATGAGCTCCATGCTCTTGGCATGTCTTGGGCTGAGCAGAATGCTCATTGGCTAGGTTGTGGTTTTGCATCCCGTACTGATGAGGAGATGATAGACCAGGCTAATGAGGAAGTTGTTGGTGCTGCTATAGAGGCTTATGAGGATGATGATGGTGATGATGGTTTTGATGGCTTTGTTGGTGCCTCTGGTGATGAAGGTGATGTTGTCGTCTCTTCTGCACCTTCATACAGAGATGATGACTACGGGCCAGAAGCTTATGATGTTGATGAAGATGTTGATGATGTGGACATATGTAAGGACCCTGACCTCCGTTTAGGGCTTATCCTGTTTGTTTTGCTTAACCATGGTATTTAGTTGCTTGCTAATCACCTTTGATGGTGATAAGGGTTTGTTTGTGCTCTGTTGAGAGTTGGAGGTGCTACTTGCAATTAACCCAAGTCTAGGGTTGTAGAGCAAGTTTGTCACCTTGAGGAGTGTTCCTCTCTCTCCTTGCTTCCTCTAGTGTTGAGAGGAAGGGTTGGGCTCGTTGCTGGAGTTTCTTTGGCCTTGGAATGAGCCTTGTTGGGCCTTGTTGAGCTTTGCTTGACCTTGTTGGACCTTGTGTCGGCCATAGGTGGGCCGGCCATGGTCGTGTCAGCCTAGGCGTGTCGCCCAGGGAGTGATGTCAGGCATGGAGTTGAGGTGTGTCAGCCATGGACCCCCTTTGACACCTTTGACCTCGTTTGTGTCACCACTAGTGGACACTTGGTGCTTGATGCTTGAATGTGGCAACGGCCTTGGACATGTGTTTAAGGAAAGATAGAGAGGTGGCATTGCCCATGGACAAGTGTCCCTAGGTGGGCGACACCTTGCCTTGTCTTACCTTGGTTTCTCCTCCATCCTCTCCTATATATGTGTTCCCTTTCTCTTGATAAGGATCCCTTTAGTTCCTTAGTTCCCCTCTCCCTTGGTTGCACGACACCCCTTCCTTTGCAAGCTTGGTGGTTGATCCTCTTCCTTGGGAGTCTTCTTCTTTTTCCTCTTGAGGTGGCCGAAGGTGTAGCTTGGTGCTAGGAGCTTGGAGCTTTCTTAAGGCGGGTTACATAACTCCTAACGCTAATCATATTACTCTCTTTATGTTCTTGTATGTTTTCTTGTGTTCATAATCGGCCATGTATGTTCTAAGATGTGTTTCTTGCTTAGTTACACCTAGATGGCTGAACCATGTTTTAGGGTTCCTTGTTGAGCAACACTCCTTTCTCTCCTTGGTCTAGAGGAGTGAGATTGAGTTCTAGTAATATGGGCAATACCCCTCTCTCATTTAAGTTGAGAGGTGAGCTTGTGTTCTAGTTGCTTGAGCAACACCCTCCTCTCACCATGGACTTGAAAGGTGAGCTTTTGTGTGGTTTAAGACCTTTGTTAGGGTTGATCCTTGTGGTTGCCCGATTGGTGATAAGAAGTTGTGCAATACCCCTCTCCCTTGACTGTTGAGATGTGAGCCATCTTTTTGATCAATTAGGGTTTGAGGCCTTGTGCTTGAGGTTGATGATGATCTTGTTGGGTTGTATCTTGCACGATATGGCTTGGGAATGGTTTTTCCCGATACCCTCTCTTGATCTAGAGTTTTGAGTTGATATGATGAGGTTGTGTTAGGCAATATACCTTGGTTTGTGCTTTGTGTGTTGGCCGATAGGATGAGGCTATCTTGGTTGGACGATAGGCTTTCCTTTGCTGCCCGTTTGAGTTGTACCTTTGGGCGTTATGTCCTATTGAGTTCCCTGCCCGATACACTTAGCTTGGGTAGTGGCTTGGTGCCCGTTACACCTTGAACGTTATGGAGCTTTGTGGGCTAGCCTTGTGTTGGGCGTCATGGTGTGGTGGTGATGCCTGATATAGTGATATATGGTAACCCTAACCTGATACATGGATGCCCGACACCCTTGGATGCACGATACTCATGGGTGCACGACATGCCCCATAGACCTAGTTGCATGTTATACTTTGTGCACGATATTCTGTGGTCTCTGGTTGCACGATACACCTTGAGGTAGTAGCCCGATATCCTTGCTAGTTTGCTTGGCCGTTATGAGACTAGAGTGCGTGGGCGATATGAGGGAGGTACCCTATCTGATACCATCTCTAGTGAGGGTGACCTGCCCGTCACACCTCTTGTGAGGGTAGTGGTTACTTCTAGTGAGGATCATCTGATAGTTCTTTATCATGTAATCACTTTCTTGTTGTTAAGAGTTATGGCTTATGGTTTGTGAACCTTTGACATGTTTGATAATAGTAATGTGGTTGATATGGTAGAACGCACCTATGTAAGCATGACATATCTGAAACTCTAATGCCATGATATTACATGTAAATGATAAGTTTGGAAGTATATGAGTTGCTTTACATGCTGATATGACCTATGTCTATGGTCACAGGTTGAAGCATGAATGATAAAGCATGCAATCATCAATGTTGCCCTATATCGACAATACGATCATTCTATTAATATATGATGGTTATCTCTATGATTGTGTAAACTAACCATGCAGGTGTTTCATGCGGTTCCATAGCGAGGTAAAGGGCTAGGAGGTATATATGTTGAATAACACTGCATTAATGGTCACTCTTGTTGATGAGATAACACGCATCACCTGTATAATGTGTTTAGGTCTGAGGACCTGAGTTTGGCTAAAGTGCCCAGTTGAGGTGTTATCCTCTCATGATGAGATCTGGGATTGTGATCCTTAGTGATGAGAATGCCTTACGAGGAAGTGGTTTCTTGTGATGAGGGATTGAGATCCTGGGATATTGTGATGGTGGTAACAATAATGTAGCTTTATGTTATGTATGTGTTACAACCTTGTTTGCCTCAACAATCCACTTAAAATACATTAATTAATTACAGATGAATCTCTTATGTAGTTGCCCTGGCCATATATCCATCATCGTCAGTAGCTGGTGATGGTGAAACAGGTTCTCCTGCGAGTTAACCCGGAGCGCATATTGTTGAATATGCGAGGTTTCTCCTAGCCTAAAATAGAGAGGATTCGAGTGCAGCTGTGGTTGCAGACTCGGGATAGATAGAGCATGGTGAACAGGACCATGGCTCAGTGTGATAGAGCATGAATGCGTTCATGGCTCAGGGAGCACGGTGAACTGGCATGTGGCTCAGATATACTAGCACCGAGACCTGTACCAAGGCGGGCTAGAGAAAGGGTAGCCTGCGAGAGCTGACCCTGTGGTTGAGGCCACTTAAGCATTAGACTGCGGTCCTGCTTTGGTTCTCGTGCACTGACCACGAGGTGGGAGGTCGTGGAGTTTGACTCTTCCTTTGACCTTGTATGGCATTGGCTCCGGGTTTCACAGTCGTCGGTTGTATTTGAGTGGTGCGACTCACTTCCTCAGGGCATAATAACATGTAATCCAGTCGAATAGTTTCTATTGCTTAAGGCAAAACACGGAACATTGGTAGAAGCCCTGCTTGTGTAGTTGATCTTGTTATACATTGCAGTTACTTATACGTTCCTCATGTTATGTGGTAAGATCTTATAATATTATCATGTCAATCATGTTCCATAAAGATATATTTGGTTATGTGCCTTCCGTACAACTTGGTAAGCTCGATGGTAATAACAATCTTGCTCTATGGACTACTCTTATTGTACCTTTTTATCAATTATTTGCTGTTGTTGCTTAAGATTTCTAAAGTTTTATGGTTTCGGCGGGGAGTTATGTTTCTCGCTGGGACTGTGTGTCTCACCCCGCTGGTTTACAACCTTTTTAGGTGTTCGAGCTAGACGTGGTGGTGGTTGCGGGGTTGCAGCCGAGCAGCAAGAAGAGCAGTAGAAGGCAAGAGATGGATATGTTGTTCTTTTGGTTGTTTTTTAGTAGAGTCTTAGAGTCATCCATGTACTCTCAGGTCCTTGGAGGTGGTTTGACGTTGTTTCACGATGTATAGTTGTTGAAGCTTTGTATAACCTGTTGTTGGCCGGATGTGGCCTGTTATATATTTAAACAAGTGATGAACTCATGTGATGAATAAACAATTGATCTGTTAAGCTGTGGACACATATCAAGACTTGTAAATATTTATATAACCTATTTTCTTGCAGGATGAGGATCTGGATGTAATAGTTTCTTGGTTTACCTGCTTTCCAAAATCGGTTTTTATTACCCCTGTGTTTTTGGTAATAAGTGGTTTATGGTGTTTCCACACGTTTTTGCATGGCACCTCGTTGTCTATGTGATAGCGGGATGTGTCACCACAACATAGATGACCTAGATGTTTAGACTTTCCAGTTTTTATTCTAGATGTTGATCATATATATCTTTCTAGGATATTTTGAACTAAAAACATATGGGCATATTTTCTGAGTTGTACTATTTATCATCATTTTTTCATTACTTTGGCTTGTAGTTGTTTCTAAGGACATGCTCTCTGAGTTCGTAATCTTAATCCTTTGTACACCTACTCTTTGATTTACTCTATCTCATGAGTTGTTGCCATGTTTACCATATTTTGATTATGACTTAGATTGTTGGTTTCTCTCATCTTGTTTGGTGTATGTTTTTGAGATTGCATGTTGTGGATGTATATTTGGTTGTTCTTGGAGAAGACCTATTTATGTGTGCTTCTACCCCTTCCTTTTTAATAATGTCAAAAGGGGGAGAGAATTTCAATGTCTTGAAGCTCAACCATATTGATTTTATTTCCTATGTGATCCTTTTCTTGTTCATTACTTGCTTTATCATGTGACTTGATAAAGCACCATATAGTATATATGTCATGTTTCTTTGTGCAGATAGGCTAACTATGAAGGTAAGAGTAAGCATAGATTGAGGGGGAGAAATTCACATTGTTCAAATCATGACCCCCCTGCAATTCAGAAGGAAAAGGTATAACTTTACATATCCTTTCCAATATGATTGAGGAATGGTTTGCCATTGTCAAAAAGGGGTAGAATGTTGACTTGAGAGTTATACATTGCCCACATATTGATATTGACTTAACCATTTCATTCCTATGTACCTAATATGTTTCTTCAAGATAGATTTTAGGCCCTAGGTACATGAAATGGATTTACACAAGCCCTAGCTTGTCCAAGGTCAAGTCAAAAGCAATGCAAGTGCGCGTTTTGGGAAATCACCTCCAAATGACCTTAGATGATTGCAATCACTTGTATTTATAATATCACTTGTAACTAAGATGGTAAAAAAATCAGGGATACATTTTTTGTTTTGAAAAAAGGATTCTCATATAATAATATTAATATCAAGTTCTACATCCTTCATACAATCACTCGGATAATTGTCTTGCCATACAACAGAAACATCAGTTAGGCTGCCCCTTTTAGCTAAATTATGAGAAGAAAAATTTCTCTCCCTATTGATATGTTTATAGGTGACAACCACAAAAAAGTCTTCAATCTCCCTGATACGGTCAAAAAGACTTCCATAAGTGTTGCTCCCTTATCCTTTCTTCTGAATAAAAACCACCACATTACTCACATCTATCTCCACTTCCAGATTAATCATCTTCCATTCAACAAAAAAATTTAGACCACACCACATAGTATGGGCTTCAGCTGTTTCACTATTCCATGACCCAAAGAAATTCCAATAGGCAGTCCCAACCAGCTGACCCTTGTCATCTCTGAAGATGGCACTTGTTGTCACTTTATCTCTCACCACAAAAATCAATGCATCCGTGTTCATCTTTATGGAACCCAACCCAGGAACTTTCCAATGGTTAGTCCTCCTCCCCAGGTCTCTATTCAGAGAACCCAAGTTGTTGGATGTGTGAAGGCTAACCCAAGGAGACACCTTAGTGACGAGGATTAGTGGGGGACATTTAACTACCTTGAAAATGGTTTCGTTCCTAAATTTCTAGCAAGTGAATCTAGCTATGATGATCATCATCACCTGCACACTATTGAATTCCTTGAATATCCACTGCCAACACTCCATCATCAAGTTTCTTAGAACAATCAGTGCAATGTCCTTCATTTTGATATGGGGCCATATTGCTTTAGTAGCTTTGTAGTCAAAAAAGATATGGAACAAATCATCATTCACCTGATTGCATATTTTGCACTTGATGCTATTAGGAATATGTCTTCTGGCCATATCAAGACTCGTGTCTGTATGTTCATTGCAAGCTTTCCAAACAAAATGCTTCTATTTTGGTGGGACTTTAGTTTTCCATATAGATTTTTATAGATTATCCTCATTAGTAGCATGCAAAGTGTTGAAATCAAACTCCCCATATCCTAACCAATATGCAGACTTAACTGTGAAAGCCCCATTGTTAGCGGGGTACCAATACAGCTTGTCTATATCACCACAGTAGGGAGGAAAATTGCTAGTCATCACTAGATCTTCAGCACTCATGAGATCAAAGATGTAGTCTTTTTTCCATGTCATAGTGTTGCTATCAATAAGTTTAGATATGAACCAATCATCCTCATACCCCACCTTTAAATCAGGTCTAGAGAAGACACCTTTCCTATTGGGTAGCCAAGGATCCCCCCATATTTTAACCTTTGAATTCACCCCAATGCTCCAAAAGATTCCCTCCTTCAGCAAAGCTTTTGCTCCCCATATATTGTGCCATGTGTAACTTGGATCAAAACCTCTATAAGCATCAAGAATATCCCCATTTCTATAATATCCTGCATCTATAACCCTTGCACATAAGGAGTCTTTGTTGTCGAATAATTTCCATGCTTGTTTGTCTAGGTAGGCCAGATTAAAGGTCTTTAGATCTCTGAACCTGAGGTCCCCTTATTTTTTGGATTTACAAAGTTTCTCCCAAGTTGCCCAATGAATTTTCCTTTTGTATTCAGTTGTGCCCCACCAAAAGTTGGTAATCATTCTAGTGATTCTTCGAATAGATTTGCGGGGAACTGAAATACTCCCATCCTTTATCTAGGCAGAGCTTGTATTATGGACTTTATGAGAAGTTCTTTCCCGGCTTGGCTCAAGAACTTCTCCTTATAGCCACTTAGTCTATTCCAAACTCTATCTTTGATTGCTTTCAAGGTTGGTTTTTTAGACCTCATGATGATTGTAGGCATGCCTAGCTGTTTTTCGTGCTTTGACACATGACTCGTGTTCAATATTTTAAGTATCTCCTCTTATTTTTTTGTTGTAATATTTCCATTGAAGGACACTAGTCTTCTAACTTCATTGTGTTAATCTTCTGCCCTGAAGCCTCCTCGTAGCAGCAAATAAGGTTAGCTATCGTCAAGGCCTCTTCGGGAGTAGCCCTTCCAAAAAGAATTTTGTCATTAGCAAAAAAAGATGAGAAATAGTGGGACCTTGAACACTTGATCTGGCACCATTAATCTGATTTGTATCAACAACTTTTTTGAGAAGATGTGAAAAGGAATATGTAAACCACTAGATCTTAGACCCTATCCTAGAAGTTGACATTTTGGACTTAGCCAAACAAGGTTGAAGGTTTGACCTAAATAGATGTTTAGTATAATCCCAACGAGCTAATGCATGTATAGATCACCTTAATATAATCTAATGTTCTAACATTAATCTTAGGTTTATAAGGGATACATAAAATATGCCACATCACTCATTTTGGTGGTAATATGAAGATAAGGAACTTAATTGGATGAATAATTTAGATAATGGGTCATTCATGGGCCATATGACATATCTCATAAAAAGAAGTCTCAAAAGTGGAAACAAAATTCAAATTCTAAATCTACATATGAAAATTAGTATACATGTCAAATTTCATCTAATTTGGACAATCTTGAAATATTAGGATAATTTCAAGAGAAAGAAAATGAGTAAAAGTCATAAGTAATGACTAATGTGATTATATAACTTCAAAATATGGAAATAATGGCTAATTCATATTCAGCACATCAAAGATAACCTGTGGATGAAGTTTGGTCCAAGTTGAATGTTGTTTGTGCAAGTTATGCAATTTTAGGTACATTCTAAACTTTTTTTGCAATTTACCCAATTTGGAGGTTTTCTTTGCAAATTGTCACATTCAGTTTAATCCTTATATATTCCCTTAACATTCTCAAGTTTTTGAACCATAGGTCACCTAGTTGCACCTTGGTTTGAAGGTGTTTCTTTCCAAGGGCATTTTAGGGATAACTCTGGTTATAAATGAGCTTATCTTTAGAAGCTATCAACCAATGGGGTTATTTCTTTGATTGGAGGTCGGTTGGGATGGCCTGTAAGTGTCCATAAACTGATATTTGATATTGAAGAAGCCTCTATGAGTTGTCCCCTTGCATGGTCATAAAATCCCTAGGTTAAGGACACATGGAAAGCTCCATGGACACCTCATGATTGACTTCTTCCTTATCCATAAAGGTTTGCATGTCCATAGGCACCCTTAGCATTGGACACATGGAAAGTAACTCAAAACCTTGTATATTCCTTATCCATAAAGTCTTGCATTTCCATGGACACCCTTATACATGAAACATGGAAAGTCTCATAGACACCTCATACTTGGCCTCTTTCTTTATATAGCCATATCTACCGCTTCCCAACTCCCAATTCAAAAATACTTGCTCTCCTTTATTTCCTCTAGCTTAGAGCATCATTCCTACTCTATTTTACCATGAAGGTGTTGTCCCAAGGTAAAAGTATTTTCCTACCTTGGTGAAGAAGGCTCCTAGGGTTCTAAATTTCTTTATTTAGGATTTCTTAAGATCCTCCTTGGTGATTTTGACCAAAACTAGTAAGTATCATCTTTTCCTTCCCTATTTTCATGTTGTTAGGCTTCCTTTTACCTTCTTCTAGGTTATAACCATGGCCTTCCATGGTCAAACCCCACCTAGAACCCATAAACACCTTATTTCCATGTTCTTTTGTTAGGGTATTTCACCTCTAAAGTGGAGAAGGTGCTTCTTGCTCGAGATAGGAGCTTTGTTGGAGAAACCAGCCTCTCTAAGCTTGGGAACCTTACTTATTGGACCTGTACATCTTCTCTAGAGGTTCTTTGGAGGCCTAGTCCTGGGTCTAGGACCGACTTGGATTGTTTAAACTCTAAAGTTGAGGTATGATGTATCCCTATTCTTCTATGTTGAGGAATTCACCTATGCTTATTCATTCTCTTTGTCCTATGGACATTAGCCTATACACAATGTCTCTTCTTTTGAAAATCAGGGTTCATGTGAACTACCTTATTTTATATTGATCATGAGATCATGCATATTCTTTTGAACTTTTATCTTATGCTTTTTCATTATGGAACTCTAAAAGAAGACATGTGATGTCTTTTGCCCACTTATGAGGTGGATGTATATGTTGGTCACTTATGTGGTGACTAGTTTATATAATTTTGACTATACTTTCTACTTGCCTCTACATTTAACATTCTATGTGATTTAGTAGCACTAGATTAGTATAATTGCATTGGTTTTTATGGCAGATGTGTTATTTCCTACTCTTTTGGGATGGAAAGGAACCTCATACCCATGGAAAGATGTATGATTCTTGGCCCATGTTTTATATATTTGGGAGATTGGTAGTATTCCTTTCTCTATTAGGTGCCAAGTTTATGAGACTTGGCTGCCTTTGTGTTTATATTGTTCTAGGTCTATGCTTATCTCACATGCATGCAGGTTGATGATGATTGTAGTGTTGGATCCTAGATGGGTGATTAGATGCTCTTGAGGGGGGGTGAATAGAGCTGAATGCACTTAAACAAAATTCATTAGACCGTCAAGATATATGATAATATAAGGTTGCTAAATAGGTAATTTGAGTGCAACTAAAACATTCATAGCAAGGATGAGAGAGATTGAGAAATCACAAGTAGACAAGCTATTTAGAGTGGTTCCACACTTCAAACTAGAAGTATGTCAGTACACTTACCTAGAGAGGTCAACCTCTAGGATTTCCTAACCATTGCATTCTTATATTCATTCATAAGATTTACAATACATGACCAAACAAAGGACTTACCTATCCAATACAAAGAGTTTTCAACCTTACCAAGGACTTACCCACTTTGCAAGGAGTCTTCCTCCTTCTTCCAAGGACTTACCTACTCTTGCACAAGTCTACAGCCTTGTTGGAATTAACCACTCTTCTTGGATCTTCTGCCTTTGACTTCACCTTCACTCGGAAAAGCTTCCACCAAGGACTTACCCACTTGAGCAAGGAGTCTTCTGCCTTCACCAAGGGCTTACCCACTCTAGCTCCAAGTCTTCAGCCTTGATCTTCACCAAGGGACTCCTCCCCTTGTTCTTCTTCACCTCTCTTACCTAAGAGAGAGAACCTTCATCTTCATGATTGAAATGAGAGAAAGGGAGGTAGTGGAAGTGAGAGCCTCACAAGATATACATGTAGGACGAGTTCTCTTACAAATCTCCTACTCACACTAATGGATGTAGCAAGTGATTAAGCTTAGAGAGAGAGGAGGTTGTAGGAAGCACTCAACTATAGAATAGGAACCTCACATAGAGTTTTTCAATGAATGCTCAACCTTAGAATGAATCCCAAGTGGTCCTATTTATAGAGAGGGATGCCTCTTAGCCTTTGGGAACACTTGAGAACCAAAACTAGCCATTTTGTGGCTTATAACAGATATATTTTCACTTGTTGCAACTCCAAAACGGCTAGAAGCGCTCTTCTACAATTTTCCATACAGTGCAATCGGTCGAGTTTCTAAAAGGGTAACTCGACCGATTGAGTAAAAGACAAAACCGATATTCAGGCCATCGGTCGAGTTTGTCCTGGGAAACTCGACCGACCAATGAAAATCAAGTTGGTCAAGTACTCCATCGTTCGAGTTTTGTGTAGTGTAAACTCGACCGATCAAAAGTCATTTTCAAGATCCAATCAGGATTGGTCGAGTTTGCAACTCACAAAACTCGACCGATGAACAACCTGATTTGAATTTTGGAAAATAGCTTTTGAGTGCTTAAACATTCGATCTAAGTGCTCCTGATTTTTTCTAAGCTTAATTGCAAGTCATACAATCATTACAAGTGATTTACAACATGATTCTAATAGATTTACATAATATTACAAAAACATGCACTTGTATTGACTTTGACTTGTCTATTCTCCAATTTGATATGCACAAGTTAGGGCATTTGGAGTGTGTCTATACCTAATCTGAAATCACTCAAGTAGAGACATTAGACACCAATATGCGGAATGGTTACTCATCATCAGAACAGGGGTTTAGTCAATTTAGACGTGAGTCAACATTGACCTAATTGACCTTGAGTCAACAATCTCCCCCTTTTTGAAGATGACAAACCATTCCATAAATGTATTGAAAGCTTTTAAGTAAAGTCACACCTTTGGAGAAACCTAGGGGTTTCAATAGAATTGAGTTCATATGATCTCCCTCAATTGATGCGCATGGAGTTCTCATACTCCCCCTCAATTTATTCTATTTCTCCTGCATGGTTAGCTTTCATAACATTTATAGAATACTATGTCTTCAACTCATATATGTTCTACACATATATGTATTCTCCCATTTACCTTCTCCCCTTTACATGGACATGCTTCTCCTCTTCATGTAAGACATGCCTTCTTCCTCTTTTGTCAAAAGAAGACATACCTTTCTCCCCCTTTGTCATTTCAAAAAGCACGGGTATGAAGAAAATAAGAAACATCACTTGTTAAAGAGAAAGGAGATATCACAAAAATATATATAAGGAGAGTAGAAGAGCACAAATAGGGGCTTGTCCAAGCATAGAAAGAAAAGAAAGTTAAATCATATACTTGAACAACCCAAAATGCAAGATAAAGTGCTGCAGAAAAACAATAAATCACAATTTTGACCCTCAAGATGACAAAATTTGCCCAAAAAGTGCCAGGGCTCTTGGTAAAGCCATGAGCCTTTCTCAGGAGGTCGTTTCTGCATGAAAAACACTAGTCTTGCACCAAAAACTGAAACTGGAGCAAAATCTGCATAAAGTCCAAAAATACTCCAATTTCTACATATAATGTAGATCTATGTACCCTGCATCACAATGTTATGCAATCAACTCAACATAGTAGATATGCAATTCAAGGAACAAGCTTGAGCATGTACGAGACAAGATACAAGCATAGCATATAGATGCGCAAAGATGCCAATTATAAACAAGGCTACAACTACATGTATATGAACTACTAGTAGATGATATCACAAGTTAGGACTACTAGTAGGATCTAGATCATACCAAGAGATACACAAGATAAAGCAAGTTATAAGTAGATGTAGAGATATATCCAAACAAAGAGATATGCAATTTTAGAAGCATGAAAGGATATAACTCACTAGATATGCATCCTTACCATAAGATGATTACCACTAAGAACCTCAAGGTTGTATCAAAACAAGATATACACCTAGATAGATGTAGCAAGTTAGAGCACAAAGGAAGCAATTTTAGACACAACCAAGAGATCCAATGAGATCATCATCAAAACCTGCAAAACAACTCAAAGCAAGTAATTGCAAGATATAGGTATACCAATTTAGAGCAATTAGAGAAATAGAGTTGTAAGCAAGATAGGCAATTTAGAACATGGCAATATGCATATATAAAGGTACCAAAGGAGTGCCAAAGAATAAGGCTATTGGTTGAGAAAATCTAGTTGAGAGGGAAATTGTCATTCAATAAGCCAAATGTATATTCTGTGCACAGTGTTATCGGTCGAGTTCTGTGCATTGACAACTCAACCGATGACAGTTGTTGGCAACACCCATTGGTGCCTATCGGTCGAGTTTCAAATAGGACAAACTCGACTGACAGAGCAGTTGTCAAAAGGCACATATATTTGATAAAAACATATTTAAAGACATGCTAAAAAAACAAACCATATCCAAACATGTCTAATCAAGTTAGTAATGCACTATAGAAGCATAAGAAACAGTTTTTGAGCAAGAGTGTGAAGAGAATCACAAGATACCACTTTTGACTCAAAAACCATATGTATAGTGCACACCATCTTGACAAAACAAGTTAGGATTGGTTATAAGCAAGAAAAACATTACCTTTATTCTTACCATTCCTTTTTCCACTTGTTATCACCCTCTACACATCGCACCTTTCTTCTTTCATGTGGATTGAGAAGTCAATTTGTAATTCAATAGCTCAAGTCAATCCATTTGCATGTACCTACAAGAAGAAAGATGAAATGATCCCCAATCATGTTTTTGGGTCTGGAGGGGTTAGTTTAGCAACCCAAGTCCTATTGCTCTTGGGTGCTTTCCTAAAAGGACAACAAGTAGAATAATGACCAATTTCATTGCAATAGCTGCATGTGCCCATAGTCTTGGAACAAGAGGATTCTTCATGGAATATTGGAGGTCCTTTGTCTTTGTTGTTCTCTTGACTACTATCATACCCTAAACCATGTCTACCAATTTGTTTAGTAGTATGGTGTAGGATGTCATTGAGATTCTTTTTACCAACTAAAATTTTTTGCAAAGAAGATCTCAAACTATCATTATCATGCATAAGAGAGGTAATAGTAGAAGACAATTAATTAATATTATCTATATCATGCAAAGGATCATTTTCTAAGCAAAGATCTTTAGTTAAGTAAGAATCTCTATCAATATGAAGATCAACAACATCATTCTCTCTATTAGTAGAACTAGAACAAGATTCACATTGATTTTAGCAAGCAAGGAGGCATTTTCTATTTCTAATTCTTGAAAAATAAAATCTTTGTCCTTGTTTTCAGATTTAAGAACATCAATATCATGCATGAGAGAATCAACAATTAAAGTATACTCTTCATTGGAACTAGGCATGAGAGTTTGAGCTTTTAGAAATCTAATCTTATCAAGCAAACTTGCATTTTCAAGTTTAAGAGAGTCTACTTGGCTAAGACAAGCATTTTTATCATCAAGTAAGCAAGAATTAGCATGTTCAAGATCATTTAATTCTATATGCAAATTGTCAATAATTCTAGCAAGCTTTTTCTTTTTCCTTTTAGAAGACTTAAGAGAGGGACAAGTGTCATGAATAATAGCAATCAAAGATTCTTTATCTAAAGAGTTTAGATTTACCTCACTTGAGTCCTTACTTGTTGATGCCATAAGAGCAAAATGACATTCTCCTTCATCACTAGATCTTGAGCTTGATCCTTCACTTTAATCTTCACTTGAGCTTGAGTTGGAGGAGCCACTTGAGCTTGAGTTCCATTTCTCCTTCTTTTGAAGATGGGTCTTTTTGCCTTGTGGGCAATCTTCCTTATAGTGACCCTTCTTTCCACATGTGAAGCACCAGATGGAGGAGGACTTGCCTTTGTAGAATCTACCCTTGGAGTACATGACATCTTCTTAAACTTGAGAGGATGGAGAGATTTGTTCCATGATAGCTTCAATTTGAGCCTTCATTTTAGCCTTCTTCATTCTCTTTAGCTCTTTTTTCTCTTGTCTTTCAACTTCTTCTCTTTTTTCAAGTGTGACTTCATGTTCTTGTAGATTTCCAATGAGCTCTTCAATAGGAATATCCTTAAGAGACCTTGCTTCTTCAATGAAAGTCACCTTGGGTTCCCACCTCTTGGGGAGAGTTCGAAGGATCTTTGAGTTGATCTCTCCACTAGACATAGGATGTCCTAGAACAGCAAGACCATTCACAATGGTGTTGAGCCTTGAGTACATGTTTGCTATCCTCTCCTCCTTTCCCATCTTGAAGTTCTCAAGCAGCCCTTTGATCATGTAGACTTTGCTTTCCTTCACTTGATCTTTCCCCTCATAAGTAATGCATAGCTTTCTCCATACCTCATAGGCTGTTTCACATGAAGAAATCCGGTTGAACTCAGTGGGGGTCATGGAGGCATAGAGGATGTGCATGGCTCTAGCATTCAAGGTTGCTTTATTCAAGGTAGCTTCATTCCATTCTTCAATCTTTGTCTTTGGTAGCATGTATGGGCTGTTCACCATTGGACACATCTCAAGACTTGATCCTTGGATGTAGAATTGAAGGCTTCTTCTCCAATAGAGGAAAATGCTCCCATCAAAGATTGGTAGGCTGATCAAGTATCTCCCTCCTTCGTAGTCACCCATCTTCTCCTACTTGTTGAAGTATGCTTGGAGAAGACCCGCTCTGATACCAATTGTTGGATCCTAGATGGGTGATTAGATGCTCTAAAGGGGGGGTGAATAGAGCTGAATGCACTTAAACAAAATTCATTAGACCTTCAAGATATATGATAAGATAAGGTTGCTAAATAGGTAATTTGAGTGCAACTAAAATATGCATAGCAAGGATGAGAGATATTGAGCAATCACAAGAAGATAAGCTATTTAGAGTGGTTCCAAACTTCAAAATAGAAGTATGTCAGTCCAGTTACCTAGAGAGGTCAACTTCTAGGATTTCCTAACCATTGCATTCTTATATTCATTCATAAGATTTACAATACATGACCAAACAAAGGACTTACTTATCCAATACAAAGAGTCTTCAACCTTACCAAGGACCTACCCACTTTGCAAGGAGTCTTCCGCCTTCTTCCAAGGACTTACCTACTCTTGCACAAGTCTTTAGCCTTGCAGGAATTACCCACTCTTCTTGGATCTTCTGCCTTTGACTTCACCTTCACTCGGAGAAGCTTCCACCAAGGACTTACCCACTTGAGCAAGGAGTCTTCTTCCTTCACCAAGGGCTTACCCACTCTAGCTCCAAGTCTTCAGCCTTGATCTTCACCAAGGGACTCCTTCCCTTGTTCTTCTTCACCTCTCTTAGCTAAGAGAGAGAACCTTCCTCTTCATGGTTGAAATGAGAGAAGGGGAGGTGGTAGAAGTGAGAGCCTCACAAGATATACATGTAGGACGAGCTCTCTTACAAATCTCCTACTCACTCTAATAGATGTAGCAAGTGATTAAGCTTAGAGAGAGAGAGGAGGCTGTAGGAAGCACTCAACTATAGAATAGGAACCTCACATAGAGTTTTGCAATGAATGCTCAACCTTGGAATGAAGCCCAAGGGGTCCTATATATAGTCGGGGATGCCTCTTAGCCTTTGGGAACACTTGAGAATGAAAACTAGCCATTTTTTGGCTTACAACGGATATATTTTCACTTGTTGCAACTCCACAACAGCTAGAAGCACTTTTCTGCACTTTTCCGTACAGTGCAATCAGTCGAGTTTCTATAAGGGTAACTCGACCGATAGAGTAAAAGACAAAGCTGATATTCAGACCATCAGTCGAGTTTGTCCTGGGGAAACTCGACCGACCAATGAAAATCGAGTGGGTCAAGTACTCCATCGGTCAAGTTCTGTGTAGTGTAAACTCGACCGATCAAAAGTCATTTTCAAGATCTAATCAGGATCGGTCGAGTTTGCAACTCACAGAACTCAACCGATGAACAGCCTGATTTGAATTTTGGAAAATGGCTTTTGAGTGCTTAAACATTCGATCTAAGTGCTCCTGATTTTTTCTAAGCTTAATTACAAGTCATATAATCATTACAAGTGATTTACAACATGATTCTAATTGATTTACATCATATTACAAAAACGTGCACTTGTATTTACTTTGACTTGTTTATTCTCCAATTTGATATGCGCAAGTTAGGGCATTTGGAGTGTGTCTATACCTAATCTAAAATCACTCAAGTAGAGACATTAGACACCAATATGTGGAATGGTTAGTCATCATCAAAACACAGGTTTAGTCAATTTAGACGTGAGTCAACATTGACCTAATTGACCTTGAGTGAACATGTAGGGGTGTGTGCCCTACTTTCTTTACATGTGCTAGTATGGGACAACTTCATTATTTTAATTATGGAAAGTACCTCGTTTTTTATTGAAAATTATTTCTCTTGATACCTATAAGGAGGCGGGATCACCCCCTTACTAAAAATTTGAAGAATAAAACATCCATTCCAAACACACTCATAGGTATGCTATAATAGGTGCAAAATTTTCAAACTTCAATAAATGGTATTCAAAAGAACCAAGGTATAGTAGTGGAATAAAAATAATGACTATATTCAATTTTCACAAAAGATTACAAAAGTACATCATAATATCCCATAAGGATTTACATGTATGACACAACATAAGGATCTAAGTAGAGGGAAATCTAAACCATAACAACTTTGTCTCCAAGCTTTAACTCCTTAAGCTTGTCCAAAACTTCATGCCTTATCATCCATGTCCTTCACCTAGGGTTGGAAGCATACCCCAGCAAGAAGAGAAAATTGATGACATCAGCAAAGGCTGGTATGTGCATACTAAATAGGAAATTGAGCAATATATGGAATAAAGGACATAAAATATAAAAGGCTCCCCATAGAAAGGATAAGGACCAACCGAATGGATATCAAGAAAAAAGGAATTGAAATCATATGATAATAAAAGAATACTTGCCATCAATAAAATAGAAAGATTGTGCCACACAAGCACATGTAAAGAATTAGGGCACACACCCCATATCATCAACCTGCATGCATGTGAGATAAACATAGCCCTATAACAATATAAACACGAAGGTGGCCAAGTCTCACAAACTTGAAACCTGATAGAGAAAGGAATACTACCAATCTTCCAAATATATAAAACATGGGCCAAGAATCACACATCTTGCCCTGGGTATGAGGTTCCCTTCCATCCCAAAAGAGTAGGAAATATCACATCTGCTCGGTAGAAAATAACACATCTGCCATAAAAACCAATGCAATTGCACTACTCTAGTGCTACTAAATCACATAGCATGTTAAATGTAGAGGCAAATAGAAAGTATAGTCAGAATATATAAACTAGTTACCACATAAGTAACCAACATATACATCCACCTCATATGTGGGAAAAAGACATCACACGTCATCTTTTAGAGTTCCATCATGAACAAAGCATAAGATAAGAGTTCAAAAGAATATCCATGATCACATGATCAATATAAAATAAGGTAGTTCACATGAATCATGATTTTCAAAATAAAAGATATTGTGTATAGGCTAATATCCATAGGACAAAGAGAATGAATAAGCATAGGTGAATTGCTCAACATAGAAGAATAGGGGATACATCATACTTCAACTTCAGAGTCCAAATAGTCCAAGTCAAGCCTAGGCCTCCAAAGAACCTCTAGAGAAGGTGGACATGTCCAATAAGTAAGGTTCCCATTCTTAGAGAGGCTTGTTTCTCCAACAAAGCTCCTATCTCGGGCAAGAAGCACCTTATCCACTTTAAAGGTGAAAACCCCTAACAAAAGAACATGGAGATGAGGTGTTTATGGGTTCTAGGTTGGGTTTCACCATGGAAGACCATGGTTCCAACCTGGAGGAAGGTGGAAGGAAGACTAACAATATGAAAATATGGAAGCAGAGGAGAAAACTTACTAGTTTTGGTCAAAATCACCAAGGAGGAGCTTAAGAAATCCTAAAGAGAGAAATTTGGAAACCTAGGATCCTTATTCACCAGAGTAGGCACCTCCTTTTACCTTGGGACAACACCTTCGTGAAAAAACAGATTAGGAATGATGCTCTAAGATAGAGAAAATTAAGGAGAGAGAGTTTTTGAATTGGGAGTTGGGAAGGGGTAGATATGGCTATAAAAAGAAAGAGGTCAAGTACTAGGTGTTTATGAGACTTTCCATGTGTCATGTATAAGGGTGTCCATGGAAATGCAAGCCTTTATGGATAAGGAAGAATTCAAGCACGAGGTGTCAAGTTACTTTCCATGTGTCCAATGCTAAGGGTGCCAATGGACATGCGAACCTTTATGGATAAGGAAGAAGTCAAGCATGAGGTGTCCATGGATCCTTCCATGAATCCTTATCCTAGGTATTTCATGGAAATGCAAGAGGACAGATCATAGAGGCTTATTGAATATCAAATTCCAGTTTATGGACACTTATAGGCCATCCCAACGGACCTCCAATCAAAGAAATAACCCCATTGGTTGATAGCTTCTAAAGATAAGCTCATTTATAAAGAGAGTAATCCCTAAAATGCCCTTGGAAAGAAACACCTTCAAACCAAGGTGCAAATAGGTGACCTATGGTTCAAAAACTCAAGAATGGTAAGGAAATATATAAGTATTATAATGCATGTGACAATTTGCAAAGACAACCTCCCAATTAGATGAATTGCAAAAAAGTCTAGAATGTACCTAAACTTTTTACTTGCACAAACATCATACAAATTGGACCAAACTTCATCCACAAGTTATCTTTGATGTATTTAATATGAATTTTCCATTATTTCCATATTTTGAAGTTATATAATCACATTATTCATTACTTATGCCTTCTACTCATTTTCTCTCTCCTCAACTTATCCTAATATTTCAAGGTAGTCCAAATTAGATGAAATTTCACATGTAGGCTAATTTTGATATGTAGATTTTGAATTTGAAGTTTGTTTCCACTTTTGAGACTTCTTTTGATGAGATAATTTATGTGGCCCATTAACGGCCCGTTATATAGATTATTCATCCAATTAAGTTCCTTATCTCTATATTACCACCAAAATGAGTTATGTGGCATATTTTATGTATCCATTATTAACCTAAGACTAATGTGAAACTATTAGGCTACTCATTAGGATCATACTAAACATCTATTCATCATCTAACCTTCAACCTTGTTTGGCTAAGTCCTAAATGTCAACTTCCAGGGTAGGGTCTGAGATCTAGTATGTTACAATACCCACTTGGGTTGTCCTTATCTTTTTCATGGGAAGCCTTTACACTTTGATTTCCTTTATTCCATATATTGCTCAATTTCCTATTTAGTATGCGCATACCATCCTTTTTTTATGTCATCTATTTTCTCTTCTTGATGGGGTATGCTTCCAACCCTAGGTGAAGGACTTGGATGATACAACAACAAGTTTTGGACTAGCTTAAGGAGTTAAAGCTTGGAGGCAAAGTTTTTATGGTTTAGATTTCCCTATACTATATCCTTATGTTGAGTGCTAAATGTAAACCCTTATGGGAAATTATGATGTTCTTTTGTAATCTTGTGATAAATTGAATATAGTCAACATTTTTATTCTACTTCTATGATTTGGTTGTTTTGAATACCATTTATTGAAATTTGAAAATGTTACACCTATTTCCGCATACCTTTGAGTGTGTTTGGAATGGATGTTTTATTCTTCAAATTTATTTTAGTAAGGGGGTGATCCCGCCTCCTTAAAGCATGGTATTAGATCCCATGGTAGTCAGAATCTGACTATTTCAATTTTGTCTCCCTAGTTAGAATAATTGCCTTACCTTTAAGTGACATGTTTTCCCTAGAGTTGATCAACAAATGATGAAGGGTTGATTTAGGAGCCTATAGTTTCACATTAGAATAATTATGAATAGATCCCTAAACTACTGACAACTAAAAGATGCATAAGTAACCATCGTAACTTGAGGTGGTTTAGCTTGGCCTTTAGGCGGCTTCTAGGACATGAAGTTGAAAGTAAAGGTGTCTAGAAAGGATCAGGGTTCGGGGGCCAACAAGATTTTCCTCTGCACCACTAGCTTGGTTTACGAGGACTCCTGAATCCATATGATATCGGCCTGGCCTGAGCTGATATGGATTGTTCAAAATAGCAAGCTTTTAGGCAATAGTAGCCTTAGACATCTATACGATTTATCTTTAGGGACCCTAGTATGTTGTACTAGTCTACCAGGTGTAAAGACTTGTTTGAGTATGTACAAGAGTAAGTTAACCCATATTTCATAGTTAGTCTTTACAAGTTATGTTTTTTTTTTTTGCATGATGCTTATGTAGTTGGATGTAAGGAAGTGTAGTTGAACCTTTTGTACCTAAAGAATAGTTTTGACTTAATAAGATGAATACTTTAAGGGTGGTGAATAAGTTGTTTCCTTATATATGGATGTTTTGATTTCTAGGACAAAATCCCTTGTAGGGGTGGTGTGTTGTAAAATATTAGGTCTCGGACCCTACCCTGGAAGTTGACATTTTGGACTTAGCCAAACAAGGTTGAAGGTTAAACCTAAATAGATGTTTAGTATAACCCCAATGGGATAATGCATGTATAGATCACCTTAATATAACCTAATGTTCTAACATTAATCATAGTTTATAATGGATACATAAAATATGCCACATAACTCATTTTGGTGGTAATATGAAGATAAGGAACTTGATTGGATGAATAATTTAGATAATGGGTTGTTAGTGGGTCATATGACATATTCATAAAAAGAAGTCTCAAAAGTGGAAACTAACTTCAAATTCAAAATCTACATATTAAAATTAGCATACATGTCAAATTTCATCTAATTTGGACCCCTTAAAATATTAGGATAAGTTTAGGAGAGAGAACATGAGTAAAAGGCATAAGTAATGAATAATGTAATTATATAACTTCAAAATATGGAATTAATGGAAATTTCATATTCAAAACATCAAAGATAACTTGTGGATGAAGTTCGGTCCAATTTGTATGTTGTTTGTACAAGTTATGCAATTTTAGGTACATTCTGTACTTTTCTACAATTCACCCAATTGAGAGGTTTTCTTTGCAAATTGTCACATGCATTGTAATCCTTATATATTACTTTACCATTCTCTAGTTTTTGAACCATAGGGCGCCTATTTGCACCTTGGTTTGAAGGTGTTTCTTTCCAAGGGCATTTTAGGGATTACTCTCTTTATAAATGAGCTTATCTTTAGAAGCTATCAACCAATGGGGTTATTTCTTTGATTGGAGGTCGGTTGGTATGGCCTATAAGTGTCCATAAACTGAAATTTGACATTCAAGACGCCTCTATGAGATGTCCTCTTGAATGTCCATGAAATCCATAGGCTAAGGACACATCGAAAGCTCCATGGACACCTCATGCTTGACTTCTTCCTTATCCATAAAGGCTTGCATGTCCATTGGCACCCTTAGCATTGGACACATGGAAAGTAACTTCACACCTCATGGAAAAGCACACTTGGGGCAATAAAAGAGTTCCCTATGTATGGTTTTACACATGTACTGCTACTAGACATAGAACTAGTCTAAGAATACACTCAAATAGAGAAAGGCTAATAACAGTTTAGTCAAATACTCTCATAATTTAGAAAAAGGATGAGAACAAGGAACCCAAACTTTATCTTTTGACAGGGCAGATGAGTCCCATTGATATCCATGTATCACATGACATATTCAAAGTAAAACATTGCGATAGACAAGATTACCCATGTGAGAAAATCATTATTGAGGGAGAGGAGCGGGTAAGATAGTGATTTTCCTTTTGGAATATCTTCTCTATCTTGCTCACACACCATGATTGTAAGTTTACAACAACTACAACGACCCAATTTGGGTAAAAGCTTACTTGTTGTTTATTCGCAAAATCAATGCGCCGACTATGATGAACGAGGACCAAAGTTGCTTATTTGAAGACCAATTTTGCTCCAATAGAATAGCGCGTTGAGGAGAGGGGCCGCAAACTCATACCAGAAACCAAGGTTGGAGGAGGTTGAAACCATGGATCCAAGAAAAATTGCGACCAGAGAAGGATTGCTCGTGAAGGTGCAGATTTGCAATTGGTGTTAGCTATGTATATGGGTCCTTGCAAGGGTTTATCTGTCTCTAACTTGGAGGTGCTTGTACTCTAACATTGGGCATTTCTAGAATATGCAATGATAGGCTTTGAGTTAGGTATAGTTAGATGAGCATTCCAATAAGGAATGTGTAGGAGAAAATTTTTTGAGAACGACCA
Source organism: Alisma plantago-aquatica (assembly GCA_963693085.1). NCBI lineage: Eukaryota > Viridiplantae > Streptophyta > Magnoliopsida > Alismatales > Alismataceae > Alisma > Alisma plantago-aquatica. The sequence continues at coordinate 1,541,742,644 of OY856410.1, forward strand.
AGTTTAGTGAGAGAAATCTAGATTTTAATCTACCTAAAACTAGAGTCCTATTTCCATTCTGAGCACAAGGTTTTTGATGACGCGTCATCCGCCCAATCCACATATAACAACCAAGAGTAGTTTGTGCATCCGCTGAAGTCAGATAGCAGTGTGACGGTGTGATAAATTATTTTTTTTCTAAATCACAATTTAGCTAAAGTGATGTATTAATAACTCCTTTTTGTTTCCCAATCAAATTGGTAGGGTGAAGAATATCCAATCAAAGCAAAACATGGAAAGAAGACTAACAGGAACTCAAAGAATTCGAACTAAAAGTCAAAATTTTCTTTTGGAAAACTTTAATGTCCCAAACTCACAACTTGAGGGAAAGTGTATTTTCAACATATTAGTGTATTCTTTTATCAGCAACCAAATTTTTTCTTTGACTTCTCATTACTCATTCCTATCCATAATAAAAATCTAAAAGAATAATTTTAAACTTAAATCCTTTAGTTTGATAAATTTGCATACTTATTTTGTTTCTTGTATTTAAGATTAAATAATTATCTTGTTGGATAAAACACTTATCATTGAATATTTATTACCATCCTAGTACAAACCAAGTTAAGAAGAGGGTTTTTAAAATAAATATTATAAGATAAAGGGGTACAAGGTAGTATTTACCTAATTTTAGTATGTTACAACTCTTCTCCCCTTAAAATAATGTTGTCCCCAAAATGTAAGGTGAAGAGGGACAGGTGAGTTTGGAACATTTCTTCTCTGAGCTCCCAAGTTGTTTCCTATAGACGATGATACTTCCATAAAAATTTTACTAGTTTAATTTCTTTGTGCTTTAGTTGCTTTAGTGGGAGTCAAGGATATTCACATGATACTCTGTGTATGTCATATCTTCATGAATATCTATGGGTTCTATAGATAACACATGGGATGTGTGAAAAAGAAAATTAGGGTACTACGATGTAGTGTGTGCGAGAGGATAAATACACTACCTCTCCTTTTATAATAACTTAATTGAGAAATTTACATAAAAGTCCAACAGTAAAGATAAATGACATAATGGAATATTGAGAATGTAAAAGGACTATATTAACACTCCCCCATAAGCTGGAGTGTACACATCATGTAAGACCAGCTTGCGACTAAGGTTTTGAAACATTTCTCGACCCAGAGGCTTTGTAAAAACATCAACAAGTTGATCTTCAAATATGACATGAGGAGTCACCACTCTCCCATTCTTGATAGGATCTCTGAGAAAATGACAATCAACTTCTACATGCTTAGTGAGCTCATGGAAAACTGGATTTATGGCAATATACATAGCTTCCTGATTATCACACCTGATCTCTACATGAGATATCAAAGGAATTTACAATTCAGAAAGCATGGATTGAACCCACTGTAACTCACAACAACATGAGCCATTTGTCTATACTAAACTTCCATGTTAGAGTGAGCCACAACATTTTGCTTCTTACTTTTCCTGGTGATAAGATGATTTTCTAGAAAAGTACAATACCTAGATGTAGATCTCCTATCATTCAGACTACCATCAATCTGCATAGTCAGTGAGACCAGAGTAGATGGAGGTGTTTTAGGACTGTAGTATGTGATGTCTTTTCCTGGAGCTCCCTTCAGATACCTCAGAATGTGGAGGATTGTTGTCCAATGTGAGTTCTTTGGTGAGCTCATATGCTAACTCACCACTCCTACTGCAAATGAAATGTCAATATGAGTCACAATCAAATATATCAGTTAGCCAACAATCTTCCTATAATATCCTATATCAGAATAATAAAAAATCATTAGAATTTTCCTTTTCATGATAGTCCATGGGAGTAGACACATGCTTGGATGCACTCATCCCTGTCTCATGAAGTAGATCCCGTACATATTTTCATTGAGACAAATTAGCACATGTATAAGAGAGAAGTACTTCAATGCATAGAAAATATCTCAATTTCCCTGAATCTTTTTTATGAAAGTGCTTCTGCAAGCCATCCTTCACATTAGATATGCCAAGTGAATCACTACCAGTGATAATAATATTGTTAGCAATAATGCATTAATAACATATCCAGAAGAAGGGCTAGAATAGAATAAAAAATGATCACTCATAGAATGTTAGAAACCCATAAAAAGTAGTATTAAACTTGTCAAACCAAGCTCGAGGAGACTGTTTACCTACACACCTTCTAATAATCCTCCTGAGAAACAAAACTAGGAGGTTTCTCTATGTACACTTCTTCCTGTAGATCACCATGTATGAAAGAATTTTTGACATCGATTTGAAAAAGTGGCTAGTCAAAGGTGGTAGTCAAAGAGATAAGAAGCCTCACAAAATTAAGATGAGCAATAGGTGAGAAGGTTTCAAAGAAATCAACACCATATGTATGAGTATAGCCTTTTTCCACTAATATAGCTTTTAGTCACTCTATAAAACCATTCTGATTATGTTTAACAATGAATACCCATATGTAGGCCACACCATTCTTATTTGTAGGTAAATCAGTAACCTCCTCCTGAATAAGCATAGACATTTCTGAATTCATAGCATGTGACCAGCCAACATCTTTCGTAGCATCAACATGGCTCTTTGGAAGTCTCACAGAATCAATTCCAAGAGCAAAAGAACGAGCCTGGTTAGACAAATGGGAAAAACAACAAACACCCCCAATAGAATGTCAAATAGTATAATTGTGAATACCTTTGCGGACAATAATGGGAACATTGAGGTTAGAAGAACCTTTAGGGTTCTCTTGAGTAGAGGAATATGGAGGAAGCTCATTGATTGGAGTCGCTACCTCAGCATGATCTTGTGTGATCCATTTATGATACACTAGAGAATATTGTTGAATTAAAAGAACATCACCAGATGGTTCTTCCTTAGAAATTGTAGGTGGCACTCTCTCACTATATTGTGTTGGAAACACTCCCTCACTGGATGATAATGGTGGCACTTCCTCACATTCACACAATTGCTCCCCCTTATTGGGAACACTAGATAAATATGTTGTGGACTCATGGAAGGTGACATCCCTAGATGCAAAAATCATGAGAAAATGACACTTGTAACTCTTACTATTTGGAATATCCAAGAAAGAGAGTCTTAATAGACATGTGAGACAATTTGTCAACTTTAGGATCAAAATTGACAGAAGAGGTACAACCAAACACCCTAAGAGGAACATGAAATGGCAGCTCATTAGGACATAAAACCTAAGAAGGAGTATTTCCTTGACAAACAGAAGAAGGTTGCCTATTAATAAGAAAACATATAGTCAATAAAGCATCCAACCAAAATTTCTTAGGAACATTGGATTGGAACATGATCGTCTTGATGATATCTAGAAGATGACAATTTTTCCTCTCAACTGCCCTATTCTGGTGAGGCGTATTAGGACATGGTGTGCAACATACCATCCCAACAAAACTACAAAAATAAGCCATAGCATGCTGAACATATTCCAAAGGATTATCAGACTAGAGAGAACTGACTGTGACTACCATGTCATGGTTCCATGTGTCAAACTCACGGTGGGTCTGTCTGGTACATTTGTTCTCTAACATGTACCTATGTGTTTGGTTTGATATCTTCATATCATGACTAATGAGATTCTATCATCAACCAACACCACAATCTAATCTTGTGTGTCATTGTTGTCTATCTACCTTCCACAATGACATCCGACTAGGGACATGATAAGAATATACAAACTCTTAGCATCTGTATGATGTCATCGTTCAGGTCCTCAACCTGAAAGCATACGTCATTGAGTAATGTCATTATCTAAACATTCAATCTGTTCTATCATTATCTCATATGACTGAACTAGAAAGAATTGGAGCTTGCCTTTTGATGTTTATCAACTCAATCTTAATGTATCCCACCAATCATCCCATGATTGACTCTCGGGGCATACATACCAACAGTTTAAGAGGTCCTATTTATAGTTGGGGGTGTCCACTAGTGTCTAGGAGCCCTGAAGTCATTTGGGGTATTTTGAAAAATCTATTTTTGATGTTTGCAACACTCCAACGACTAGAATTACTTTTTCTGCACATTACGCATAGTGCATCCGGTCGAATTTCAATAAAGACAACTCGACCGATTGCACTATATAACAAAACAAATTTGAAGCATCTTTCAAGTTTATCCTATATGAAAACTCGACCGATCACTTAAATTCAATTTTCTAGTGTAGGTATTTGATTGAGTTTATCATGGGGAAACTCAGTCGACCCTAGGCATTTGCCAAGATCAATCCAAGGCATCGGTCAAGTTTCTAGAAAGGAAACTCGATTGATCAAACAACATGTGAACAATTTTAGAAAATGTCATTAGAGTGAATTAAAGTTCAAATTAAGAGCTCCTAGTTTTGTATCATATTAGTTACAAGTCATAGCATCAATACAAATGGTTATAAAAAATTTACTAAGTGATTTAAGATGTTTTTCAAGAAAGTGCATTTGTATAGCTTTTAACTTGAACTGGATCAAGCTAGGGGTTGACAAAATTGTGCCTAATAACTGAAATTAATCTCAAATACACATATTAGATACATATCAATAGAATGGTTAAGTCATTATCAAAATATGAACAATGTATAACATTTTGGTCAACATCATTAACATCTAAAAATATAAAAATGACATCCAAGTAAATATCGTATGTGTTAAATCACGGCTAAGGGAAATTGACAACACAAAACAACAGAATGCCGCCCAAATAGGATAGTGTGACACCCAAGAACAACTTAATGGCTCTCAAATATAGTTGTACGTATTAAATAGGGAGTAGGGGTACTTCACACCCAACAACAAGTTGGTTGACACCCAAGAACAACTTACTGACATCAAAATAGGATTGTTTGACGACCAAAAACAAATTGTTTGATGACCAAACACATCCTTATCATATCCACACATGAAATGATGTCTAATGTTTATTTGACACACAAAGATGATTCATTGATGCCCAAAAATGATTCATTGACAAAAAAATTATAAAATGACAGTTTTAGATATTTTTGAGCACTTTTAGCCATTTTTGCACATTATTTTGCCATTTTAGGTGCTATTTAGCCATATTAGGCATTTTCATCCTTTTCTAGGCGCATATTCATCTTTTATAAAAACTTTGTTTCAGGGTCCATATTCATCAATTTTGGACAATTGTAGTGAGTTTTGGCTATTTTTACCTGACTTTTTGGCGCATTTAGCCATTTGTGGGCATATCCACACCATCACTTTTCTCCTTTCTTCTCTAATCTTCGACTATCACTTCCCTCCTTTTTTCTTTTTACTTCTTCCCTCAAAAGTATATCAACATTAGTCTTGTTTGAATGTATTTTTTATCACAAATTTAATGGTTTTTATTTTATTTGAAAATTCATCACGAATTATAAATTATAAATAATATTTTTTTCTCTCATCACACCACCTCTACATACTAATTTTGTATTTTTTTCCAAAATATATTAACATTAGTCTTCATTGAATGTATTTTTTATCACAAATCTAATGATTTTTTTCAAAAATTCATCACGGTTTAGAAATTATAAATAAACAATTTTCTCTCTCAATACATCACATCTACATCCCACTTTTTTATTTTTTCTCTCCAAAATATATCAACACTAGTTTTGTTGAAATGCGTTTTTATAGAGAATCTAATGATTTTTGTTTCATCAAAAAAATCATTATGGTACAAAAGTTATAAACAAAATAAATATATTTCTCTATTACATAACTTCCACCAACCACCCAATTAATGTGCACCCAATTACCATTTAAAAACCATCTTCCTCTTGAACTCCCACCCAAACCGCTCGGCCCAGAACGTGAGACTGCTTGTTATGGGCTGACGCACATGACAGGATCATTTTAGGAGTTGTACATGTTCATAGAGATACCACTTTCGGTTAAGAACTAAACTTTTTTCACGCTCACGTGTGTCATGCGCCCATCACACACAGCTAAAACTAGCCCCCAAACCAGTTCCTAAACCTCCCACGTGGCAGATGGTGATTGGGTGGTTTTTTTGAAATTATGCAATAGACAAGTAAATTTATTTTGCTTATAACTTTCAAACCACAATGAATTTTTTAATGAAACAAAAATCATTAGATTTGTTACGAAAAATACAATCTAACAAAACTAATGTTGATATATTTTTGAGAAAATACAAAAATAATATATATAGGTTAATTGACACCCAAAGATAGTTCATTGACGCCTAGAAATGGTTCATTAACATCCAATATATAAAAATGACATCCAAGTAAATATTGTTTGTGCTAAATCACATCTAAGATAATTGACAACCAAACGCTTAAGGTAATTCACAATAAAAATAATATAAGGGTGTCGATAAATGACTATTGATAGATGATTAATTGACACCCAAAATGGTTCATTGACATCCAGAAGTATAAATATGACACCAAAATAATATATTGTATTGAAAATAATAAATAATGTAACGAAGCCCAAATAGGTTTGTATGACACTCAAGAATTTTAGCAATTTTTTGGCGCTATTTAGTCATTTTTGGATGCTATGGCGCCCATAAATGGTTATTGAGACCCAAAAATCATTAGTTGACGCACGAAATTGTCCATTGACACCCAGAAGTATAAAGATGATGTCCAAATAAGGTATTGACAACCAAAACAATATAACAACGCCCAAATAGATCTGTTTGACACCTAAGAACCACTTAATGGAGCCCAAAATAGTTCATTGACACCATAAGTAATAAGATGCCCATAAATAGCTATTGACACCTAAAAATAGTTAATTGACGACCAAAACACCCAAAAATATAAAAATGGTACCCAAATAAGGTATTGACAACTAAAAACAATGTAAGGGCGCCCAAATAGGTTTGTTTGACACCCAAGAACAACTTAATTGTGCCCAAATATAGTTGTATGCATTAATAGGATATAATGATACTTCATGCCCAATAATAACTTAGTGGCGCCTATAAATGACTAATTGACACCCAAAGATGGTTAATTGACGTCCAAAATGGTTCGTTGGCACCCAGAATCACCTATTTATATCATTTTGTATTTTTTTTGTTAAAAATATATCAATATTAGTCTTGTTACAATATATTTTTCATAACAAATCTAATGATTTTTGTTTCGTCAAAAAATTCATCACGGTTCAAAAATTATAAGAAAAACAAATTTATTTATCAATTACACAAACTCCACTACCCATCCAATTAAAACCCGCCACGTCATACACCCCGAAACCATCCAGCTACCCAGCCGGCCGCACGTAGCATCCGCGTGTGAGGATGATGCGCGTGACCAGATCATTTTTGCTCGGTTAACAAGAAGCCAGACATTCGCTAACAAGGGAGGACAATGCATCCTGGGTCTACAATATTGTATTGTAGCTACATCAATAATGGGGGGTAGAATAAACTGAAAGCATCGATCCTCTCAGATCGAGTCCAAAAGATAAACCCCGTCGTCCGATGTTTAAACATTATACACAGTATATAGGAGTAGACACATCCAACAAGGCGCACAATGGGGGTAGCGTAGCTGCCTGATATCATAGAAAACCATGTGCTTTCCTTCCTCTTGTCAGCTATCTTTCTTAAGAAGGCCTCCATAAATTTCATATCCATGCTGAAGATGGTCTCTGGTAGAAAAGGGACTCCTCCCCCGGCTGGTTCTAGCTCCAATTGCAGACCGTCTTTATTATGTGTTAGGAAGAGAGTTGCTTACTACACTCCCAGGAGGAGGGGGGAAAAGATGAGTACCAGGTCTAGAGCTGGAGCAGGTCTAGCTGCAGCAGGGGACAGTTATATTTGTACCACTGTTCGGAAAATCCCCCGCTTAGGCCGAATAATCGGCCAAATATTCCTTTTTGGGGGTCTACCGAACCGATTATCAATAATCGGCCGATTAATCGGCCGATCGGGGGAATAATCGGTCGATTAATCGGCGATTTTCAAAATCAAATGCTAGTAATAATTTTTTTACATTAATTTTTTCTAATACTACTATTGGTCATTACAATTACATTCTCTTCTTCCAATTTACATATTTGGTCTTCTGCTCATGTTTTCTCTATAAGTTTATAGTTAGTGTTTATTGAACTGATCCTTACTATTGACGTTTTCTCTATAAGTTTATAGTTAGTCTATTACTTATAAATGTTTCTAATTACTTATCATTGTAATTATTATATGGTCAATATATAATTTACATATCTTTATGATTAATATTAAAAAAATCAAAACCGATTAAAACTGAATATTCTCCCGCTTATACTCCCGCATACCGTATATACTCTATTCGGTACCCTCTCCGCCCGTACACCGATTACCGCTTTTCAGAACACTGATTTGTACAATAGAAATTAAACTGGGGTGGATGTACGTACTGGTTGTATGTTTGTAGCACATATAAAATCGGACCGAGAATTTAAACTCCTCCTTTCATGAGTTGATCACTCCTGTATATTGTGGACTTCACACACGTATCTTACCAAATGTTAATTCCGCCTAGACGTAAGAGAAAAAACACATTAAACAGTTTCCTCCACTTTAAAAATATTGGGACCTAACACTCTTTTGCTCATCCCATATGCTCGATACTAGAATGAAAGGTGAAAATGTTGAAAAATTATAGACAACATCCTGATATAGCCTCATGGTCAAAATAGTAGTACTTACATGTGTAGGCGATCTTTGAATTTGATAAGATGTCAATGGATCATAAGGTTCATCCTAACACAAAAATCATATTAGATTTCATGACTTTTTACATCTTAGAAGTATTGTTTCACTTACCAAGTCAGAATCAGTTTGCACATTTATTAGAGAATCATAATTTGTCCCATCCTAAAAAAAGATTTGAAAAATGACAAATTATTTTAAGAAATATTTAGTAAGAATAGTACAAAACATCATCAACATACCAAAGCATGTGGTGTTTCTTGAGAATTAAACTCATTATTTGCAGACATTCCCTAAAAATTAGAAGTATATAATTGTCAATAAACAAAATCAGTTTCAGTTCATTATCAATGAGATAAAGATATATCATCTTACTTGGCACTCAAGTGATTTTATTTTAGCACGTAAAATTTCAAGTTCACGTTTTTTTTCTTTGATTTGATGGTCTTTTTCTTTAATTTGATTGCCTTTGTCTTCCAATTGTGATTTCCAATCTATTGTTGCAATCCTATTTGATTTTCGGCTAACATTTTCTTCTTCAAGTTCCTTCTTGTAATACATCCACTACAGCCTCTTTCATATCCACCATGATGGGATCCATGTGCATCATCAACAATTGAAATGAACTCTAATGGTTGTTTTGCTTTTTGTGCACCCAACTCTCTACGCCTTAGTTCTATCTTTTCCTACAATTCAAATTCATAAATCAAGTTCTTTTTGTAATATACTGACAAAATTTAATAAACATATACTTACGCAAATCTCTTTCATCTTCTCACTTATGTACTCTCCATTCTTCTTTTTGTGAGAATTCAGATATGTTTCTACAATTGGAACTAAAACACCATCTTTCTCCTAATAAGACATTCACAACTTGATTAATAGAAATACACATTCTAGTGAGTTTGTATGAGATGGTAGTGGTCATACCGCTTTATCTTGTCTTTCACCAAATGATATTTGTCCTAATGTATGTGTTGCATGTAAAACACTTCGACTTCTTTTGTTTCTACTAGCTTCCACCTACACATCATTCAATGTCATTATTCATCTCAATGGAATAAGTACCTTATGAATTAACTATCAAAGTTATAAAAAAATTCACATCCTCTTACCATCTTTGTTTATTTACTCCAGAACTCTATTAATGATAGCCAATGATCTGGAGGAACTCTGTTATCTAAGGGTTGCACTTGTTCAACAAAGGGTATATGAGGGTCTAGTTTGCTTTTTAGCAATGCACGAAAATCTCTCAATTGTTGGTTGATTGTCTTCTTGACAAAGTTTATTACTTCCTCAAATGAAAGCAATGGAGTCCCATCCATACAGAAGAAGTCATAGTCACGCTTTATGACAAAACACAAATATGCACGATGACGTTACAATAAAGTAAAAAATAGATATTATAGTTTTAAATGTAGACATATTATGAGCATGTAGAGTAAATGAGAAAAAACAACTTACATGAACTTCAACCATTACACGATTATTTGTTGACTCGTGCTCTAATCCCCATTCTTTATGTATAGGAAATAGACAATGATTGCGTGCTAAAATTCCTAAGAAGATACTCAATTATCTCCTTCCAGGACCAACAATTCTTCCATCATCAAAAATGTAGCACTTGTGTTTTTTACCATTCATAGGAGCAACTTCTTTCAAGGTAGTTCTCCCCCTTGTGGAACGTTTTTTCATTTGACAAGTGTTAACATCTGAAAATTATCAACATCAAACAATGAAAGGAATATAGTCATAGACAAGATTTATTACAAGTATGAACACATATTCCTTTTACATAGAGAAGTGTGTCGATATAAAATCTAATGTAAAATATAAAGGCTTGGTTGATCAATTATACCTTCTAGAGGTGGGGGTCTGTAACACCCCTCCCTAGGGTTTCATACATAACCAGCGGAAGCACAGCCTAATCCCCAACATTATCCATAATGTGGGGTACTTAGCATCTTAGGGAGGGTTGTCAAAAAAAAAGGTAATCATTGCAAGTAAACAAATAATTCACCATTGAGATTCATACATTATTATATGAATAGGAAACTACAAACAACAAGTCTAGAATTCTATTCATCCCTCAACATGGGAAACTAAGCATAACAATAAGCAACTCTATATGATTGGATCGCCTAGAATGGATGGCACCCCACCAGATAACTCTTGGATGTCTTCTAGTTTTCGCTTGCTCCTCTTGAGTCCTTACTTGCTCCAAATCCTGGGGACATCACGTCCCCAGCCATGCAAAGGGAAAACAACACATCAGTAAACGGTACTGGCACTTTATAAGATAAACAAAGTAAATATACTTGACATGTAAGGAAATTGACATGAATTAACTTTAAGCATTCTTGAATCATCATTATTAACATAAAGAATTGAAAAGAAATCTTATGCATCCCTCTGTGACGCTCTCTTAGGAGCACATGATTGCTAGGAAAGTCGTTGATGCTAGGAAAGCCCTTAATGACCCTTTTGAGGTCCATGATCGGGAGCATAACAAGACTATTTCAATTCCAATTACTTAACCATTAACATGATGTTGACATTAACATAAATCATGATTCTCTAATCATAACATGAAGGGATTTCTCCCCATTAGCATGATATTTTAAACATGATGGGATTTCTCCCACTTGATTATTAACATGATTTTCATGATTCTGTAATGATAACAATAATCATGGTGAGCATGATAACATAAGACATAGCACGTGGCAATCAACAAGCAATGATATATTGAATATGATTATAACATTAAAGTTGAAACAATAATGTCTATTTTATATTTAGCATGCAAGCAATCATAAATATTTGTGCTCAGCAGCATGGCCCGTTTACCTTGGAGCAAGGATGATCCTTGAATTAGATCTAGGTCAAACTTTCCCTTGACTTAGCTCTACAACCTGTTCATAATCATTAGACATAATTAATCAATACATAGTATTGATCTTAGGTGATTTAGGGCTAGAGTGCATGTGGATCAGTCTTATGGATCAATCATCATTATTTTAAGAAAATCTGGGTGGACCAAGGTCTCATTAATCACCTTAATGCATGATTAGGGTTTCATGAGTCCAAAATATCATTTCCAACAAAACATCAGAACAAGAGATCAAAACATGGTCTGGAAATCTTAAAATCGTATTCTTCTAAAAAAACAAATCCCACAACTATTTATTTATAATTTTCTGACAAACGGTTGAATTACTATGAATTTTTGAAATTCTGTCCAATGGGAATTTAGGAAAAAGCCATGTGGATAAAACTCGACCCAAGACAGTGGGTCGGGTCTGAGTTGGACCAACCAGGCTTGGCCAAATCAGCAATGCGGATCGCCTCTGACGGCTTGCGATCAAACAAGGGTTGATAGGCAAAAACCCTGAAATACCCCCGCGGTGGAAATCATCAAGTAAACCAAGGGAAGGGGCACTAAGGTCATTCAATGGCATGCGATCTTCTGTGTTGTTCCATGGCAAGGAGCCGACGGACAGGAGCTTTACAAGTCCGTCCTTGGACCAGATTCACTGCTCATCTGGAAGAGTCAACCTGCCCACTGTGTTCCTGGAAGGAAACCGCACCCAACGAGCCTAGGCTCAGGTGCTGAGTAGTAGTGGAGCTCGGGGACCTGCTCTAGCCATGGAGGGCATAGATCAGGATCAAGCAGCAGGGGAGGAAGCACACTGCGATGACAACGAGGAGGCGAGGCAAAGCAGTCCGTAAGCCACAACCGAAGCCAGGAACCTTCTCGTGAAACCGAACACACCAGTGCGAAACTGGGTTGCGAGGAAAACAATCAAAACAGGGGGAAAATAGTCTGAAGGTGAAGCCATCGTAACAGCCAAAACAAGGCGATTTGCAGATTGGGAAACATTCTGCGATCCCAGACGACTTCATCTGATGCCTCAACACGGCAGGGCAGCCACTTTCCTACCATAGTAAAGGTCGCCGGCAGAGGCTCACACGGTGGCCTACAGGACCCAACAATTGGGAAGTACCCAGGACAAACCAACAAGTCAGAATCAAAGCAAGGGAGCCAAGGATTCTCACCACGACCGCAATTGAACAGCGGTGGCCGGAGATGTCAGCGCGAGGTCGGGATCGCCATAGAGATATCTCGAGTAGGTCGGGAAGGCTCGGGGTCCTGGGAGTTCAATTGAGGGTGGAGGAACAATCTATGGGGGGTGGTGCTATTGGAGTAGTTATATAGGCATGAGGATGGCTACCTCAGCCTCTGCAAATCTTGGGGTCGCGAGGGGGATAAAGCCCTAATTGGGCGTTTCGTCAACAGAGAGAGATGGAGAGCGAGTAATGGCTTGTTTGAATCGTCGTAGTCTCGCGGATCTAGGGGTAAAAAGATTTCACGAAATGGTGTAGTAATGAGGGAGAGAGAGATCGATGGAGGTGGCTCTGTGAAAACAGTTCTGACCCGCGGGGAAGACGGGGGTAGATGATGATCGATGGATCGTTAGATCGTGATCTGACGGTGATAAAGGCGTGCGCCAAAATTTAAGTGTAAGGGTAACGCGTTACAGGCATTAAATCACAGACTTTATGTCTAATTGCTTATATTAAAAGAAATCATATTCAAACATATATATAAGTCTTTCAAATTCGATTTGGATGGTCAAACAAGGGTCAAATGAGTTCAAATTTGAACCATAGGCCAATTAGAAGCTCTAGGATATTCCTGTGAAGCTAGATTTCGTTTTTGTACATATTATAGTCCATAACTTCCCATATATTAATTAAAATTCATTAAAAGGTAATATAATTTGAAAAGCATCCTATTATTGAATTCTTGAGTCATAAATCCAAGATTACTATTAACTAGTCACATTTGTCACCTATAACCTTTCTCTATGTTTTATGGTCATTTGTAGGGAAGAGAAAAATGAAAGGAATTAGTATGAGTTAATTGAGATACATAAAAAAATGAAATATGAATTTGGGTCTTATCTTGAGTTTCCTCATCCTATATTTGTATAAAGACAACCATTATAGATATTTTGCATTAGAACCCCTCAATTATTCTTATTTAGGAAAAAGCTCATACTTAGTTTAAGTTAACCATGAAAATTGGGATGTGACAATTCTACCCACCTTGAAACAAATTTCGTCCTCGAAATTTCCTAGGGTACTACCCACCTTAGGATTATTGTTACTTCTTCATATAATTAACATATCAATGAAATTTGCATGGAAGGCGAATTTATTTCATAAAAAGGTTCAAATGAACGTAAGATAACTATTACATCACTTTTCATCTTCCTTCTCTACTTCCATAGTGAAGATCCTAGCTTGTCTTTTAGTAGGTGGAGGGTGGCCCTTGTTCTGGTCCTGGTCCTTCTTTGTGAGCTTAGGGCAGTCTGACTTGAGGTGTCCAATTTCTCCACAATAGTAACATGTACCCGTACCATACCTGCATGGGCATGCATGGTTTTTCTTGCACGTCGGACATTGGGGCTTCTCAGCTTCAACTATAGGTTCAGGTACCTTTCTCTTAGGGTTGTTGGGAGGATGGTATTGGTTGTTCTTTTGGGGGACTTCTTTCTTGTAGGACCGTCCAGGGTGATCTTCAAGCTCTAGGGCTACTTGGAGGGTTCTATGGCCTCTTCCTGACAAGGCAAAACTCAAGTCGGGCTTGAGTCCTCGGATGAATTTCTTTGTTCTACGTGTCTCATCATGATCATGGCCATACTTTTGGAGGACCCTGAACTCCATGGCGTATTGGGTTACAGTCATGTCGCCCACTTGAGCCAGATTGGCAAACTCTAGCTCCTTCTTCTCAATCATTGCTTCAGATACATAATGTCCCTGGAAGGCTTCAATGAACCCTTCCCATGTGAATGGAGGTGCATCAGCTGCCCTTGAGTTGAGGAGGTTTTCCCACCATGTGTGGGCTGCCCCCTTGAGCAAGTGGGTTGCAAAACGAACCCTAGAGTGTTGAGGGCAGTCCATGTCCCGGAAACAGTGCTCCATGCCTCTAATCCATTCTTCAGCCTTGGTGACTACATCGATTTCTCCTTCACCCGAGAAAGAGTCGGGCCTTATCTTTAAGAAGTCTACTAGAGTGGGCTCGTGATGCCTAGGATGATGTTAACCTTGTGCTAGGACATTGGTGAGTGCTTGGACAAGATCTTCTATGGTTGGCTTATTGTTCTCTCTTGGTCCACTTTCCCCACTAGCAGAGCTAGCACCATCATCATTACCCTTTCCCTTGTCTGTTCTTTTAGGGGCCATCTGGAAAAAGGGTCACATAAACCTAGGGTTAGAACATATGAATCAAATTGTAGCTTTGGTGGCCATCCATTTATTTTCTCTGATACCATTAATGTAACACCCCTCCCTAGGGTTTCATAACCAGCGGAAGCACAGCCTAATCCCCAACATTATCCATAATGTGGGGTACTTGGCATCTTAGGGAGGGTTGTCACAAAAAAAGGTAATAATTGCAAGTAAACAAATAATTCACCATTGAGATTCATACATTATTATATGAATAGGAAACTACAAACAACAAGTCTAGAATTCTATTCATCCCTCAACATGGGAAACTAAGCATAACAATAAGCAACTCTATATCATTGGATCACCTAGAATGGATGGCACCCCACCAGATAACTTTTGGATGTCTTGTAGTCTTGGCTTGATCCTCTTGAGTCCTTACTTGCTCCAAATCCTTGGGACATCACGTCCCCAGCCCTGCAAAGGGAAAAACAACACATCAGTAAATGGTACTGGCACTTTATAAGATAAATAAAGTAAATATACTTGACATGTAAGGAAATTGACATGAATTAACTTTAAGCATTCTTGAATCATCATTATTAACATAAAGAATTGAAAAGAAATCTTATGCATCCCTCTATGACGCTCTCTTAGGAGCACATGATTGCTAGGAAAGCCCTTGATGCTAGGAAATCCCTTAATGACCCTTTAGAGGTCCATGATAGGGAGCATAACAAGACTATTTCAATTCCAATTACTTAACCATTAACATGATGTTGACATTAACATAAATCATGATTCTCTAATCATAACATGAAGAGATTTCTCCCCATTAGCATGATATTTTAAACATGATGGGATTTCTCCCACTTGATTATTAACATGATTTTCATGATTCTGTAATGATAACAATAATCATGGTGAGCATGATAACATAAGACATAGCATGTGGCAATCAACAAGCAATGATATATTGAACATGATTATAACATTAAAGTTGAAACAATAATGTCTATTTTATATTTAGCATGCAAGCAATCATAAATATTTGTGCTCAGCAGCATGGCCCGTTTACCTTAGAGCAAGGATGATCCTTGAATTAGATCTAGGTCAAACTTTCCCTTGACTTAGCTCTACAACCTGTTCATAATCATTAGACATAATTAATCAATACATAGTATTGATCTTAGGTGATTTAGGGCTAGAGTGCATGTGGATCAGTCTTATGGATCAATCATCATTATATTAAGAAAATTCGGGTGGACCAAGGTCTCATTAATCACCTTAATGCATGATTAGGGTTTCACGAGTCCAAAATATCGTTTCCAACAAAACATCAGAACAAGAGATCAAAACATGGTCTGGAAATCTTAAAATCGTATTCTTCTCAAAAAAACAAATCCAACAACTATTTATTTATAATTTTCCGACAAACGATTGAATTACTATGAATTTTTGAAATTCTGGCCAATGGGAATTTAGGAAAAAGCCATGTGGATAAAACTTGACCCAAGACAGTGGGTCGGGTCTGAGTTGGACCAACCAGGCTTGGCCAAATCAGCAATGCGGATCGCCTCTGAGGGCTTGCGATCAAACAAGGGTTGATAGGCAAAAACCCTGAAATACCCCCGCGGTGGAAATCATCAAGTAAACCAAGGGAAGGGGCACTAAGGTCATTCAATGGCATGTGATCTTCCGTGTTGTTCCATGGCAAGGAGCCGAAGGACATGAGCTTTACAAGTCCGTCCATGGACCAGATTCACTGCTCATCTGGAAGAGTCAACCTGCCCACTGTGTTCCTGGAAGGAAACCGCACCCAACGAGCCTAAGCTCAGGTGCTGAGGAGTAGTGGAGCTCGGGGACCTGCTCTAGCCATGGAGGGCATAGATCAGGATCAAGCAGCAGGGGAGGAAGCACACTGCGATGACAGCGAGGAGGCGAGGCAAAGCAGTTCGTAAGCCACAACCAAAGCCAGGCACCTTCTCGTGAAACCGAACACATCAGTGCGATACTGGGTTGCGAGGAAAACAATCAAAACAGGGGAAAAATAGTCTGAAGGTGAAGCCATCGTAACAGCCAAAACAAGGCCATTTGAAGATTGGGAAACCTTCTGCGATCCCCGGCGACTTCATCCGATGCCTCAACACAGAAGGGCGGCCACTTGCCTGCCATGGTAAAGGTCCCCAGCAGAGGCTCACACGGTGGCCTACAGGACCCAACAATTGGGAAGCACCCAGGGCAAACCAACAAGTCAGAATCAAAGCAAGGGAGCCAAGGATTCTCACCACGACCGCAATTGAACAGCGGTGGCCGGAGATGTCGGGGCAAGGCCGGGATCGTCGGAGAGATATCTCGAGTAGGTCGGGAAGGCTCGGGGTCCTGGGATTTCAATTGAGGGTGGAGGAACAATCTATGGGGGGCGGCGGTGCTATTGGAGTAGTTATATAGGCATGAGGATGGCTACCTCAGCATCTGCAAATCTTGGGGTCGTGAGGGGGATAAAGCCCTAATTTGGCGTTTCGTCAACAGAGAGAGATGGAGAGCGAGTAATGGCTCATTTGAATCGTCGTAGTCTCGTGGATCCAGGGGCGAAGAGATTTCACGAAACGGTGTAGTAATGAGAGAGAGAGAGAGATCGATGGAGGTGGCTCTGTGAAAACAGTTCTGACCCGCGGGGAAGACGGGGGTAGATGACGATCGATGGATCATTAGATCGTGATCTGACGGTGATAAAGGTGTTCGCCAAAATTTAAGTGTAAGGGTAACGCGTTACAGGCATTAAATCACAGACTTTATGTCTAATTGCTTGTATCAAAAGAAATCATATTCAAACATATATATAAGTCTTTCAAATTCGATTTGGATGGTCAAACAAGGGTCAAATGAGTTCAAATTTGAACCATAGGTCAATTAGAAGCTCTAGGATATTCCTGTGAAGCTAGATTTCATTTTTGTACATATTATAGTCCATAACTTCCCATATATTAATTAAAATTCATTTAAAGGTAATATAATTTGAAAAGCATCCTATTATTGAATTCTTGAGTCATAAATCCAAGATTACTATTAACTAGTCACATTTGTCACCTATAACCTTTCTCTATTATTTATGGTCATTTGTAGGGAAGAGAAAAATGATAGGAATTATATGAGTTAATTGAGATACATAAAAAAATGAAATATGAATTTGGGTCTTATCTTGAGTTTCCTCATCCTATATTTGTATAAAGACAACCATTATAGATATTTTGCATTAGAACCCCTCAATTATTCTTATTTATGAAAAAGCTCATACTCAGTTTAAGTTAACCATGAAAATTGGGATGTGACAGGGCCTTTCATCTGGAATAGGTGTTTGTATTGAAGATCTAATATTTTGTCTTTATTCATCCACTGAAAAAAATAATGGAGTTTAAAAGAAGTCTTTGACATAGACATGCTTGTTAGTGTTCCACGTATCTTCCAATGTAGTATTACCTCTTGGTGGGGAAAGTGTGTCATCATAAAGAAATGCATGTTGTGAAGATCTAGAATGTTGGCTTTCCCCACTCGCTATGTATGATACAGGTCTATGGTATTAATGATGTACTAACATAAACTCTAGTCTAATAAATAATAAAGCTTAATTTGACCAAATATGCCTTCTAAAGGGGGGAGTCTACCATCGCGCAATGGTGTTTGCACAGAGGATCTAATATTTTGTCTTTGTTCATTCACTACAGAAAATGATGGATTCTAAGAAAAGTCCTTGACACAAACATACTTATATGTATACAATTTGTGTTCCAATGGCATTACCTATGAAATGAAAAAGTGTATCCTCATGTAGAGATGCACGCGATGAAGATCTGGAATGTTGCCTTTGCTCACTTGCTATTTATGATAGAGATATATGGGGTTAAGTTCATACCAACATAAACTATATTATAATATACAATAAAGATAATTCTAAACAAATGAACCTTCTAAAGGGGGAATCCAGTCATCCAACAGAGGTGTTTGGATTGAGGATCTAATATTTTGTCTTTGTTCATTGACTATAAAAAATGATGGATTCTAAGAAAAGTCTTTGACATAGACATACTTGTATGTATACAATTTATGTTCCAATTATATTACCTCTTAAAGGGGAAAGTGTTTCCTCATGCAGAGATGTACGCAATGAAGATCTAGAATGATGTCTTTGCTCACTCACTATTCATGATAAGGATATAAGGGGTTAATAGAATAGCAACAGAAACTCTATTATAATATACTATAAATCTTATTCTACAGAAATATACCTTCTAAAGGAGGGATCCAGTCTTCCCGTGAAAGTTTTTGCAATGAGGATCTAATATTTTGTCTTTGCACATTCCCTATGAAAAGTGATGGATTCTCAGAAAAGTATTTGCAATAGACATACTTGCATGTATATAATTTATTTTCAAATGACAATACCTCTAAAAGAGGAAAGTGTATCCTCATGCGAAGTTGCACGCAATGAAGATCTAGAATTCTGCCTTTGCTCACTCACTATTTATGATAGATATATATGGGATTAATGTCATAGTAACATAAACTCCAATGTAAAATACAGCAAAGCTTATTTTAAACACATATACCTTCCAAAGGGGGGATCTGATCATCCTCTAAAGGTGTTTGCACTGAGGATCTAATACTTTTTATTTTTTCATTCACTATTAAAAAATGATGGATTCTCAGAAAAGTATTTGTGATAGACATACTTTCTTGTATATAATTTATTTTCGAATGACATTACCTCTTAAAGAGGAAATTGTATCCTCATGCAGAGTTGCATGCAGTGAAGATCTAGATTTATGCCTTTGCTCACTCACCATTTATGATAGATATATATGGGATTAATGTCATAGTAACATAAACTCCAATGTAAAATACAATAAAGCTTATTCTAAACAAATATACCTTCCAAAGGGGGGATCTGATCATCCTCTAAAGGTGTTTGCACTGAGGATCTAATACTTTTTGTTTTTTCATTCACTATTAAAAAATGATGGATTCTCAGATAAGATTATTTTGAACAAATATATACATTCTTGTAAATGCATAATGTAGTTTGAACAACTATACCTTCCATAGGGATGATCCTTTCACCCCTTAATGTTTGCACCAAATGTCCAATCTTTTTTCTTTGGCCATTCTCTATTACCAAAAACAATAGAATTAAAACTTCATTAACATAAAAATTCTTGTAAGTGTAAGATACATATCATAATAAAATTACCTATAAAAGAGGAAGGTGGATACTTCTGAGAATATGTGTGCAATAAAGATATGGACTTTGTTGTCCACTAACTGCTAATAAGAGATCCTGATGATGTTAGTCACATGACTAGCATATACTCTAGTGTAATATATATCATAATATCATAAAACAAAACAACCTTCGAAAGGAGGGTTTCTACCACCCCAACAAGAGGTTTGAGGTGTAGATCTGACTATCTGTATCCTCTCATTCACTACCAAAAAAGCTAAGGGAGTTATAGATTCATCAACATGATTGTAAGTGTGACATGTTTTGGAAAAATAGGTACCTCGTAAAGATGAATCTCCTTCAAAAGAAGTATGTATTGAAGACCTCCAACTTTGTCTTTTCTCACTCATTGTATGTGATAGAGACTAGTAAGGTTATTGACATCATCATAAACTATAGTGTAATCTAGGATAAATCTTAGTTAAAAGAATACCCGATGGAGGGAAGAGTTTGTCATCTAGTACATGTGGTTGCATTGAAGATTTATTCCTTTCCAATGTAGATTTGACCTTTTGTCTTTCTTTTCCTGATAAGATAAAATCTAATGGAGTTAAAAAAATACAAACAAATACTAGTACATGAAATCTAATGGATTTGACCTTATCTAAAGAATGTTTGTTAGTAAATAGAAGTACCCACTTAACATAATATTTTTAGAAGTATATTACCTAGTCCACCATCCAACGAATCAGTGCAAGTGTTGTTTGTTGCAGGTCTCTTCTTCATTATGCTACTGAGAGAGGCAAGCTTAGGAGGCATTTCTCTAAACAAAAAGTGTAAAGTGTGAGAATACTTGAATCATGAATTAAAAAATATCATCAATAGAATGTTTAAATTTAACAAAGATGAAAATAATTACAAGTAACAAATATAATAATTCATTTCTTACCACAAACGTTTGTGTTTCCTTGTATTTGTTATTTCATGAATAACATTCACATCAACTTGATCTATCTCAGGATCTAAGTCTGGCCTCACCCAAAAGTTATTATCATCATCGGATGTACATTCTATTGATATTTTGACATTCTCAGAAGTAGTCTCAACATATGATGCTTCATTTGGCAACTCATATGTGTCTCTAGCAACCCAAGGGCAGACTACACTCAAATTTTCATCTTCTGGATCCTTGGAATAGAATACCTGTTTTGCTTGCTCAGGAAAAATAAAAGGTTCATCTTCATATGCTAGCTTAGTCATATCCACAACGGTAAAATTTAGATAATCCACAGATATCCTGACAGTTTCCTCACTATCATACCATAAGCACTTGAAAAGATGGTATGTATCCAAATTTTGAAATTGTACTTCATAAATATCCAAAATAATTCCATAGAATAAACTATCATCAGGACCCACGGTTGCAACACCACTATTTGTGTCACTCGGTTGCACTCAATGTGTTTTGGTTCAAACTTATACCCATTTATGAAGTAACCAGAATAAGATACAACTTTTATAGACGATCCTTCTGATAAGTACTTTACCTTTTCTGGTATGTCATTAGAGTTTCTTAAACTTTTGACCTATTGAAAAAATAAGCATCAATGCTTTTATAAATTATGAAATGAATGTAGATCAAATGAGAGAAACTCACATGGTCTCTAAACCAACTAACAAAAGTGTTATGTTGCTCTAGCTTGATGTCAACTTCAGACCAAGATGAATTATTACGCTGCAAGAGGTCAGCATGATACCTAAAAATAAATATGTTATATATTATTTATAAAATAATATACAAAATTAACCACATACTTACTTTAGGTACTCAAAAATGTCTTCATCGTTATAAAGGATGAAACGATGTGCTTTGTGAATTTCCTCCTCAGAAAGAGCAATAATCTGCCCAACTCCTATGGGGCCATCTTCATACACTGTTTGTCTTTTCTCTCTAGAGTCAGTGTCAGACATATATCGTGTGCAGAATGTAGCTACCTCTTCTCTCAAGTAACCCTCAACAATGGAACTCTCTGGCCTGCTTTTGTTTCTCACAAAAAAATTTAAAGTGTATAGATATCTTTCAATTGGATACATCCACCTTAATGGAGCAGGTCCGCATATTTTTGCTTGAGTTGGAAGATGTATAGTTAAGTGGACCATGACATCAAAAAATGCCATAGGAAATATCTTCTCAAACTTGCACAAGATTAAAGGAATTGATTGCTCAAGTCTTTCCATCGTCTCAACATCTATAGATTTAGCACACAACTGTTTGAAAAATAAAGACAATTCAATCACTGCTTTCTCTACATGTTTTGAAATTGCCTTTCTTAGAGCTAGCCCCAGCAATTGTTGCATCAAAACATGATGATCATGACTCTTTAGGCCCACAAACTTTTTCTCATCAAGTTGAACTAGCTGAGAGATGTTGGAAGTATATCCATATGGAAGTTTTATGTCTTTTAAAACCATATAGAATATTTCCTTCTCCTCACTAGTCATACAATACGAAGCAGGTGGGATAAATACAATATTGTCATTTTTAGACTTCTTTATCCACAATGACTTTCGGATTTTCAATTTATTCATGTCTAATCGAGCATTTATATTCTCTTGACTTTTCCCATCCTTATTTAAAACCAACTCAATATGTTAGCACAAACATTTTTTTCAATATGCATCACGTCTAAACTATGACGAATTAACAATGTACTCCAGTATGGAAATTCAAAAAATATGCTCTTCTTGTTCCAACCAGGAGGCATCCGTTGTTTACTTTTCTGTGCACTATATGTGTCCCGTCCAAAAATGATGTTATCATATCCATCCCATAACTCTATTATTTCTTGTCCTGATAGAGATTTTGGAGCAGCGTCAAGTTCAATGGTCCCATCAAAATGGCATTCATCATATCGCCAAAGATGACTGATTGGAAGAAATCTACGATGCCTCATGTATGCCATTTTATGACTAAATGGTAAGTAAATGGAAGATGTATGAATATGACATTCAGGACAGCCATATGTTCCACTTGTTTTTTGGCCAGACAACATTCTATATGCTGGATAATCACTAATAGTGCCCAATAAAGTAGCCCGCATCTTGAACATTTCACCCTTTTGAGCATCATATGTTGGCACGCCTTCTACCCATAATAACTTTAATTCTTCAATTAATGGCTCTAGGTAGACATCAATATTATTTCCTGGAGACTTTGGTCCGTTTATAACGAGTGGAATCATGAAGTACGATTGTTTCATTATGAACCAAGGAGGTAGACTATAGTTCAGGATAACAATGGGCCAGATACTATGATTGACACCATATCCCATATTAAAAGGGCTAAATCCATATGTAGATAGTGCAAGCCGCACATTACGAGCCTCACTGCTAAAATCTGGATGTTTTCTATCAAAATCCATCCAAAGTTCTGAATCTCTGGGATGGCTCATCTTACCATTAGATGACTTTGGACTAGTATGGTGATATGTCATTAAATTAACTATTTTGGTAGAGTTAAACATCCTTTTCAGTCGAGGAATGAGTGGGAGATAGTGACAAACCTTGGCTGGTTTTCTCAATTTCTTTCTCATACCATCATGTGTAGGCTTCCATCTAGATGTCTTACACCTCAAATACTCATCCAAGTTTGCATTGTCACCTATATATAACATACAATCATTTGTACATGCATGTATCACTTCCTTAGACAATCCTAAGGCAGACATCAACTTCTTAATTTCATACCATGTCTTTGGAACATTATTTCCTTCCGGAAAGACCTTACAAAGTAATTTAAGAAGATATGTTACTGATTTGTTTGTCCAATGATTATCACACTTCACATCAAAAAGAACAGAAATGAAGTAGAAAGTTGAATATTGACAACCATCATATAGTGGGGTATTAGCTTGCTTTAAAACTTCCTCAAATTTCTTGGTTTCTTGATCAAGAGCTGAGAAATCATCTAAATTGGTGTATTCTACATCATTGTTACCATCCCTCATCATTGCATCACTAATTAAGTCATTCACTTCATTATATGGAGGAAGTGTTGAAATTTTAGTTGGCCCATGACACTGAGACATTTCACCATGGTATGTTTATGTTGTGTATCGAGGGAAAACCCATAACATATCAAGTGCTCCTTAATAAACTTGGGGTCCTCAATAAATTTATTTTCACACTTCATACAAGGACAAAGCATGTTTGTAGACTTAACATTGCTCATAGCAAATTGAAGAAAATAATCCACCCCGTGGAGGAAATCCTCATCCCGACGACGGTCAAATCTTGTTTTAGGCTTATACATCAAATTTCTATGAATGGAATAATATTCTCCATAAAGAAACAAATCAAACAACCTTATAAGAAAACAAAACCAGATTTAGATTAAGAAAAATGAAGAATATAATAAGATATTGTAAGTCCATTTTTATAGAAAAAGAAATTAAATCATGCAATACATGCATGAGCTTTTATGTAGATATATATACAATCATTCAAAATGTTGCTACCATTGTCCTATAGGAAAACTAAATAAAATTTGAAAATCCATTTGTGTAATATTCAATAGGAGATATGACAATTACTATACGAAGAGAACTTAATAGTCACTATTTCAACAAAATCACATATTGCAAGACCAAAGTTATAACATCTATCTTTCAACATAAGAATGGGAAAGATGATTGATTTTTTCATCATAATTAAATGATATTTGACCATATAGTGTTTCTATAAATAAGATATGAAGTCAAGTATCTAGTCCAACAAGTTGTGGCCATTGCATACACATAGCACATTGAAAATAAATTTTTAAAATATAGGAAATGCCTTCCAAGAGATATCATTTAGTGTTTGGACAAATAATACTATAAGACTTGCATACTTGTTTTATCCCACAAGTGGAATATGATCTGAGTACCCTCAATATCACTTCCTAGTATGATACTTATGATGCCTTTGTTGGGTTTTAGGGGAGACAGAGAATGCAGCGGAAACAAAAAAATTCTCCCCAAACCCATACCGAGGAAACGCGTCAATGTCTATATATTAGGAAAGGATGGTTTGTGGAATCATACATTTTCTCGAGGCTTGCTCGGCGACAATACCTTGCGCAATGCGTGGTCTTTAACTCCAGTCTTGGACGGCGTCTGTGCAGCTCCTGGTCGCACCAGGACTGACTCCTCCTCCTCCTACCAGACTGTCAGATGACAGTTGTCCTCCTGAGCGGCAGTGTCCTCTCGCCTCTGTAGTAGTCCACACGGACCACCTGGAACTCCACACTCCTTGTCGCACAAGGAAGTGGAAGGAGTCACACCCTCCTATTGACGTACTAGTCGCCAACATGCTCTCCTGCCGCCAGTTGCAACTGCAGTTGTCCTTCCCTTGTTGCACCTCCCTTTTGCGGGAAGCACTTGCTCGGACTCTCTCTCGGTTACCAAAACCAGAGAGAACGACAACTTGTAGAGAAACTGATTGCACTGAGCTACTGTCTGAGAAGCCCCCACTACCCCTATATATAGGAGGGTCATGGGACAGGGTTCTCTATCCCGGGCAATACGGGACTAAAGGCAGGAGTAGAAGGGTTCGAGATTTTCCACAAAAAGCAACCGGTTCGCAACCTGAAATGATCGGTTCATAGCTGAACCAATCGGTTCAGCCATTGAGCCGATCCGTTGGACCTGAGCCAACCATTTGGGGCACTCCAACTGATCGGTTGGTGCCCTGAACCGATCGGTTCATGGTCCTAATCTGGCTCAAAAAGACTTTCCTTGTTTCTTTCCCAATTGGTATCGAATACCAATAATATTCCCAATCGAAATGGGCAAATTGAAACCAAAGGAAAATTCTTGCCGACATGACTTTCCCAACTTGTCGGTTGCACCAGTTGAGTCGATCGGTTCAACCCTTGAACCGGTCGTTGCAACGTGGTCATGAGTCGATCAGTTGGACACTCCAGCCGACCGGTTCAGCAACCTCATCCGACCGGTTCAACACTTGAGCCGATCGGTTGGGAGCACAGGTTGGGCAAAATCAGTCAATTGCGATTTCGATCAATCCGATACTCCAATCAATGCGTCCAACACCTTGAACCATATGATATTGAGCCATCGACTGATTGAGTGTTTAATTGAAGTACTAAACTCCTTTAGTAATCAATCTAAACATTGCTTTGTGGACAAAACTCCTCTTCCAGGTTAAATCCTATGTGTGTGACCCTGCAGGTCCATTTCACGTTGGCAGTGAAAGTCCATAACACTTATGACTTCACAAGCAAAGAGAGGTGCCTAGTCACACATCATTGCTACCCAAGTGAAAGTAGAAAGTTGGAGAAAAACTTTCATCCTACAATCCGTGAATGGTGTAACAGCGAATGTATAATTCATTTGTCACTAATATCCCGAATGAACTCGAGGCATGGAACAGTCATCCTGTCAACGTTCATTCACTTTCTTGATCTCAGAGTAGATTGAATGAGATATGTATGACATCAATATCACATACTAATTCACACATGTGTGTGCACGCCTATCTCAATCCTACTCATCAAGTGTCCTTGGATATCAAACTCCCTTAGGAGGGACAAATGCCATATCTATCACTCACCCCTCAAAATCCCCATGTGACAAAGCCACCCAATCATCACCTTTATAACAACCCATATTTCAGGACTGCGTTTGATGATGTCAAAGTGTGCCCAATGACATGTGTTGAGTGTAGTGATTTCATGTCAAAGAATCACACTCACCACCATCACTGTGAGTACTGACTGTGACTACCATCTTATGGTTCCATGTGTCAAACTCACGGTGGGTCTCTCCAGTACACTTATTCTCTAACAAGTACCTATGTGTTTGGTTTGATATCTCTATATCATGACTAATGAGATTCTGTCATCAACCAACACCACAATCTAGTCTTGTGTGTCATAGTTGTCTATCTACCTTCCACTATGACATCCGACTAGGGACAAAACAAGAATGTACAAACTCTTAGTATCTGTATGATCTCATCGCTTAGGTCATGAACCTGAAGGCATACGTAATTGAGTATTGTCATTCTCTAGACATTCAATATGTTCTATCACTATCTCATATGAATGAACCAGAAAGAATTAGAAGCTTGCCTTTGATGTTAATCAAATCAATCTTAATGTATCCCACCAATCATCCCATGATTGGCTCTCAGGGCATACACACCAACAGACTCCCACTTGCACTGTGAGCCAATCACCCTTGAATCATATTCATAGTGATCTTTCAAACATGTCCCACATGTCACTTTGCTCTAGTGCCAACATAGTGAGTTATGGCAACACCTTGCCAAAGTCAGTTTTAAATTGTATGTCTCTCATCTCATCACTATACGTCATACGTATGAGATGGAATTGTCGTAATATGCGATCTAGTATTCCTTTACTAACCTTTAGCCACATTGCATGGTCAAGGATTCCAGACTTGTCATCAATGAGCGGAATGTCTTATAAGTTCATCTCATGAACTTCCAGATCCATATAGCATCTATTGCCCTTCTCTAACGCATAGATACTCGGCATCTTCCTTTTAAATGGTTTTATTGGAACACTTCCAATTATCAACAAACTTTCACTTTTATATATGTTTTGCGATCAATTTTCTGTCCTTTCAGAAGTTCGCATCAATGTAACTCTTTACATCGAACTCTTCCTTATCTCCATAGAACTAGTACTTCCCAAGTACTTATCAAGTTCTCATGGTATTCAAGTAACCCTTACTGGAAGTAGACAGACATCCACTCGTCATGTCCCACATACGAGTTATCAGGATGAGTACATCATATTGTTATGTCACACATACAAAATGATGATTGCATTTTATTCTTGCCATGTCATACATGCAAGATAATGGGATGATTACATACATGATAGATCATATCTATTCTTAGTGTTCATATTCTTCATAAGAATTGGACACTTTGGCCTTGGGATACTAACTCCATGAAACATGGACAAGTTTTCTCCCACTGAATCTGTGCATACTGAACCCTTCATGACAAGAGATTTTCGAGAACTATCTCTATAGATCTCTATTCCTATCACATAGGAAACATCTCTATCTTCCTTAAAGATAATTTCCACTTTTGGATTTCCAATCTTGAACATTTCCATTTCACATCAATATGTGGAATGTGAACACGCTCCCACTAAATCACAGATCCCTCTTTATATTTGACATAGCAGTCAAACCCTTTGACTATATTATCAAAGTAAAGATCCAATTCTGAGTTGCTTGTACTCAATCAACCACATTGATTAGTCCATTGTAACTTATAGACTTCATTTGCATTAGTGGATTCATAAACCTTATAGGTTGTGTCACATACACATCCTTGTTTTATTCCTCATAGGAATGCGATTTTTGTATCCATATGCCAAATGTCTTAGTCATCAAGTTGCAATCAACAAGCATCATCCTTCTCAAAATGTTATCCATGTGTCTTAACACTTAAGACTCATTTGCACTTATGGATATGATCCAATGAGTGCTACCATCAAGGTCATAACTTATGGTTCACATGGAAGTCATTTAGGATGTAATGGTCTTATACCATAACTCAAATTCTAGTTCATCATATTCTTCTAGATAGTTGACTCATCACATGAACAACTCATCACATAGATAATTGAGGTGTATCTGTTAAGGATATAAGAACTCACAACCCTTGTGGTTCTTAATTTCCTTTATTGGTGTGGGGTATTCTTTTATTAAGAAGAATTCAGTTATTCGATAATCATTCTCTAACTCCTTAGAGTATGATTCCTTCTTGATTTAGACATCACCATGCCTTAATCATGAGTTCACTATGATACATTATCATAATCACTCGTAAGGATCTCAAACATTTGGTTCAAGTGTTTCATTCATTGATCTCATCAAGAATTAACACTTTACCAAATTTGCACTTCTTTCTATGATAATCTTGAACACTTCAAGATATTCATATTGGTATTTCTCTAAACACCATTTGAAGTATTAGCATTTGTCCCAATAGGTATGTAAATACATCACATGTATTATACCTAATAGTATAATCATTCTCCTACTACCTTTAGTGAAGATTGATTAATCATGTCCAAGATATTCATGTCTCTTACTGGTTCTCTAACCAAAAGAGTCTAGATTTATCCATCATATGGAAACTAGAAATGAATCTCTCATGATTGATGTTAATTAGATTGTTTGAGT
The DNA here is from genome assembly GCA_963693085.1 of Alisma plantago-aquatica. Classification (NCBI taxonomy): domain Eukaryota; kingdom Viridiplantae; phylum Streptophyta; class Magnoliopsida; order Alismatales; family Alismataceae; genus Alisma; species Alisma plantago-aquatica. Next base: position 1,541,772,033 of record OY856410.1, read on the forward strand.
TATCTATAACTTTAGGTATCATTTTATCTCATGTGTATCAAATACCACAAGATAAACAAGTCATTGTCACAAAGATCATATCTTTTAAGATTGAAACATCAACTTATTAATTGTCATCATTGTCATACAATATGCAAAAATAAAGTGTTTCTATCTATTGGAAAATATGAAATAGCATTTCATAACTGTATTACATGCCTTGTAGGCTGAAAATAAACTAAAGTACTCTATCTATGGCGGCAACACTTGCCCCAATTATGAGTGCTTTACACTTTACATCTTGGTATCATATACCTCAAAAGAGTGTTACAAGTTTACTTTCATGACACATTTAAGTAGAGGCTTCAGTCGTCTCCTTCTTCTTTTGTTCTTCCAGGTAGATAGGACAATTCCTTTTCCAATGTCCTGGCTTTTGACAGTGGTGGCAATTTCCTTTCTTGGTCACACCTCCCTTGGTCTTGAGAGCTGAAGACGGCTTGGACTCTTGGCTAGCATCAGAACCTTTCTTATCTTTGCCCTTGCTCTTGCGCTTGGACTTGCCTTTCTTGCTCGTGATCACCATCACAGCCTTAGGCTTGTCCTTCTTCATCTGTATCTCAGTTGTCCTCAACATGCCCAACAACTCTGACAGTGGCCTATCAAAGTTGTTCATGTTGTAGTTTATCACAAACTGACTGTATGATTCCGGCAACGATTGCAGTATCACGTCAGTAGCCAACTCTTGGCTCAATGGAAATCCAGTCTCTGCAGGTTCTCTACATACCCAATCATCTTGAGTGTGTGAGGACCAACTGGATCTCCTTCTGTCATGACGCACTTGAAAAGCGCCCTAGAAACATTGTATCTCTCTTGCCGCGCCTGATCTTCATACATGTTCCTGAGATGTTGAATCATCTCTATGACACTCATGTTCTCATGTTGTCTCTGCAACTCATGGTTCATTGAACATAGCATCAAGCACTTAACATCAATGGCATCATCAACATGCTTCTTGTAAGCATCCCTTTCTGCCCTTGCTGCATTAGGAGCGGGTTCCTCTGGAATTGGAGTATCCAGGACATAGAGCTTACGCTCTTGAGTGAGAATAATTATCAATGTCCGATACCAGTCGTGGAAGTTAGTCCCGTTTAGCTTGTCCTTGTCAAGGACCGATCGCAAAGAAAAGTTGTTATTGTTTGTTGCCATTTGAACTACAAAAAGAAAATATGCAACTTTATTACAAAACTCATTTTGACTTATTTGATGATTTGAAAGTTTGGCGATATAATTAGGCCTTTAATTAATTATCGCTCCCACTATTTTACTTCAAATTGATAGTCCTCACCATCAATTCGGAAGATTGCAGCGTACAACCTTTTAGTGGGCAAGATCCTGAAATCCTCTAAGTCATGAGTCAGCTAGGGCTGATCGCCCACAACTTAGATCTCTCAGGTAGGCAACTCTTGCCAATTGCATCATATGCAACTCTCGATAAGATGTCATATACAACTCTTTGCAATGATCATATCCATGCCTCAAGGAGCTAGATCCTATCTAGGTCACCTTGTTAAGTCCGACCCAAAGCAAACACGATGAATATGCACCCTGTTAGGACAGACCCACACATTCATCCTTCACGCTTCCACGAGATAGACGGTGCATCATGCTAGGGCGTGCCCACACTTGGTAGATCAAGCTTTGCACGTGTGTCACATTTGGAAGGCATCTAAAACTTAATACTTAATGAGGGATTTGGTTTTTATATACATATACATATACAATCACCACAATACATAGTACGTATCATATACATGTTATATCCCACAAAAACATGCAAAACGATAAAAGCGATGATTATGTCCATCCTAATGTGATTCCTCGAGCCAAGAGGAATCACGGTCATCTAGGTCTACATCACATGCAACCTGTACAAGATGAAATTTGTGCCTTTGCCTTCCGAGTTGATCAACTCATCTCATGAATGATCTGTTCTCTTTGGTCAGTCGTCTAGGTGCCACCAGCCGATCGGTTGGCTCCACCAGCCCATCGGTTGGCTCCTCCAACCGATCAGTTCGCATGGTCGTCGTGCATCTCGTCATGTCCGCCACCCGCTCGTCTCGCTCCTCGAACTGGTCATCAACCGATCAGTTCACTCCTTGAACTGACCGTCTGGAACGTCAACCGATCGGTTCTCGCCTTGAACTGATCGTCTCAGCTGTCGTCATGATGTCCTCCGTTCTTTGACATAAGAGGAAATAAAATCTATCATAATTATTACATTGCTTTAAAAAGGGAAACCCGGAGTTACATTCGGGGGGAGCAAAGGTAGGAAAGAATCTCGAATTATTTCGAGTTACATCAGGAATAAGAGAGGGAAGATCGGTGCGCAGACCGAGATGCAAGCAACCACAAACAACCACACACAGATAGGGGTTTATAGGCCATAATCATGCTACACACATCCACCACAAAACTCATTTAAGGGCGGCGCGTATCGAGTACATTAATAATACATATCATATATGTAATTTGGGATTTGTGGATTTAGGATTGGACATGCATAAAGCCAATATTATTTGCATCGTATGCAATAAATAAAGGCGACAAACCAAAATCGATCATATCAATATTCCTAAAATATAGAGCAGTTGACGTGGCTCTGATACCACTGTTGGGTTTTAGGGGAGATAGAGAAGGCAGTGGAAACAAAAAAAAATTCTCCCCAAACCCATACCGAGAAAACACGTCAACGTCTATATATTAGGAAAGGATGGTTTGTGGAATCATACCTTGTCCCGAGGCTTGCTCGGCGACAATACCTCGCGCAATGCGCGGTCTTTAACTCCAGTCTTGGACGGCGTCTGTGCAGCTCGTGGTCGCACCGGGACTGACGACTCCTCCTACCGGATTGTCGGATGTAAGTTGTCCTCCTGAGCGGCAGTGTCCTCCCGCCTCTGTAGTAGTCCACACGGACCACCTGGAACTCCACACTCCTTGTCCCATAAGGAAGTGGAAGGAGTCACACCCTCCAGTTGACGTACTAGTCGCCAACACGCTCTCATGCCGCCAGTTGCAACTGCAGTTGTCCTTCCCTTGTTGCACCTCCCTTTTGCGGGAAGCACTTGCTCGGGCTCTCTCTCGGTTACCAAAACTAGAGAGAACGACAACTTGCAGAGAAACTGATTGTACTGAGCTGCTGTCTGAGAAGCCCCCACTACCCCTATATATAGGAGGGTCATGGGACAGGGTTCTCTATCCCGGGAAATATGGGACTAAACGTAGGAGTAGAAGGGTTCGAGATTTTCCACAAAAAGCAACTGGTTCGCAACCTGAAATGATCGGTTCATAGCTGAACCGATCGGTTCAGCCATTGAGCCGATCGGTTGGACCTGAGCCGACCGTTTGGGGCACTCCAACCGATCGGTTGGTGCCCTGAACCGATCGGTTCATGGTCCTAATCTGGCTCAAAAAGACTTTCCTTGTTTCTTTCCCAATTGGTATCGAATACCAATAATATTCCCAATCGAATTGGGCAATTTGAAACCAAAGGAAAATTCTTGCCGAGATGACTTTCCCAACTTGTCGGTTGCACCAATTGAGCCGATCGGTTCAACCCTTGAACCGGTCGTTTCAACCTGGTCATGAACCGATCGGTTGGACACTCCAGCCGACCGGTTCAGCAACCTCAGTCGACCGGTTCAACACTTGAGCTGATCGGTTGGGAGCACAGGTTGGGCAAAATCAGTCAATTGCGATTTCAATCAATCTGATACTCCAATCAATGCGTCCAACACCTTGAACCATATGATATTGAGCCATTGACTGATTGAGTGTTTAATTGAACTACTAAACTTCTTTAGTAATCAATCTAAACATTGCTTTGTGGACAAAACTCCTCTTCCTGGTTAAATCCTATGTGTGTGACCCTGCAGGTCCATTTCACGTTGGCAGTGAAAGTCCATAACACTTATGACTTCACAAGCAAAGAGTGGTATCTAGTCACACATCATTTCTACCCAAGTGAAAGTAGAAAGTTGGAGAAAAACTTTCATCCTACAATCCGTGAATGGTGTTACAGCGAATGTATAATTCCTTTGTCACTAATATCCTGAATGAACTCGAGGCATGGAACAGTCATCCTGTCAACGTTCATTCACTTTCTTGATCTAAGAGTAGATTGAAGGAGATATGTATGACATCAATATCACATACTGATTCACACATGCGTGTGCACGCCTATCTCAATCCTACTCATCAAGTGGCCTTGGATATCAAACTCCCTCAGGAGGGACAAATCTCATATCTATCACTCACCCCTCAAAAGCCCCATGTGTCAAAGCCACCCAATCATCACCTTTATAACAACCCATGTTTCAGGACTGCGTTTGATGATGTCAAAGCGTGCCCAACGACATGTGTTGAGTGTAGTGATTTCAGGTCAAAGAATCACACTCACCACCATCACTGTGAGTACTGACTGTGACTACCATTTTATGATTCCATGTGTCAAACTCACGGTGGGTCTGTCTGGTACACTTGTTATCTAACAAGTACCTATGTGTTTGGTTTGATATCTCTATATCATGACTAATGAGATTCTGTCATCAACCAACACCACAATCTAGTCTTGTGTGTCATAGTTGTCTATCTACCTTCCACGATGACATCTGACTAGGGACAAAACAAGAATGTACAAACTCTTAGCATTCGTATGATCTCATCGTTCAGGTCATGAACCTGAAGGCATACGTCATTGAGTACTGTCATTCTCTAGACATTCAATCCGTTCTATCACTATCTCATATGACTGAACCAGAAAGAATTGGAAGCTTGCCTTTGATGTTAATCAAATCAATCTTAATGTTTCCCACCAATCATCCCATGATTGGCTCTCAGGGCATACACACCAACAACCTTGATATTCTTTCGTTAAGAAAATGTGCACAAGCTTTGACCTACATCAAGATGTTACAACACACATATCAAGTGCATGTTAAAATTCAGATAGTGTTCCTAATGAAAAACACCAGCATCTCACTTGAAGTACGAAATGAAATATCAATAGCATCAATATTAAACAACTGAAAACACTTTTATCTTAAATTTCTACATAACCATCATCAAATAGTTTTTGAGGTCTGGTGTTGAAATTAATATCTTTTTTTGAATCCAGATTGAGAACAAGATTTATTTTACATAGTGATACTAATATCTCATGTTAAACTCCTTCCATCTCAACATGTTTCAACACAAATATAAGGAACTCATTCATCTTCTACACCATGTCTTTTTCTTAATTAATGTGGCCTATCATATAACAACTAATGATATCGATACATACAAGTCTAATCTAGTTTAAATGATATGTTTAGCACATGCCTTAATGATATAAGTATAGTCATCTAAGCATTATAATTAGTTGATGTCAATCATAAACTTGTGCTTCTTGTTAAAATGAAAAAAATACATCCTATATTAATGTTTGGTTAAATATAAATAGATGCATGCATACATGAAGGCTAAAGATACTATAACAGTAAGTTCAAAAATTTTGACTAAGATAATGACAAATGCCAACTGATCCTCATGTTATCATAGCTCATCAATAATTATTGAATGGAATAACTCAATTTTGTGGATGATGTTTTCATATCTAGTTGCCACTACGATTAACACATGTATGCAAAATGAAAAACAAATACTCTTTTTAGCAACAAAACAATAAGTCAAGAAATGGTGACCAATGCTCTGCCATCATAAAATAATGTTCGGCTGTGTATTTGGCTGCTACATTTTTAAATGCCATTTTTCATCCATGATAGTGATTTTATTTACATTATACTATCTACTATCATAACTCACATTGTAAATCTAATTGGTTTAATTGGGGGTGGATTATAAACCCCATGCAGTCCCATGTACACAGCATAATATTTCTTTTTAGTTGTGAGGGAGCAATGATCCCAAACGACATTAATAATTTATAAAAATAGTGATTAAAATGAAAAAGCAATATCCATCGTATTTAATTTTTGTTGTGACAATTAAGTACATTGCTTATGTAATAGGAAGCTGATCTAGTCGACGTTGGTGGTTTTTATTCTTGATCTCATACAACCATTAATTAAAGTGGTAAAGCCTAGTTGGGAAAATAAATTTGATGTTGGATATAATGTGTGCATCACACTAAAAGAAGACAATGACACTTTGTGTCTTCCAATCTACAGGAATAAATTCTATCTGGACTGATGTCTGGTGTTTGGTAGAGTTGGAGGTAAATCAATCAGCAAGCATTGGGACGCATCAGAGAGGAAAGGCCGCCTACGAGACAAACAAATTTAAGGAAGATGTGAAGAACATTAGCTGCATAAGCAGGGAAATATGAGAACGATGGTCTCATGTTTGTGCCCAGTAACATGGAACAAAATAAAGAAATAAAGGGGGTGATGGGATATTGGGCATATGTAGAGCTTCTAGTACCAAACATTGTGCTTTTCAATAATGATCCTACACAATAAAATAATAAAATGAATGAGGGTGAACAAATACAGAGTATTACTGCCAACCTAGCTTCATCTCACATGCTCTCTGCCCCTTGACAAAATCTATCTATTGTTGATGACAAGGTGTGGTATGTGGATGGCAAGGGAATGAAGAAAGCATAAAGAAGAGAGAAAAATACCACATTCATAGTCAGTCTACATACTATTGCCCTTGCTAGCCATTTTATCACAGTATGTGGAGCCTTTTATAATTTAACAGTTATGTCTTACTAGTTTGTCAGGGGATTAGAAATGGAATCGGGACATAAATGCATTGGAACAACCTCTCTACATCAAAAATCCAGGAAAAGAAGGTCTGAAAAGCCATATTGCAGTTGTGCAACTAGACTAAATAACTTAGATACCTGAAGGGGGAGAAAATAGAGGTTTGTTTGGGGATCCAACCAAAATACGGAAGAAATGGAGGATGAGCGAGAGGGACAATTTTGATTATGTTCTTGTAATGTTGTTGTGCATCACGGAGGAAGAGAAGTTTTGGGCATGCTCTGTTGGATGCAAAAATGGCTCTCCATAACCATTTTTTATTGAGGCAGGGACCAGTTTGAAGCTGTGAGAAAATGACGTGTGTTGGTTCGAGAAAACAGAGACATAGAACAGGACAAAGATATGTACAAGTTAACATAACAGGTCGTAACAGGTCGTAAGAGGAGGAGTTGATGGATATCTTTTGATTTGCAGTCTAGCAACCGTTTTTGTAATCCCAATTGGATAGTGCTCCGATACGAGTTTCTGATTCAGAGAATGAAAAAGGATCGTCCTCTTGTTAATATATACATTATCCAAGTTTCAGTTTCAGAACACGAAAAAGGATCGTAACCTTGAGGCCAACCCTGCGCGCGGTCTCCCTCCAATCTCATATGTTATTAGAGTATTGCTATGTGGTTATGGAGCGGTAAAAATATTCCATGTTGACGAATCATATGTCATGGCACGATGGCGCAGGCCTGTAGGATATCAGATAACCACTGGATTTGGCGTGATCGTTGCTACCGAAACCACTGAGCTGCCCCAATTCCGTCGGAGAAAACCAGAAGAAGTGGTGAAGAAAAAAGAACCGGGTGTAGATTGCCAACCTTCCTCGAAGAAAAGGGTGGGCTCAGACCAAAGAACGGCAGGCAGGCACGTACGGTAGGTGAATGTGCAGATCTTTGCTTTCTTTGAGCTTGTGTATACTGCAGCCCTTGAGGGCTCGTGGAACACAGGTTGGCTCCGGGCACAGGTATACTTTCCGCCTGGCGGCGTCCTTGGCGCTCTTCTGCTTGAGCTTCCAAGGCAGGTTGTGACCTCGTCGATGGAGTTGCAGGCTGCTCACGCTGGAAGCCCTTGTTGCACACCTCGCAGATGAAGCGGTTTGTCGCCAGCAGCGTCTTGGGCGACAACGCAATCACCTTCACGTCTGGATCTGCTGAATGTGCAGATCTCTGCTTTCTTTGAGCTTGTGTATACTGCAGCCAGAACTATCTCCTTGCCTTCATCCTTTGTTCTTGCATGCATGCGACGATCTGCGGTGGCCTCGCTCACTCGCAGCGGCAGCTAGGGCGCAAGGGGAAGCAGCCAACGGAACAATCGCGAGATTGGGGAATCGGGAACTGGAAAATAGAAAGGGGGAAATGAAATTAACGAGGGAACCAGAATTGGATAAGCTGAGCAATCCGCGCGCAACTGGGCCAATTGTGAAATCACCGTAGTCCCTGGCAGGCCTGGCCCGGGAAACAATTAAATGTAGTTCAATGGCAAAAATACCAGTAGAGTGTGATTTAACTGTAGAAGTGAGGTTAATGTTTAGTAGTGCCGCTTCCACCCCCTCCTCCGCTCCGAGATTTTCCTCTCCTCCCTTCCGCGCGACCCTCTGTGCGCAGCAGCCATCCTGGTTGGGGCGCCGACCGCCGCCCAGTACCCAAGAAGATCATGCTCCAACTCTCTGAAGATTTGCGGCTCCTGCAATAAGTTGAAGAAGAGATGCAGCACGCTGTGCTAATCTCTTGGACCATGTTTGGGAATGGACTGGGATTATTGCCCCTGTTTGGTTCGGGACTGGCTTTATGCAAGCCTGCCTGGCTTGGACGGTGTTAGGCCCGCTGGAGTCTGATTCTATTTGGCAAACCAGTCTGATTCTGTTTGGCAAACCAATCTCATTCTGGGGGGCTGGACTCGTTTCAGACTCGTTTCAAGCTGATTCTGTTTGGCTGTGCAGGCTGGGTTTAGTCTGATTCTGTTTGGCAACTGTAGGCAGGATTAGCTGAATCTGTCCTATTCTCGCAGAAATGTTGCTAGAAATGTGACCTTGTGACGCCGTTTAAACAGAAGATTTTAAACTGAAAAAAGTAACCGAATAATAACTTAATTTTTATCAATATCACTTTGGTTTAAGAACTCTCATTTTGTTGTTGAGATGTGAGTCAGGTGTGTTACCCTTTTGTGGGGTGTTTATGTGGGTGTTTTGGTTGTTTCCTTGAGGTTGAATATGCCTAACATGCTATGTTTAATACCCCAAGATATGAGGTAACCCCGTCAGGCCAAGAAACACGTTCCAAAAATAGCCAAACATGAACATCATTTTTAAAGTAAAGCATATTCATCTACTGAAAACTAAATATAAATTGTCTTAGTGGGCAGGCACCCATAACAAGCCTGTAATGTATATAAACATCATAAAGATAATAAATAAAACAAAAAACTAAACATTGTTTGATCCAACTGATTCAACATCAGTTTCATCATCACTAGACGAGATCAAGACTGGTGCTTGGTGGCAATCTCTGACAAACAAGGCATCCGCCGAGTCCGAAGTAGATGATATGTAACCATCTGGTCTCGGGAAAATAAGCCTTAGCAAATCAGAGTTGTCACCTTCAAAGTAAATCCATAAAAAAAAACATGTAGGATGACTGTCGTCCTTGGGTTTGGGTTGTAGGGTCACGGTCCAGGCTGGTGTGGCTTTGAGGCTGTCTAACATTTCTGTCCAACCTTCATCTATGATTAAATATTTACTTTTCTTATTCCATTTACTTTCTTCAGGTGTAGACCACCTGATCTGTACGTCAAAACTGATTCTCCCTACCTCCACCATTGCATAGCCAGGAGCTATCTTGTATGGCTCGCACCTCCAGGTAAGGGGAAGGGGGACGCGTCTCCTGAACTCCCTGTTTGAGAGCTCGTACTCCTTCGCAGGGAAACGAGATCCCATGTTGCCTGTAATAAACAAGAAGAACAACAACAACAAGAACATAAGAAGAAGAACAGAAGAAGAAAAATAACAAGATAAGAAGAACAAAATTTAAAATAAGATAAGAAGAACAAAAATAACAAGAAGAACAATAATAACTCTTATGTTCACCTAAGTTCACTACTATCATGTATTAGGTTTATTATCATTTTATGATTTTGCCTCCATCGAACCCTCTGTCGTATACACTCCATCAACACACCTTCGTATACACTCCATCATATCATGCTCCGAACAACACACAAAATGAGGAGGCGTCGAATGACTAAGTATATTAGTTAATATGTAAGTTTCAAACAACAGAGCATTGAATATCCTTTTTTTAAAAACAATCAACAACACTTAACACAGCAACTTCCAAACAACAACACTAAAATGGAAAACCGATGACGCGAATGAAAGGTATGGCCGGCATTCCACGTTACGGCGTCGTCGGGGGTGAAGGAGTGTCCAACAGAAGCCTATATTGGTCCTCCAGTTCTTCTACGTAGCGTTCTAGATACTCATGCTCATACTTTTTGTTGGTGTAAACATCATGGTGGTTGTGATGAATTTCAAAAAAATCTTTAAAGTTCATTGTCTGACCCCACAATGACTTGTACTCTAGCGTGAGTAACGCAATCTCTGCTTTCAGAGAATCAATTGTAGGACTGAGATCGATTGCCCAGCGAAAGTAACTGCATCGATCTTTTCCCTAAAAAATATTATGAAGTTTACGTTAATGACAATGAATGTGTAACGTACACAGTGGCTACATAATATGTGTACAAGCGCACCTCGTGAGAAGGACATATGTAATACATTTCACCTGGTCTTTCACTGAGAATTCCAAAGTCATACAACCCTGCATCGTCAGTGTTAAGTTGCAAGCCTGCCTCTAACCCACAGTCACACCGCACAACTTCAGTTGTATTAATAGACATCTACACCATGCATTTGAATCAGTCAAACGATTTATGGCAATGGAGTTAGATTGAAAATCAAAACAATAACATACAAGCCAGACCTCATAATAATTGTTAAATCTATTACAGATAAACTTATGATGTGAATGTTGGACAGACTTCAATGATGTTATACATCTATGATGTATTGTAACCGTCCTCATTGGAAGTGTTGTCGTCGCTAGTTATGTGAAGACGTTGGCGAAGAAATTGGGACCGCGATCGTAGTTCGGTAATTTCTACTTGTAGCCTATCAGTGTCTGCTCTGCTGGAACAGACAAAGGCACACTGGGAAGACCATAGTTGACGTTCACTGCGTACATATGCAAGTTGTGAAAGCATTGCAGCCCTAACGGCGGTTAGTGTGGCAATTGTGGGTACAACCCGTTGCGCGGGCAACCTCATATGACATCTATTTTGATTTTGAAGACTACCGCACGTAAAATATGGCATGTGTGGGTTCTTGTCTTCAAAACGTCCGTTTTGTGCATCCTTTGCATCCATATAAACGCGTACAGTGGATTGAAGGCCGCATTGACAACGAGGCATTCCGTTCTCCATTTGAAGACAACCTATATTGACACAATGTGTTGATTCTGATCAGGTTCGAAATAAACAATTCGGGAATCAATCTATTACAGATACTCTACTAACGAGTTTCCCAAATGAGATTAACAATGGATTCACGTAACACTTCGCCCTCCCTTGAATCGGCCTGAGTTGAACCTTGACCTGAACTCGGGGGAACGGCGCCTGGGGGAATGGCAGACGATGAATTCTCATCTGGGAGTTCATCCATTATGGTGTCGCCGTCATTTTGCCGTCGGATGAAATTGTGTAGGATACAACAAGCAAGTACGATGCGACACTGCGAATGAATAGGATATGTCGGCCCCTTCTTAAGGTATGCAAACCGTCTCTTCAGCACCCCAAATGCTCTTTCTACAATATTACGTAGTTGAGCATGTCTGTGGTTGAACATCTCTTTCTTGCTGGTGTAGGCATGCTTGTTTCCTCGGTACTCAGCAATATGGTATGCTGTGTTGCGATAGGGTGCAACAAATTCACGAGTGTTGGCATACCCTGCATCTACCAGGTAAAACTTCCCCGACGGAACTGTAAACCCGCTATGGTTCCTTGCCGATTGCATGACCCTTTGGTCGGCAGCCGACCCCTCCCACCCAGTGAGGACATATGTAAAATTCATGGAGAAGTCTACTACAGCCATGACATTGAGAGAGACATTCCCTTTTCTGTCACGGTATCGATTTTGTTTGTCTCTGCTGACCAAGACAGGGATGTGTGTTCCGTCAATAGCCCCTATGGCATTCTATACACCAAAATAATGTTGTAAACATACACAATGTTTGAAAAAAAATTACATTTATTAGGGGGTTAACTATTACCTTGAAGTATGGGTAGAACCTTGCGTTATGTAAAATGCGAGTATGTGTTGATGTGCATGTAGTTGCGGTTTGCATGACAATGTATTCACGGGTCAACGCACAAACAGCGTCCAACACTTCGTTGAACTTTATGCTAATGGTCTCACCGGAGTGAATGTAGTCCTCCGCCAAAGCACGATTTGTGTGTCCATGGCCAACCATCTGCAGGAAATAGCATACGGCCTCAACTGAGCTGACGCCTCTACTACCTCGCAACAAGCCACGACTCTCAAGCTTGTCGACAAAGGTCATTATAGTTTGTGGACGCATCCGGTATAGGTCATAAGCCCTTTGTTCGTGACCGGTCAATATTTCTAAGACCTTTATGTGGCCACTCCTGATGCTAACTGACCTAGGGATACGAGGTGGTGTGGAGGCATCAACGTCTACTGCGTCCATGATTGAGTATGCAATAGAGTCGGCAATTAAATCACCAACGTAAATCACTGGCCACAACAAGGAATCTAATAAAAGGTTGTTGAGCATGTCTTCTGATTGCGGTTCGTCATTGCTAGACATGATGCCTACATGTATAATGCAAACAACTACATAATAATTGCTACAACATAAGACAAACCAATTAACGTGCGAAAAATATATTATAACAACACTCAATCAAATGAAATTGTACGGATATGTAATGTGTGTGCGGAAAGTAAATTATTACAACTGTCAATGAAATATAAATGTTTGGACGGAAAATAATTAACTTCAAATGCATACAAAATAACCCCTGCAATTATGTTCCCGATGGGCCAGCATCACTAGATGAAGGAAACCACATCGGTGGCACGCCTGGGAAGTTGGGTGGCGGGATAAATGGTGGCTGAGACGATGTGCCTGGGAAGTTGGGTGAAGAGGAAGACGACATAAATGGTGGCTGAGACGATGTGCCTGGGAAGTTGGGGGAAGAGGAAGACGACATAAATGGTGGCGGAGACGGGAAATAATATGAAGGCATTGGAGGTACAGATGTGGCGAAACCGAATTGTGACCTTTGACAAAGGTCGTTTAACCACAAGGTTATCTTTGAAGGGGTGTTTTGGAGGCCAAGGTAGATGTTGCGGTTGGTAGAGTCCTTGATGGCGTTCACAAGTGTAGTAAAAACGGAGGTGGGGGCATCGGGGAAATTGGCATTAAAATGTTGTAAAATGTTTGACAACTCTTCCTTTTCATAGGATTTGGTCATCATGGATGTCCCTAACTCGTGAACCTTTGTGTAAACCTGTGTGAACTCAGCCAGAACTTCATTGGAAAGACTACATCGCTCTTGCGGCGTTGATTGGCGTCTCCTGCGCGTATGAGTAGAAGGACTCCTGCCCCCAACTGATGGGTTATCCGTTCGCACAGGCCGCGCGCTTTCACCCTCACTTTGCCAGATAGTTGCGGGTACGCTACGCTCGTCTGTTGCCGAGTGTGTGTACATGGGTGTATCAGGCGCGCCTAGGTCGACACTTACATCATCCTCAGACGCAACATCTGCATGAATCTGAGTGTCCGCCGAAGACATTGCATGGTGTCCTCTAGCAATGTTCCTCCCCGCCATTAGCTCTATGTCGTAGTAGTGGGGAAACGGGCGCCTAAGCAACCTAGTCAGGTCCCTGTCTGCCTACGCTTAAAAAAAATGTGGTTGGCGAACATCATGTTTACATGTTTACATTTGTTAGGATAAAAGTTATGTATAGTGTGCGTACCGCAATGGCCTCTTTCCACTCAGGGGTGTCCGGTACAATGGGCTTGTGCTGGACTTCATCCCATCCAACGCCACACTTGTTGGTCAAACCCTTCAAATGGACGTAGTCCCTTTTAAGGTTCTTCCAGCGACATCTTATTTGGTCTAACTTAAACACGACGGCAACCCTATTATTGACATCAGAAGTTATTTCCCTCCAAGAGTCCCTAGTAAAATTACCATCAATACACCTGCCTAGATCATATTGTCTACGCAATGTTGTCACCACAGCGACATCATACTCGCTTGTCCATACCATACGGTTGATAGGATCGACGGGAGGCATACTCGTGTAGTTGCTGCAATATTTGATGACATAATCAGTGTAAATGTTTAATTAAATTCAGTCACAACAGAAACCATTTATGTTTAATCAATACACAAACTGCATTGATTAACACCGAAAAACAAATAATGAAACACCAACGAGCATATAGGCAAGTTACAAATTATTATTGGCCCCAAGTTTTAGTATTCTCTATTTTTAAATCTGCCGTTATTTCCCCTATTATTATTGGCCCCAAGTTACAAATTAGGTTCAACCATGGTATATATTGGAGGATTAATAATGGTTACTCTAAATACAACATAGAGAGGAAAGTAAAACCAATGAAAGCTAAAATCCATAGCTGAAATCAATTAATGATATTTCCCAGAATACCAATTTCTATATCCTATTTCCAGATGTAGGAGGAGAAGGAACAACTTGAGCATTCAAAATATATTTAGGGTTAGCCTTGAGAACACTACCTTTACTAGGTGTAATCATAAGATGAGTGTTTCCAGGATGGGTGATTCCAGTACTAGTAAGCAAAGAAGATCCATAGACACTTGCTTTGAGTATTTCCAGATGGAATATGCATCAAAGATCCACGAGCAGCTGCTACTTGTAGCTCAGTATGTGACTGACTAGAGTTAGGATTGTTAGAAGACAGATTGATGAGAAGGTTTGGCGAGGTAGTGTTATCATCAGAGGTAGTAGAAGTACTGACACTGTCAGTGGTTACAGGCATGTTCGAGTTAGTAGAAATCTCCCCACCATTGTCAGTAACACATGCCTTCTCACCAGAGGTTAGAGAAATGCTATCAGTAATATCTTTAGCTGACTCATATATGACTGACTCATTTGGCAGAGCAGCAGCAAAGACATTGCCATTAGAAGAACTGAAAGATGAGTTATAAATGTTGTTGTCCTCTTCAGGAATAGTGTGCACAATATTATAAGTGGATGATGATGATGGATTATCATCAGTAGCAAAAAGAAATTCACAAAAAGTAGATAAATCACAAGTAGGAATTTGAGATGACACTCTATTTTTGTAGGGAAACATATCTTCATTGAAAACCACATGTCGGGAAAAGTAAATTCTCCCAGATGAGATGTGCAAACAACGATATCCTGTGTAAAGATCACTGTATCCCAGAAAAACACAAGGCAGAGACCTTGGTTCAAGTTTATGCTTATTATATAGGGTAGCCAGTGGAGACTTGTATTCTCTATTTTTAGAGGGCAGACAGTTTATAATATGAACAACAGAGGAAAAAGCTTCAACCCAAAAGGATGTAGGTACACCACTATCAAACAGCATGGTCAAGCCAATTTCAACAATATGACAGTGCTTTCTTTCAAACAAACCAACTTAAGCATGTGTGTGAGGACAAGCTAGTTGATGGACAATACCTTCTGCTAACACAAACTCCTGCATTGCATGATTAACAAACTCACCACCACCATCAGTAACCAGAACCTGAACTTTCATAGCAAATTGTCGAGCAACCATTTTACAGAAGAAAACAAAGGATTGAAAGAAATCTGACTTCTTCTTTAGAGGATAGAACAAGAGACCAGGTATGATTGGCATGGAGAGAATGAAGCTCAGTCCCCCATGTTAACTACTTGGTTTTCTGTTCATATAAGATTCGTTACCCTTAACTTCTTTCTTTCTTCTTCTTTACATTATTGGAATCAATCATTCTTTATTTCATTAACATACAATCTTTGTCTATCATCAACATCCATCATAGTCCAATTCTATCGTATTTGTTTCAATTTTAGGTCAACACAAATTACTTTAAATATATACATTGTACAATTCATCACATTTATTTTAATTTTTTATCCATGACTATCATAACCATTTAGTTCAATATAATTTTGGTAAGTAAGAATAATATTTCCATTCTTATAAGACTACTCACTTTAGGAATGCAGAATAGATTACCATTTCTTCTCCTTATCTCTTAATTTCCTATCAACTTCTTAATTTGTAATAATTGTACTTGTATAAAATAATTTCATTCATGTGAGCCTACTCAATATTCCATGATTATACAAGAATAGATGCATTAGTCTTAGATTATCCTAATCAGGCTTATCACCTTCAAGTGCAGTAATAACACTTCCACTTGTGCATTTTCTTCACATTTACAACATTATATACAAGTCTGGGTTTCATCTCTCACAATCATCTTCATTTCTATTTTTTTGGGTATTCAAGAGGTTGGATTAGCTCAATACATCACAAGGAACTTATTATTCACTAACTTAATTCGAGTGTAAAAGCAAACAAGAAGGCTATTTACAACACACGAAAACACTAGCTTCCGTTTCTGTACAATTCATTCATTGATTATTAAATTAATTCATTTTCTCATTTGGGTCAATTCAGTAAAATTAGCCCAAAACACAATGTACCTCCATTTCAAACACTCATATTGATCCTTATATACAAGCCATATGAATTTCTAGAAAATAATTGAAAACACAATTGATTACTCATTCTTATTAAGTTCAAACATTACTTTATACATGTCAACTTAATTTTCAAGCATATCACTCATAAGGTGGATTTTAGGCAATATTCATATAAACCAACATAGTTCTCCATATATCGCATTTTCCAAAGAACTTAATCCAACAAATTATGAACAAGATCAAAACAAGTTAAATGAGAAACAATCAAATTAGTAGCATTTAATTTTTCAGTCTTTCCAATTGATTATCCAATTGCATATAAATGTTGGCAAGGATCTTGTTTATTTTATTCAGATAGAAGTAGGCTTTCAATATGGTTATAGAGCTTAGGAGAAGAGATAAAAACTCACCTAAGATTCCAAGCACCTTAAAAATGTCTCATATAATCTAAATTTCTACAAATCCAACCAAACCACGAGGATTGTATCCATTTCTTGCTCTTTTCAAAGAAGAAACCCTAGAAAAGGAGAATAAAAGATTCCAGTACTAGTAAGCACAGAAGATCCATAGACACTTGCTTTGAGTATTTCCAGATGGAATATGCATCAAAGATCCAAGAGCAGCTGCTACTTGTAGCTCAGTATGTGACTGACTAGAGTTAGGATTGTTAGAAGACAGATTGATGAGAAGGTTTGGCGAGGTAGTGTTATCATCAGAGGTAGTACAAGTACTGACACTGTCAGTGGTTACAGGCATGTTGGAGTTAGTAGAAATCTCCCCACCATTGTCAGTAACACATGCCTTCTCACCAGAGGTTAGAGAAATGCTATCAGTAATATCTTTAGCTGACTCATATATGACTGACTCATTTGGCAGAGCAGCAGCAAAGACATTGCCATTAGAAGAACTGAAAGATGAGTTATAAATGTTGTTGTCCTCTTCAGGAATAGTGTGCACAATATTATAAGTGGATGATGATGATGGATTATCATCAGTAGCAAAAAGAAATTCACAAAAAAGTTGATAAATCACAAGTAGGAATTTGAGATGACACTCTATTTTTGTAGGGAAACATATGTGACAATCCCTCCCAAATATGCCAAGTAAATCCTAGGTCAATACGATCAAATGAAATTGGATTAAATCCTAGGTCAAACAATATTCAAATCTTTCTCCAATTAATTGGAGGGTCAAACATAGGCCAAATGAGCTCAAATTTCACCCATAGGTTAATGACGTGCACTAAAACATAAATAATTAATTAATTTTGTCTTTTAACCCACCATCACTCCTAATTAAACAAAACACATTCAAATCTTTTCCAATTTAATTGGGGGATCAAACAAGGTCATAATGGGTTCAAATTTGAACCATAGGTACATTAGAGGGTCTAGAATATTCTCATACAATTGGATTTTATGCTTGTACTCGTTTTAGGCCTAAAATAACAAAAAACCCTTATGTGTACTTAATTGACCATGATAAAAGCAAATAAAGCAATTAATTCTTCAAATAAGAATTACAAAATATGAAAATGTGCACTTCAACATAATTTCTTTTCAACTAACAATATGGAGGCCATTAATCAAGAAGTTAAACATGTAAATCACTAATAATCATATGAGACAAAAATTTGGACATTAAAACATTTATTCCCATTTTTCTTCAACAAAAGGGCATAGATATACATGAAGACATTTTCTTTAAATAAAACAAGTATAATAGGGCAATTGAACACAATAAGTGATTTTGCAAAACTAATTATGGGAAAATTGCATTTGTTTCCTCAACAATTATCTAAATTAGAAAAGAGCATGCAAGGACTAAAATAATTTGGAAATTTTGCATAAAAAGATTGGGATGTTACAATACTACCCACCTTAAATAAGATTGGGAAATTTTGCATAAAAAGATTTGAGTCCTCTACTTCTATTTCTTCATCCTAGGGTGACTTGCATGAATCCTTATTGTTGCCTTAGTGGCCATCTATTTCTTGCTCTGATACCATTAATGTAACACCCCTCCCTAGGGTTTCTTATGTAACCAGAGGAAGCACAGCCTAATCCCCAACATTATCCATAATGTGGGGTACTTGGCATATTTGGGAGTGATTGTCACATACATGACCTCATAACAAGAAACAAATAACACTTGGCAGTATGTGACTGACTAGAGTTAGGATTGTTAGAAGACAGATTGATGAGAAGAATATTTTTGTAGGGAAACATATCTTCATTGAAAACAATATGTCGGGAAAAGTAAATTCTCCCACATGAGATGTGCAAACAACGATATCCTTTGTAAGCTTTGATGTATCCCAGAAAAACACAAGGCAGAGACCTTGGTTCAAGTTTATGCTTATTATAATCACGCAAGTAGGGAAAGCAAAGACAACCAAAGCTTCTTAGAGACACATAATTAGGTGTTTTGTTATATAGGGTAGCCAGTGGAGACTTGTATTCTCTATTTTTAGAGGGCAGACAGTTTATAATATGAACAACAGAGGAAAAAGCTTCAACCCAAAAGAATGTAGGTACACCACTATCGAACAGCATGGTCAAGCCAATTTCAACAATATGACAGTGCTTTCTTTCAACCAAACCAACTTAAGCATGTGTGTGAGGACAAGCTAGTTGATGGACAATACCTTCTGCTAACACAAACTCCTGCATTGCATGATTAACAAACTCACCACCACCATCAGTAACCAGAACCTGAACTTTCATAGCAAATGGTCGAGCAACCATTTTACAAAAGAAAACAAACTATGGAAAGAAATCTGACTTTACAGAGGATAGAACCAGCAAAATCCAGACCATTCATCGACAAAAAGAGCATAGTACAGAAACCCATCTACAATATTCTCTTGTAGCCGATCTCTTGTACAAAAACCCATTTAGTACAGAAGAAGCTCGCCCAAAAACTAGAAATCTCTTGTCCATCGACAAAAAGAGCATAGTACAGAAACACATTTAGTACAAAAACCAGAAATCTCTTGTCCAAACGGTACTTGACATATATTATGGTTTTTAGAGTAAGGTAGCCGATGGCTTTTGCCAAGCATACAACAACTATTGCAGAAATGAAGAGATTTATTACAACTAAAGCACCGTCTACCCTAATTTGTGACCAACCTGATCAGAAGGGGGCGAGAACGAAGACAGAGTGTGGAAGCGGAGGTCTGGGCAGGGCCGCCGGAGCCGCCGGAGCACGATTGAGGAGCACAACTCAGCAACAGACGACCACCAGCTTCTGTGAACAGCTCCTCCAAAAGGCGTATGTGGAAGTGAACAACCTCGCAGCAGAAGGAGAGGAATAAGAAGGCACACGGACTAGGGTTTCTTCTTGCCTTGGACGAGATAGGGTTCCTTCTGTGCGTTGACAAGACAATTCAATGTCAAAGCAGGTAGTACAAAATACCAGGGTAGGGCATGGGTACCTTGCTTTCGAGGGAGCTAGCCGCCCAGGTAGACCGGCGTTGGCAGGCGGCAGCATTGATGATGGTCCACGCTTCTCCACAGGTCGACCGGTGCACTTCATCTGTGACCTCGAGCAGCACTCCATCTGCGACCTCGAGCAGCTTTCGCTTTTACTTCTCACGGACAAACAGTAGTGAAGATGTGCCGAGAGAAGATGGGCGAGAGCTCGTCTGGCGAGGGGGAGAGGGAGGGTTGCGGGGTTGCGAGGGGAGGGTTGCGGGGTTGTGAGGGACCAGGGAGGGTTGTCGGGCCAAACCGGATTGGAAATCCCAATCCTGCCTCGATGGGGATTGACTTAAACCTGATATTGGGATTCCGTTAGGCCAAAATGGGGCTCAGACTGGTCCGCTAGCCAAACACATTTCTTGCCCAAGCCGGACCAGATTGGGCCGCCGTGGAGCAAAACGACAGCGCCCAATCCCGGTCCAGGCCGGAACCAAACAGGGGCATTGGGATTATGAAATCCGGACTGGGATTAGTCCAGTCATCATCCGGATTGGGATTGGTATTCCCCACTTGACCCTGTTTGGCAAACCAATCCGGCTTGTCTCGTAACTTGTGTTTTTCAGTCTGCTATATAAAACAAAATACACAAAACACAGAGCCTAATCCGGACTGGGATTCTTAATCCTGCTACTGGCAGGACTGAGATAGTCTAGCTTTTGGGATTACGGAATATCGAAACGGGGATTCTAGCCAAACGCGTAAGTGCAGAACCGGACTGGATCAGGACTGGATTTGCTGCTGTGGCGCAGACGTGGCCTAATAAGACAAAACCCAATCCCATCCTGGTTCGTTTCCAAACAGGGGCTTGGGAGGGTGGACAGGCCTGCGAACTGGTCGAGAGCACGCTCAAGCTTGCTTGGCCAAAGGCGAGTCTTTTTAGGCGGTTTGTCAGGGCTCGGGCTTTTGTGAGTTTCATCTCGGCGGAAGATGCTGCTACGGCCGCTAAAGAGCCTGTGGTCCGGCTTGGGGGCTTGTCTCTGACAGTCCAACGCTGGAACAGGGCTATAGGAGTAGCGTCCAAAGAAAAGTGGTGGCTTTCGGTCCAGGACCTGCCCCTCCACTGCCCTTCGGAGGTGGTTCTTAAGCAGCTGGTCTCCCCTTTTGGGGTGTTCTTGGGGACGTCGTCTTGGAGACGGACGATATCAGACTGCTCGGAGTTGCTAATACTTGTGGCGGCAATGGAAGAGGACATCCCGCTGGTGGCCATTCTGTGGGAGGATGACCATAGGTTTACCGTCCCGATCTCAAGAGTGGCTTTCTTAGATCTGAAACTTCCCAAAGCCCAAAAATTCATCGATGACAGTCTCCTCCCCAACGAGGCTTTATGTGTGGACGGCCCCAGGTCCGGCATCACGACCCCTGTCGCTGTTGCAGGCGGCGGCGGTTCGGCCCCTAACCCTAACGGTGGCACGAGAAGGCCTGAGGACCAGCACATGCCGGCTCGAGGCGACGGCATGTCCGTTCCAGCCCTACCCCCTCAACCTCGCCCCACCCCCCCCCCTCACAGTAACGGATCGGCCGGCCCGGGCAAACACATCAGAGTGGAACCACATGTTTGCCTTGCCACGCTTGAACCTATCCCACATGACCCTAGCCCAGTTCGTCGTTCTCGCTCCCGGTATATCTCGCGATGGGTAGTCGATGCAGAAGGCAACCGTTAGCGCCTCTTGAACCCCACGCTCGGGGAGATGGTCCCAAACTCCCTCACCCCCACAGTTTCCTCAAACTCTCATCGACCCGAAGGGAAAGCTGGTGATAGGGAGTCGGGGGTGCAGATCGCTAGAGGAACAGACAATTTCTTCTACACGCCTGACGACGTTGTCTTCCTGTCCACTGACTCAGTAGGGGGCGGAGGACGAGCAGAAGACGCTCGTAATGCTCTGCTTCTGGACCTTTTCGGTGAAGACGCGGGACCCGGACGCGCCGGTTAAGCCTTACTACACAAGAGTAGTGCTCGTGAGAGGGGAGTCTCTGTTCCTTTATGGAATATAAAGTCATCGTGTGGAATGCGAGAGGGGTCTGCAACTCTAGAACCAAAAAGAGGTTAAGACAATTGATGCATCTCAAGCCGGACGGACTCGTTATTCTGGAGCCCTTTCAAGACGCCTGTCAAGCTCCCTTCCTGCGCGACACGCTGGGGTTTGATTGGGCACCTCTAATCTCCCGCCCCATTTGCAAATTTAGTTTTTCACCTTCTCCACCTTCCTGCCTGCGGTGGTAGCTTCTGACGCGCAATTTCTAACAATGGACCTGGCGCATGGGCAGCAAAAGGTTCGGATGTCCTTCGTGTATGCATCCTGCTTCATGGTCCGTCGTAGGGATCTATGGAACTCCCTCTCAGGCTCCGACCTGCCGTGTCTTATCTGTGGAGACTTTAACGCGATCAGATCAGTGAAAGACAAGGTTGGTGGCGGCTTCCCTAACGATAGAGCCATGGAGGATTTCAACCTCTGGGTCGAGTCGGCAGGAGCCCTGGAGCTACCTTTCATAGGCACACCTTTTACCTGGGTGGACAAGCAAGTAGGTCACCCGACTAAATGGGCGCGCTTGGACAGAGGCTTCATCAACAACAACTGGTCGGACGAATGGAAGTGCTCTCTGGAGCATTTGGCTCGTACGCAGGTTTCTGACCATGCTCCCTTATTCTTCTCCATCACCTCTGGCCATCAGCAAGGGCCCCCACGTCCCTCCTTCACCTTCAAAAATATGTGGCTACAACATTAAGGTCTCCTTGAGGTGGTTCGCAAAGGTTGGGCTATGGAAGGATGGGGCTATCCCCTTTCAGAGTTTTTGCAAAACAAAGAAATCTGAAGTTATGGCTTGGAGAGTGAAACAAGTAGGTTATTGGGAACATCTTTGCTAAAGTCATCTCATGTGAATGTAAAGTTAACGAACTGCAAGAAAAATGGGACGGGCATGATGAAGACACGGGGAGAGAAGAGATCGACGAAGCTTTGGCTAATCTGGACGCGGCAACCAAGATGGAGGAAAGCTATTGGCGTGAGCAGGCCAGAAACAAATGGCTTCTTGAAGGGGACAAGAACACAAGGTTCTTCCATGCTTTGGTCAACCACAAGCGTAAGAAGCAGAAGATCAACAAGTTGAGGAGGGAAGACGGATCCTGAGCTGAAGGTTTACATGAAATCATCAATGAAGCCATCCTCTTTAACTCCAAACTCTTCTCTGTAGGGCCTCCTACCATTGTGACTCCCATCCTACAACATCTCCCTCGCTTGGTCTCTTTAGAGGACAACAATCGCCTTATGGTGATCCCTGACGAGAAGGAGATGTTTGCTGCCCTCTAAGGTTTAAACCCCGATAGTGCCCCGGGGCCCAATGGCTTTACTGGCAATTTCTATCGTGTTGTCTGGGAGGTGGTGAAGCAGGACATTGTGGCCTTGGTTCAACATTGCTTTAAAGGTGGTGATATGCACCCCAGCCTTAAGTGTGTCAAGTTATCTCTCATACCTAAGGTGGATAACCCTGAATCTCTAGGGGACTTTAGACCGATCAGTATCAAATCCTTCGCTATGCGTTTGGTATCCAAGACTCTTGCAAATAGATTCTCCCACCTCCTCCCATCTCTCATATCCCCTGAGCAAAATGCTTTTGTCCATGGGCGGGATATAAGCAGCAACATTCGCCTGGCCCAAGAGTTATGTCACGACCTGGAGCACTGTCTGGATGGAGAGAATCTCATCTTCAAAGCCGACATGTCCAAGGCCTTCGACCGCATAGATTGGAGCTTTCTTATGCAGGCGATGAATCACTTTGGGTTCGACATTAGAGTCCAGAAGTTCGTTACCATGATCCTCCAAGGAGCCCGCTTCACTATACATATGAACGGTCATCAAGGCGGCTTCTTTCCAGCAACCCGAGGATTGCGGCAAGGCGATCCGATGTCCCCCACTCTCTTCAACCTTATGGAGGAGGCCCTTAGCAGACACATCTCTGATCTAGGGTCTCAAGGTCTCATCAAGCGCTTCTATACGCGAGGGCAGGGTACATCACCGACCCACTTGATGTTCACAGATGACATCCTCTTCTTTCTCAACACTAAAGGCTCCTCCATCCAACAGCTAATGCAAGGTCTACACTATACACTACTGCTTCGGGCCAATCTATAAATCATGCTAAATCAGGTTTCTTGTTGGGGAACTCAACACAAGAAGCCTATGACAGAGTCCGCCTCCACACAGGATGCACGGGCAGCACAAACATCATCTCGTATCTGGGCCTCCCTCTTGCTAAAGGAAGAGACAAAGTGGTTCACTACGAAGACATCCTCAAGAAGATTTCCAAGAAGCATGGGGCTTGGAGCGGTCGTCTTTTGAACTTTGCTAGTAGGATCACACTAGTCAAATCCGTGTTGAACTCTGTCCCTCTCTATGCTTTACTGAACAGTAAAGTTCCGCTGACCATCATCAAGAAGTTAGACAGATCTCTTAAGAACTTCCTTTTGGAATCCAGGGAGGGGCACAAAAGGAGGACTTGGGTTAACTGGCACTCTGTATGCCTTCCAGTGGAAAAAGGGGGGCTGGGTATACAACCGCTGAAACACACTCAGAAGGCAGGCTTTGTAAAGGCAGCATGGAGTATTTTAGAAGGGAATTACATATGGGCCTCTTTCTGCAGAGCTAAATACGGGACTAACAAAAGGAAGGTTGATGTTTCCCACCCGTGGTTCGTCAAGCATGGCTCCTTCGCCTCCCCCTACTGGAAACAAATTTGGAAAGCTTTCCCTCTTATCATGTCCAACTCGCACTGGGAGATAGGAATGGGAGAGATCTCTTTCTGGTACGCGAATTGGACTGGCCATGGCCCCCTTGCTCTAGATCGAAGGGAGGATCATCTGCCGGACGCTGAGTTGAAGATTAAGGACATCTTTTCTCCATCTCAAGGGTGGGATCTCATTTACCTCCACAACCACTTGAACGCTGCAGGGGTTTAGAAAGTTATAGAGAGAGGCATCAACCTCCATCAGGAGACGGCCAATGTTCCTATCTGGGAACCTACGACATCAGGACGTTTCTCGCTACAATCCGCAAAGAGTATATGTGACGCCACCCCCCACGCGGGAGCTGTCCAGCAGCGACGCTGTCGCTGGATATGGACACCGACCACCCCTCTCAAGATCTCAGCGCACACTTGGAAGCTTTTGCACAGGGGCCTGGCAGTGGATGATAGGATTATTGCATGTAAGATCCCTTTACCTTCTAGATGTGAATGCTGCCATGATCGTAGCTACGAGGATTTGGACCATCTCTTCCTCAAAGGAGATGCTGCCAGGTTCCTATGGACCTCCCTGGAGGAGGTGCTGGAGCTTCCTCTTCTTCAAAATAGTCTTTCTGTAGTAGGGGCCTTGAATCTATGATGGGCTAAAGCCAATCGCAACACCTTCTTAGGGCACCTGCGAGGCCTCCTACCGCAAGTCGCTATGTGGATCCTGTGGAAGGCGAGATGCAAGAGCCGTTTTGATGGTCACAAGCTCACCTCAACAAGGATCTGGTCGGATTCCATTTGCCTCTTCAACTTGATGATTGGATCCACCAGTTTCAATGAGCTGGGAGCGCACCCCAACACCATCACGACATGGCAATGCTCCCATATCACACGACCGAACATCACTTCTTGGTCATACCTTCCATTTAGCTGGTGGAAACCAAGTCAAGGCATGTCAATGGTTAACGTGGCAGCCAAAAGATGGAAGTCCAGAGGCGATAGGAACAGTTCCAAAAGTGTGGGAGGTATCACCAGGAAGGATGATGGGACCATCCTTTGGGGGTTCTCCTCACCTGGTATGTCTACAGGAAAGATAGAAGTCTACCTGGAAGCTCTCTTCTGCGCAGTCAATCTAGGGAGGCAGCACGGGTCTCGCATAGAATCCATAGAAACTGACCTCACCTAGTTGTTGATTTAGTCAGAGGGGCTTTCGACTCACCGTGGAGGATCAAACCGGTAGTCAAAGTGATTAAAGACATCACCAGACAAGAGAACATCGAATGTGCTTGGATAGCTAAAGACGTTAACCAAGCAGCCAAATCTTTAGCAGTTTATGGTGGAGGCATCAGTGAGGCCTACTGCTTCACATCGCTGCATTTGATGTCGCCTCCTTCTCAGGAAGCATACTTTAAATACATAAAGGGTATACCATACACTATACGTGTGAAAGTTTGATAGGTTTTGTTACATGGGTCTGTAGTGATTTTTACCGATGTAAAGGTTGGAGTCTTGTCTTGTGCCTGGGTTGGGCCCCAGGGTGAATAATACTCTTGCCCTTTTGACCAAAAAAAACTATACAAAAGAAATGGGGGAGAAGTAGCGGGGCTGCAGGGTGGAGAAGAAAGTGCTGGTGTGTGTTTGTAGCGCAAATAAAACTAGACGGAGAGGTTAAACTCCTCTTTCTGTGAGCACAGATTAAATCATCTAACAGTAATGTCTTGAGAGTGCTAGTATGACCCACCCACACTCTAGTTCTTCCGCCGTGCTAGCTAGTATGCATATCTTTTCAAACTGTCACCACTCTTCTCTTTTCCAGTACCCTAGTCCTTCCTCCTCCTCTATCCTCTAGGAAATAATGGCACCCTATCCACATACACTAGCTTGGCTTCCCTCTCAAGTCCTCGCAGTCGACCTCGTAGCTGCACCGGCAACAGGAGTCATCTGCAGCAGCACCCGGACCAGGAAGGCACAGGAGCTCCGCCATCATCTCTTCTCTTGGTTGAAGATGATGACGATCGATGCGGTTCAGCCACCCGCCTTCTTCTTCCCCGACTTTGAGCAGGCTGTAGTTCGTCCACAGACTTCACCGAATAAAAAGTCAAAGCCACCGCCGCCACTCCCTCCCATCTCCTTTCCTATAGCCACCACTTTATAAAAAATAAAATATATTTTATTTATTATACATTGTAACATGCGCTGGAGATTGCTTGGGGTTTCTTTATCCCTCATCTCTATGGCCGCATATAAGTAAAAGTAAGGGTTATTCTCTGCTGCGACTTACAACAAGCTTATATATTGTTCTGATTCGGATGCATAATATATCTCCGCATGCGCTCATAATACTCGCCGCTGTATCTTTGTTTGATGATCACAACACCAGGACAACCTCCACCGACAAAACCTCCTCCAACCGTAAGAGATCCCGCAGTTCCACACATGGCAGGAGACTCGATCCTACTGTTGGGTTTTAGGGGAGACAGAGAAGGCAGCGGAAACAAAAAAATTTCTCCCCCAACCCATACCGAGGAAACGCGTCAACGTATATATAATAGGAAAGGATGGTTTGTGGAATCATACCTTGTCCCGAGGCTTGCTCGGCGACAATACCTCGCGCAATGCGCGGTCTTCAACTCCGGTCTTAGACGGTGTCTGTGCAGCTCCTGGTCGCACCGGGACTGACGACTCCTCCTCCTACCGGACTGTCGGATGACAGTTGTCCTCCTGAGCGGCAGTGACCTCCCGCCTCTGTAGTAGTCCACACGGACCACCTGGAACTCCACTCTCCTTGTCCCACAAGGAAGTGGAAGGAGTCGCACCCTCCTGTTGACGTACTAGTCGCCAACACACTCTCCTGCTGCCAGTTGCAACTGCAGTTGTCCTTCCCTTGCTGCACCTCCCTTTTGCGGGAAGCACTTGCTCGGGCTCTCTCACGGTTACCAAAACCAGAGAGAACGACAACTTCGCAAAGCAACCAGCTTGCATTGAGTTGTGTTCTGAGAAGCCCCCAATACCCCTATATATATAGGCGAGTCATGGGACAGGGTTCTCTGTGCCCGGCAATACGGGACTAAAGCAGGAGTAGAAGGGTTCGGGATTTTCCACAAAAAGCAACCAACTCGCAACCTGAACCGATCGGTTCACAAGTGAACCGGTCGGTTGGGGACCTGAACCGGTCGGTTGGAGCACCAACCGATCGGTTGGGACCCATGAGCCGATCGGTTCACTTATGAACCGGTCGGTTCGTGGTCCTGATCAGTTCCCGATTGACTTTCCAACTTTCGTTTCTAATTGGTATCGAATACCAATCCTATTCCCAATCAAATTGGGCAAGTGAAACGCAAGGAAAATTCTCACCGACCTGACTTTCCCAACTTGCTCGGTTGCACCAGTTGAACCGATCGGTTCAACACTTGAACCACTCGTTTCACCCTGGGCTTGAGCCGATTGACTCAACACTTGAGCCGACCGGTTCAGCAACCTCAGCCGACCGGTTCAACACTTGAACCGATCGGTTGGGAGTACAGGTTGTGCAGAATCAGTCAAATGCGATTTCAATCAATCTGATACTCCAATCAATGCGTCCAACACATTGAACCATATGATATTGAGTCATCGACTGATTGAGTGTTTAATTGAACTACTAAACTCCTTTAGTAATCAATCTAAACATTGCTTTGTGGACAAAACTCCTCTTACAGGTTAAATCCTATGTGTGTGACCCTGCAGGTCCATTTCACGTTGGCAGTGAAAGTCCATAACACTTATGACTTCACAAGCAAAGAGCGGTGCCTAGTCACACATCAGTGCTACCCAAGTGAAAGTAGAAAGTTGGAGAACAACTTTCATCCTACAATCCGTGAATGGTGTTACAGTGAATGTATAATTCCTTTGTCACTGATATCCCAAATGAACTCGAGGCATGGAACAGTCATCCTGTCAACGTTCATTCACTTTCTTGATCTCAGAGTAGATTGAAGGAGATATGTATGATATCAATATCACATACTGATTCACACATGCGTGCGCACGCCTATCTCAATCCTACTCATCAAGTGGCCTTGGATATCAAACTCCCTCAGGAGGGACAAATCCCATATCTATCACTCACCCCTCAAAAGCCCCATGTGTCAAAGCCACCCAATCATCACCTTTATAACAACCCATGTTTCAGGACTGCGTTTGATGATGTCAAAGTGTGCCCAACGACATGTGTTGAGTGCAGTGATTTCAGGTCTAAGAATCACACTCACCACCATCACTGTGAGTACTGACTGTGACTACCATCTCATGGTTCCATGTGTCAAACTCACGGTGGGTCTGTCCGGTACCTTGTTCTCTAACAAGTACCTATGTGTTTGGTTTGATATCCCTATATCATGACTAATGAGATTCTGTCATCAACCAACACCACAATCTAGTCTTGTGTGTCATTGTTGTCTATCTACCTTCCACAATGACATCCGCCTAGGGACATAACAAGAATGTACAAACTCTTAGCATCCGTATGATCTCATCGTTCAGGTCATGAACCTGAAGGCATACGTCATTGAGTACTGTCATTCTCTAGACATTCAATCTGTTCTATCACTATCTCATATGACTGAACCAGAAAGAATTGGAAGCTTGCCTTTTATGTTTATCAAATCAATCTTAATGTATCCCACCAATCATCCCATGATTGGCTCTCAGGGCATACATACCAACAAACTCCCACTTGCACTGCGAGCCAATCACCCTTGAATCATATTCATAGTGATCTTCAAACATGTCCCACATGTTACTGTGCTCCAGTGCCAACATAGTGAGTAATGGCAACACCTTGCCAAAGTCTGTACAAATTGCATGTTTCACATCTCTTCGCTGTACGTCACACGTATGAGATGGAGTTGCCGTAATATGCGATCTAGTATTCCTTTGCTAACCTTTAGCCACATTGCATGATCAAGGATTCCAGACTTGTCATCAATGATTGGAATATCTATAAGTTCATCTCATGAACTTCTAGATCCATATAGTATCCACTGATGTTCTTTAACACACGGATACTCGACATTTCCCTTTTAAATGGTTTTATTGGAACACTTCCAATTATCAACAAATTTTCACTTTTATACATCCTATGTATATTTTGCGATTAATTTTCTGTCCTTTCGAAAGTTCGCATCAATGTAACTCTTTACATCGAACTCTTCCTTGTCCCATAGAACTAGTACTTCACAAGTACTTATTAAGTTCTCATGGTATTCCAGTAACCCTTACTGGAAGTAGACAGACATCCACTCGTCATGTCCCACATACGAGTTATCAGGATGAGCACATCATATTGTCATGTCCTACATACAAAATGATGAATGCATTTTATTCTTGCCATGTCCTACATGCAAGATAACGGGATGATTACATACATGATAGATCCATATCTATTCTAAGTGTTCCCATTCTTCATAAGAATTGGACACCTGGCCTTGGGATACTAACTCCATGTAGCATGGACAAGTTTTCTCCCACTGAATCTGTGCATACTGAACCCTTCAGTACAGATTGCCAATGTATGCTCTCTCTTTTCCAGGTCAAGAGATTTGTCGATAACTATCTCTATAGATCTCTATTCCTATCATATAGGAAACATCTCTATCTTCCTTAAAGATAATTTCCACTTTTGGATTTCCATTCTAGAACATTTCCATTTCACATCAACATGTGAAATGTGAATATGCTCCCACTAAATCACATATCCCTTCTTTATCTTTGACATATCAGTCAAATCCTTTGACTATACTATCAAAGTAAAGATCCAATTCTGAGTTTCTTGTACTCAATCAATCACATTGATTAGTCCATTTGTAACTTATAGACTTCATTTGCATTTATGGATTCATAAACCTTATAGGTTGTGTCACGTACACATCCTTGTTTTATTCCTCATAGGAATGCGGTTTTAGTATCCATATGCCAAATATCTTAGTCATTAAGTTGCAATCAACAAGCATCATCCTTCTCAAAATGTTATCCATGTGTCTTAACACTTAAGACTCATTTGCACTTATGGATTTCATCCAATGAGTGCTACCATCAAGTTCATACCTTATGGTTCACATGGAAATCATTTAGGATGTAATGATCATAAATCATAACTCAAAATTCGGTTCCTCATATTCATCTAGATAGTTGACTCATCACATGAACAACTCATCATATAGATAATTTGAGGTGTATCTGTTAAGGATATAAGAACTCACAACCCTTGTGATTCTTAATTTCCTTTATTAGTGTGGGGTATTCTTTTATTAAGAAGAATTCAGTTATTTGATAATCATTCTCTAACTCTTTAGAGTATGATTCCTTCTTGATTTAGACATCACCATGCCTTAATCATGAGTTCACTATGATACACTATCATAATCACTCATAAGGATCTCAAACATTTGGTCCAAGTATTTCATTCATTGATCTCATCAAGAATTAACACTTTACCAAATTTGTACTTCATCTATGATAATCTTGAACACTTCAAGATATTCATATTGGTATTTCTCTAAACACCATTTGAAGTATTAGCATTTGTTCCAATAGGTATGTAAATACATCACATGTATTATACCTAATAGGATAATCACTCTTCCACTACATTAGTGAAAATTGATTAATCATGTCCAAGATATTCATGTCTCTTACTGGTTCTCTAACCAAAAGAGTCTAGATGTATCCATCACATGGAAACTAGAAATGAATTTCTCATGATTGATGCTAATTTCATTGTTTGAGTTATCTATAACTTTAGGTATCATTTTATCTTATGCATACCATGTATCACAAGATAAACAAGGCATTGCCACAAAGATCATATCTTTGAGATTGAAACATTGCCATCATTGTCATACAATATGCAATAATGAAGTGTTTCTATCTATTAGCAATATATGAAATAGCAGTTCTCAACTCTATTTCGTGCCCTTTCGGCTGAAATAAACTGAAAGATACTCCTATCTATGGCAGCAACACTTGCTCCAATGATGGGTACTTCTTTCTTGGTCCTTTCACAAAGGCCATCACTTCTTTGTGGATATTGCATATCACATATGACATATCCATTTCTTGGTATCATATACCTCGAATAAAGAAGCGGTTCATTTCATGATACCTTAGGTGGAGATCTCCATCCCCTCCTTCATCTTCTTTTGTTCTTCCAGATATAGAGGGCAATCCCTCATATACCCTTTCCCCATGTGCCTTGAGGCTGAAGACGGCTTGGATTGCTGGCTAGCATCAGAACACTTCTTTGCTTTGCCCTTGTCCTTGCCCTTAAGATTACCTTTTCTTTGATCATATCAAAGACTATGGTTTGTCTTTCTTCATCTTTGCCTCTACTATCCTCAACATGTCCAACAACTCTGTCAACGCTTGTCAAAGTTGTTCATGTAGTAGCTTATCATGAATTGTATGATTCTCACAACATTTGCAGTATCATACCAATAGCCAACTCTTGGCTCAGAGGGAATCCTTCTTAGTCAGGTTTTTCTACATACCCAATCACATTGAGTGTGTGAATACCTTACTGGATCTCCTTCTGTCATGACATACTAGGACAGTGTCTTGGAGACATCATATGTCTCATGTTGTCTCTGCAACTCATAGTTCAGAGAACACAACATCAAGCACTCCTCATCAATGTCTTTCTCAGTATGCTTCCATAATCATACTTTCAGCCATTGATGTGGTGGGATCGAGTTCATCTGGTTCTGGTATAACTAGGACTTAGAGCTTTGGCTCTATGATTGAGAACACTTCTCATCATCATCCTAACCAGTCGTGGAATTATTCCCATTTAATTTGTTGGTCTCAAAGACCGATCGCAAATAAAGTGATTTTGTTGATTAACCATTTATATTAACAAAAAGGAAATATATGCAATTTTAGTCCAAAACTCTTTTTGACTTATTTGATTGATTTGAAAAGTTGACGATAAAATTAGGCCTTTAATTAATTATCGCTCCCACTATTTTAGTTCAAATTGATAGCCCTCACCATCAATTCGGAAGATTGCAGCGTACAACCTTCTAGTGGGCAAGATCCTGAAATCCTCTAAGTCATGAGTCAGCTAGGGCTGATCGCCCACAACT
Source organism: Alisma plantago-aquatica (assembly GCA_963693085.1). Lineage (NCBI taxonomy): Eukaryota > Viridiplantae > Streptophyta > Magnoliopsida > Alismatales > Alismataceae > Alisma > Alisma plantago-aquatica. The sequence goes on from OY856410.1 coordinate 1,541,804,944, forward strand.
TAGATCTCTCAGGTAGGCAACTTTTGCCAATTGCATCATATGCAACTCTTGATAAGATGTCATATACAACTCCTTGCAATGATCATCTCCATGCCTCAAGGCGCTAGATCCTATCTAGGTCACCTTGTTAAGTCTGACCCAAAGCAAACACGATGAATATGCACCCTGCTAGGGCAGACCCACACATTCATCCTTCACGCTTCCACGAGGTAGACGGTGCACCACGCTAGGGCGTGCCCACACTTGGTCGAACAAGCTTTTCACGTGTGTTGCATTTGGAAGGCATCTAAAACTTAATATTTTAATGAGGGATTTGGTTTTATATATACATATACATATCCAATCACCACAATACATAGTACGTATCATATACATGCTATATCCCACAGAAAACATGCACAAACGATAAAAAGCGATGATTATGGCCATCCTAATGTGATTCCTCAAGCCAAGAGGAATCACGGTCATCTAGGTCTACATCATATGCAACCTGTACAAGATGAACTCTGTGCCTTGCTATCCGAGTTGATCAACTCATCACATGAATGATCTGTACTCTCCAGTCGGTCGTCTGGGTGCCACCAGCCGATCGGTTGGCTCCTCCAACCAATCGGTTCGCCTGGTCGTCGTGCATCTCTTCATGTCCGCCACCCGCTCGTCTCTCTCCTCGAACCGGTCATCAACCGATCGGTTCACTCCTTGAACCGACCGTCTGGAACGTCAACCGATCGATTCACGCCTTGAACCGATCGTCTCAGCTGTCGTCAGGATGTCCGCCGGTCTTCGGCATAACAGGAAATAAAATCTATCCTAATAATTACATTGCTTTAAAAAGGGAAACCCCGAGTTACATTCGGGGGGAGCAAAGGTAGGAAAGAATCTCGAATTATTTCGAGTTACATCAGGAATAAGAGAGGGAAGATCGGTGCGTAGACCGAGATGCAAGCAACCACAAACAACCACACACAGATAGGGGTTTATAGGCCATAATCACGCTACACACATCCACCACAAAACTCGTTTAAGGGCGACGCGTATCGAGTGCATTAATAATACATATCATATATGTAATTAGGGATTTGTGGATTTAAGATTGGACATGCATAAAGCCGATATTATTCGCATCGTATGCAATAATTAAAGGCGACAAACCAAAATCGATCATATCGATATTCCTAAAATATAGAGCAGTTGACCTGGCTCTCATACCACTGTTGGGTTTTAGGGGAGACAAAGAAGGCAGCGGAAACAAAAAAATTTCTCCCCCAACCCATACCGAGGAAACGCGTCAACGTCTATATAATAGGAAAGGATGGTTTGTGGAATCATACCTTGTCCCGAGGCTTGCTCGGCGACAATACCTCGCGCAATGCGCGGTCTTCAACTCCGGTCTTGGACGGTGTCTGTGCAGCTCCTGGTCGCACCGGGACTGACGACTCCTCCTCCTACCGGACTGTCGGATGACAGTTGTCCTCCTGAGCGGCAGTGACCTCCCGCCTCTGTAGTAGTCCACACGGACCACCTGGAACTCCACTCTCCTTGTCCCACAAGGAAGTGGAAGGATTCGCACCCTCCTGTTGACGTACTAGTCGCCAACACACTCTCCTGCTGCCAGTTGCAACTGCAGTTGTCCTTCCCTTGCTGCACCTCCCTTTTGCGGGAAGCACTTGCTCGGGCTCTCTCACGGTTACCAAAACCAGAGAGAACGACAACTTCGCAAAGCAACCAGCTTGCATTGAGTTGTGTTCTGAGAAGCCCCCAATACCCCTATATATAGGCGAGTCATGGGACAGGGTTCTCTGTGCCCGGCAATACGGGACTAAAGCAGGAGTAGAAGGGTTCGGGATTTTCCACAAAAAGCAACCAGCTCGCAACCTGAACCGATCGGTTCACAAGTGAATCGGTCGGTTGGGGACCTGAACCGGTCGGTTGGAGCACCAACCGATCGGTTGGGACCCATGAGCTGATCGGTTCACTTATGAACCGGTCGGTTCGTGGTCCTGATCAGTTCCCGATTGACTTTCCAACTTTCGTTTCTAATTGGTATCGAATACCAATCCTATTCCCAATCAAATTGGGCAAGTGAAACGCAAGGAAAATTCTCACCGACCTGACTTTCCCAACTTGCTCGGTTGCACCAGTTGAACCGATCGGTTCAACACTTGAACCGCTCGTTTCACCCTGGGCTTGAGCCGATTGACTCAACACTTGAGCCGACCGGTTCAGCAACCTCAGCCGACCGGTTCAACACTTGAACCGATCGGTTGGGAGTACAGGTTGTGCAGAATCAGTCAAATGCGATTTCAATCAATCCGATACTCCAATCAATGTGTCCAACACCTTGAACCATATGATATTGAGTCATCGACTGATTGAGTGTTTAATTGAACTACTAAACTCCTTTAGTAATCAATCTAAACATTGCTTTGTGGACAAAACTCCTCTTCCAGGTTAAATCCTATGTGTGTGACCCTGCAGGTCCATTTCACGTTGGCAGTGAAAGTCCATAACACTTATGACTTCACAAGCAAAGAGCGGTGCCTAGTCACACATCAGTGCTACCCAAGTGAAAGTAGAAAGTTGGAGAACAACTTTCATCCTACAATCCGTGAATGGTGTTACAGTGAATGTATAATTCCTTTGTCACTGATATCCCGAATGAACTCGAGGCATGGAACAGTCATCCTGTCAACGTTCATTCACTTTCTTGATCTCAGAGTAGATTGAAGGAGATATGTATGATATCAATATCACATACTGATTCACACATGCGTGCGCACGCCTATCTCAATCCTACTCATCAAGTGGCCTTGGATATCAAACTCCCTCAGGAGGGACAAATCCCATATCTATCACTCACCCCTCAAAAGCCCCATGTGTCAAAGCCACCCAATCATCACCTTTATAACAACCCATGTTTCAGGACTGCGTTTGATGATGTCAAAGTGTGCCCAACGACATGTGTTGAGTGCAGTGATTTCAGGTCTAAGAATCACACTCACCACCATCACTGTGAGTACTGACTGTGACTACCATCTCATGGTTCCATGTGTCAAACTCACGGTGGGTCTGTCCGGTACCTTGTTCTCTAACAAGTACCTATGTGTTTGGTTTGATATCCCTATATCATGACTAATGAGATTCTGTCATCAACCAACACCACAATCTAGTCTTATATGTCATTGTTGTCTATCTACCTTCCACAATGACATCCGACTAGGGACATAACAAGAATGTACAAACTCTTAGCATCCGTATGATCTCATCGTTCAGGTCATGAACCTGAAGGCATACGTCATTGAGTACTGTCATTCTCTAGACATTCAATCTGTTCTATCACTATCTCATATGACTGAACCAGAAAGAATTGGAAGCTTGCCTTTGATGTTTATCAAATCAATCTTAATGTATCCCACCAATCATCCCATGATTGGCTCTCAGGGCATACATACCAACACCTACTCCCTCCACATGTCCTCCTGCTCGACTTCCCGGACCCTATTCCACAAGAAGTCCAATTTGTCACTTAGGCACTCAAGCTCATCTTGACAACCAGATTTTATCTTCCTCGCCCACCCAGCCCCGTCCCTGACCAGCAACGCCTACGCCTGATGGAGATACATTATGCGCTCAACAAAATGTTGTAGGATACTTGTCCCCAGAATGTAGCAGATTGGGATGATGATGATGATCCCGGGAAAACAAATGCCATTGGAATCATTGCTATGAATTATTTACTATGGTCCGAGACGAGCAACAATGTGGAGGGGGAGGGGGAGGACGAGGACCCAACTGTAGATGATGGTCACGTAGCTGAGGAGGAGGAGCACCAAGCTCAACCACTCAAAGTTGTCTGACGTGCATCTGCCGCCATACCAGAAACGAATTGCACAAAATATGGGGGAGATGGTCTTGGTTGGCCTTCATTTTTGCCACCGTCCTAATCTACCTCGAGAGCACAATCACTAGCGCACACACCCTTAGACTATCAACTGCCTCAAATCATAGTATCAACTCTATCTTCACCAAATAGACTATCAACTGATGTGTCCCTTGGCAAATCCAAGGTCCTCCAACTCCTCAACACGGTCATAGCCTTCACTTTCTTATAAAGGAGGAAGCCTGTGGTAGCTGTTATGGTTGTTAAGTTAGTGGTGGTCTTTAGAGTGGGGGTTTTGGGTTATGGAAGATGAATTGCAATTGGGATGGAGGTTTTTGTGGTTTCTGTGGATGTGGGTGATATTGTGGAGGGGGTTGTTGGTATGAGTGAGGCGGAGGTGGAGTGTTGTGGTATTTGAATGGGGTTGTGAAGATGGGTGAGCATGTGGATTTTGGGGTCCCTGATATTGGTTCAATATGGGAACTTGTCATTGTGGTGGACCGTAAGTGCCTTGAGGAGCACCCATGGTTCCACTAGCATTATTGGGATTCACCATTGTTTGAGAGAGAAACCTTCCCTCCTCACACCTAGTAAGAGATAATTAAATTTGATCAATCCTTTGATAAAAATGACTAACGGTTTGCCCTTGAGCAAACACATCTTTCTTCACATCATCTAGTCTCCTTAGACTTCCAATAACTCCTCTTCAAATTTAGAGCTATATTTTGACCCTCGATGTTGTCTTGGCTGCCCTTGTCCCTCATCACCTTATTGTTTCCACAAAAAGTTTGGATGATTTCTCCACTCTGGAATATAGGTGTTGGTCATAGGACCTTGGTTATTTTATTTTCCAAATGATTGAAGGTCTTGAACTTACTCAGGAGTAGCCTCTAGAGAATTGGTGGATTGGCTAGAAGAACCTCCCACTTGGTTCTTCATCAAGTTCATCATATCCACTAGAATATTTATGATTTGTGGTTTTGTGTCATTTCTAACTATAGTTGGAGGAGGAAGAGGTGGTGTCCAACATCTGTCATAGTTTACCCACATGCTTGATTCTCGGTGATGTGAGTTCTTAGCAAGGTGCTCAACAAGTGTCCAGGACTCCTCTGGAGGTTTAGCCATGAATGTTCCATAGTAGGAAGACTCAACCATAGGCTGGCTGAGTTCAGATGGTCTGATGTAGAAAGATTGCACCAGTTGACATATAGGCACTTCTTGGTAGAGGGTAGTCTTCCCAAGGTTCATGGAAAGGCTCATTTTACTTTTGACTAAAAGAGGTGATGTATCTTCACATTTGTGTCAACTTGGAAATGGGATAAAACTTCTTCAAGAACTCATTGTTCACCACCATCCAAGTCACCATATTGGTCTTCGACATGTACCACTCTTTAGCTTTTTCTTTGAGGGTGAATGGGAAGCAGATTCTTCTTGTGGAATCATCAGTGGATGTAGGAGTACGAAAGTTAGAGCATGTTTCTAGAAAAGAATTGACTTGGTGGAATCGGTAGTTGTCACCTGTACAAGGCACAAACAAACAATAAGAGCTCAGTTAGAAGATGAATATGCAAAAGTAAACAAAGAATAAAGAATAGAAATGGTGAGGGCAATGGGAAAAGCTAAGCTACAATAACTATCTAGGCCTGAGCGCCTCATTCCGTGACAACAACGCTAGAAGACTTGATGTGTCCTCTCAAGGTGCACCCAAATCAATTGAATTTTGATTGGATGCATGCAAAGTAAACACATTGGGATCTTTCAAATTTAAAAGAGACCTATTCTAAACACACTCACTTAAAATTGTCACACTTAACCAACAAGCACATAGGGTCGAGTTGTAGAATAGGAAAGTGGCATGAAAAGGATTGATCCGTAGGGAGAGGGGGCACTAGAGACAGGTCAGCATGGGTTGTGTTCCTAATCCGGAGAGTAGGGTTTTTAGGGTATAAAGTTGATTTGTTTGATTACACTAATGATGCAAGTAGTTGAAATCAAGAAAGGAAACCAGACTAGAAGAAACCCTAAGTTAACCCTAAACAAGCAATTCTATGTAACAAAGAGAGAAACTACTTAAGCAAGAGCAAAATATTACACTACACTAGCAATTGAGGAACAAGAGAAATTAGAGATCAAGATTACAACTAAATAGATTAAACAAGCTCAAAGGATGGAATAACTACCCTAGCTTAACTGACAAGAATTAAGCAATTAACTAAGGAGAAATTAAAGCAAGAAACTACACTAGCATAAGAAAGCTAAATAAGCATGAACTAGCAAGAAAACCAATTAATGTTTTAAGCATGTTATGGGAAGAGTGGACCATTTGGGGGAATTTTAGATGAATCCAAATTGAGGGGTGATAGAACATGCAAATCTTATCTTTTCATTCTACATTGCCAAACCAAACAACAAGATAAGTTCTATTTGAATTTACCCTAATCTACTAGTTGGGAACTAGGCTAGGTGTAATTCTAATAGGTCTCTCCAAGTGTAGGTTTCTAGATAAGTGGTATTAGGGCAATTGATAGACAAGGGTAAGAATGGGGGTTGAGATGAGAGTGTTTCACCACCTGTTACTCACCAGCTAGCCTTTAGAAAACTCTAGGAAATTGCACTAATCACTCTTACATTAGCTACTTTAATCTCACACGTAGTTGTAGGAGAAGGGATTTGTATGTAGAAAAATAGGGTGCTACCTTGGGATCCACTTGTTGGATCTAGGAGCAATTCCTAAAATAGCCACGTACAATTCATTTTCCCCTAGAAGCTAGGCGTTTTCAAGCATCAAATAAGCTATCCATGTTTACAAGCATAAATCACACATAATATAATGAGAAATGAGACAGAAGAAAGATATAGTCATCATAGAATGTAAATATATTCATTACAAGTTACATTCCCTCAACATGGTATCAAAGTGACATTTGACATTTAATTCCCCAAACAACCCACCAAGGAGGCTTAGCTACACATAATCAAGCAAAAGAGCAAAAAGGAAAGAAGAAAGTGGAAGAAGGCAATGGTACCTTGTGGAAGATCCTCCCTCTTCACCTCCTTACTGTAGAAGCTTGTGTACCTCCCTCCAAGATGGAAAATGGCAAGGAAATATAGGGGATTATGGTGGAAACCCTAGAAAACTAAAGTTTTGGGGTAGTGGAAGGTGAAAATGGAGTAGGGGTGGATGAAGGTAGGTGAGATCTCATAAATGCTATTGGAGGCTGTAATGAATGCTAATTTTATTCTCCAGTCACTACTCATGTATCATAGGTAGTGAGGAATCATTATGTTAAGTAAGGGTAAAGTTGGGAATGCATTAGAAAAGTTGAATAGGGTTATGTGGCCACGACCATGGCAAGTGTGGGTTGGAATAGTTGTGAGGAATGATATGGGTGAGGTGGATGTATGTTGTCAAGTGAAGGTTAAGGAAGTGGGATATCCACGGTCGTGGCGGGTGCCACAGTCATACTAGGTAGATCGTGTCATGCTCGTGCTGGGGAGCATGGTCGTGTTGAAGGGAGGGTACCTTAGTCATTCGTCATTGCTTCTCGTTATGTCCTCTATACGCCATGATATGTGTGATATTTATTCGCCACCTTTTTGTGGTGGCCACGACCGTGGTCAATCCTTAGTATTTCATGAAAAGTGCCTAGACGTTTTTGTGTTTTCACCATGGTCATGGCATTGTGCAATGGGGGTGATGGAAAATTTCAGCCATGACAGTACTGATGGCCACATCTATGGAGGGACTCAATGCACCACGATCATTTTGGTTCCTAAGACTCTAGTAGCTGATGTTCAAAAAGCTTGATCTCATGTGGATTTGGGTCATCTCACCATGGTCGTGGCAAAGTACCAAAGTCTGTGTTGAGGGTCCAACTACTTGACTTTGCTTCAAACTTCTTCAAACGGCTTCTAATTGCTTTGGAGCAATTTTTATCTATTCAAGGTAATCATGGGGATGATAACCTCCCATTTTGTGATGTTATCTTACTAGTTTTTCTTAGTTTTCCACACTCTTTTTTAGATAAATTAGATAGAATCCTTAACTTTCCACTTTATTGTGAATATGCCAATAGACTGACATTTGTCCTTTTCTTCTTACAGAAAAACCCCAAACGGTCCCAAGACCGAATGAAAGGAAAATGGTCCCAAGACCGCATGAAGTCAAATTGTCCCAAGATTGTATGCGAGCCAAATGGTCCCAAGACCGTATAAAGCCAAACGGTCCCAAGACCATATCACGGCTAACCGGTCCCAAGACCGAATGAAAGCCAAATGGTCCCAAGACCATATAACGGACAACCGGTCCCAAGACCGAATGAAAGCCAAACGGTCCCAAAACCATAAGAAGCCAAACAGTCCCAAGACCATATGACGCCCAACCGATCCCAAGATCGAATGAAAGCCAAACGGTCTCAAGAACGTATGAAGCCAAATGGTCCCAAGACCATATTAAGGCCAACCAGTCCCAAGACCGAATGAAAGCCAAATGGTCCCAAGGCCGTATGAAGCCAAACAGTCCCAAGACCGTATGAACCCAAACGATCTCAAGACCAGGAAGATCCAAATGGTCTCCAAACCAAGAGAGTCCAAATAGTTTCCAGACTGAGTACATACCAATTGACCAAAAACTATGAGGATCCAAACGGTCCCAAGACCGTGAGGATCCAAATGGTTTACAAACCGTTAAAGATCCAAACGGTCCCAAGACCGTTCAAGATCCCTTAGAAGCCTATAAATAGGATCAAAGGGGTCCTCACTTGGCATCAAGTCTTAGACATACAAAGGCTTCCTGTATGAGATCCATACTCCATCCTCAAGCTACTTTCTCTCTCATCGACAAAGAAGGTGGGAAGTGAAGGATTCGTCACCAAGGAAACCACGCAATGTGAAGATAGTTGTTCTCTACTCCAAGGGGTCAACCTTCCTCCCTCCTACGTGGAGATGATGTTCTCCCTCTCTCTTCCTTCCTCCTTCTTTGTTCTTTCTATGAGCGAGTAGTTCCATACACTAGGGTGCGGGGAGTAGCCCCGCTACCCATGTTTTCATTCCATGCATTGTAATTCATGAGTTTGTAATAGAGAAATACTATCTTTTCAATTCAACATCAATCGTTTAATGAATGCTAGTTGCTTGATCACCAACTTGTGTTGCTTATTATCTACTAGTAGGAATTGTCTACGTTTGTGCTTTTAGATTCGAATATCGATTGCATTTTGGTTCTTGATGTATGTAGTCACCATATATTGGTTTCTCTACCTTGGAGTGTTTTCAAGGAGTGGAGTAAACTCACTTCCATCGCCTTACTTTCATACTATGAAATGGAATCAGTTGACATATGAAAGTACAACTTTGATAGGTCAAGGAACACACTTTACGATGGGAGTGATGCAAAGTAAGTGACCATTCATTCGGTGATGGCTGGCATTTCAATACTCCCACACTTCTCGTAGTTAGTTATCCGAAAGGAAGCTAAGTCTACAAAGATACTAACTATTTAGACTCTTATTGTAGGCCATGTTATTATGATGTATGTTTTGATCCATGTGTAGTGGTGGTAAAACTCGATCACATCCTAGTGGTTTCTAAAGATTGTTTACAACCTTAAGTTTACTTTCTTGCTTTAGTTTACTTTGCACTTAGTTTAACCATCAAATCAACTCTTCGATCTAATCATCAATTCTTAAGTAGATAATTAGAATTATAACATTTTCCATCTTATTAACCCTTAACAAGACTGTTGTCTCGTGGATTTGACCCTCAACTGTACTACGATAAGTCATCAATGTATCCTAGCATACGTGGGTGGAGATCTTATTATAGCACAAATAAGGCTAAACTTAGAGACTTACTATCTCTAGGATTTTTAGTGGTGCACACAACCCCACGTGAGTGGAAACTCCATCAAAAATTGGTGTCGTTGCCGGGGTCAACAGAACGTTTTAATTCAATCTATCAACTTTCTAGTTGTTTAGGATTTTAAATTTTACCTTGATAACTACTTCATATCTTTTTGATTACATCATCTCTCCACCATCATCTAAAGTGTGATTTTTCTTCTACTTAGGTAGAAAATGTGTATGCAACCTTCACATAACATCAGATTCTCCCCTGAACCAGAGTACGACTCTGAGGTAGAACGAAGCTTCCACCGACGCATTTGACTCAACCACCAATGAGCTAGACAAATTGCTGAAGAACAAAGCCAACTAATGGAAAGAGTCAACGCAGCTATAGTAGCTCAGAGAGCACAACTCATTGTTGATACATGTGCTGGAGTCCAAGCGAAAGTTTGAGCCGAAGAGTAGGCCCACATCCAATCTGAAAATGAACAGCCATAGTAGCTGCTTAGTTAGTGTTATGGAACAAGCAGCTTCGGGATTACACCGTTCCAAAGAACTTTTTAGATAATCACCTAGTTTGGCCACCACTCATTAATGCTCCAAACTTTGAGATCCGAACGCAACAGATCCAAATCATGCAAGGCATCTCGTTCTCCGAAAATGCTGGAGATGACTGCATGGATCACCTGAAGCGATTCAAGGCACTTTGTTGATTGGTACCGCAAGACGGAGCTACATTTGATGCAATAATGCTCTCTCTTTTCCACTTCACTTTGTTTAGAAGGGCATTGAGCTGGTATAACTCACTAGATGGAGAGCCAATCACCACTTGGGCTCCCTTGGAAGAAAAGTTTCTAGAGAAGTTCCTTCCTCCTTCATTGACTTACGAGATCAGGGGACAGATTAACCATTTTTCTCAACTCCCAGGAGAAACACTAGCAGAATCGTAGGAAATATTTAAGGAACTTCTAAGGAAATGCCCACATCACAGAATCTCCCAAAATCAGTTAATAGAAACATTCTATAGAGGAGTAAGTGATGACATTAAGAAGTTTTTAGATTCCTCATCTGCGGGGAATTTCATGCCAAAGAATTATGAGGACGCATGGAAGATGGTTAGCCTAGGAGTTGAGAACCAATCTAATTGGGGAAGGCCATCCAATGGAGGAGTACTAAGAGTTTATAAAGCTAAAGAATCTATAAAAATGAAAGCCATTGCTAAAGCTTTAAAAACCATAGCTCATAAGCAGCAAATCCTTGAAACATCATTTGGAGAATACGAAAGAAAGAAGAACCCCCAAGCCCAACAAGTCAAAGCAGCTATCAGGATTTGTGAAGCCTTTCATGCATCTGATCACCCCACATTATCATGTGGCCTCCTATACAATGTGATGATGGATTTAAAACCACCGCAATCACAATATGAACCAATTATTGAACATCCTGAGGATCAGATGCCAGAACAAGTTAATTCCATCCATTCCATACCTGGTCAAGCATATACAATTCAGATAAACTGAGAAACCATCTTGTATTTCAGTATGGGAATCCCGCGGGAACTGCCAACCCGCAACACCAAACATAAGGTGGTCCTCTAACAGACCACCACCTGGATTCCAGAGCAATTATAACCAAAATCAAGGGAATTATAGAAGTGGGTTCCAAAGATATCTCTAACCCAAGATATCCTTCTACATACTACCAATACACTCATGCTCTGTTGCACCCACAATTGCAACAATCTCAGCTAAAACAACCACAAATTCAACAACCTCAGTTGCCAGTACCTCAATAGCAACAACCTCAAGGACATCAAAAAATTACATAGTACCAAAATAAGATGCTCCACCTCCACCAATAGATGAGATATCTCTGATAAGGCAAATGTTGCAGTCTCAGCAGACCATGCTTTCCAACCAGTAAGCTCAACAGAAGGCTCTAGAAACCCAATTGGCACAAATTGTAGCTCAGTTGAAACCTCCTGTAGGTACTTTTTCTGGCCAGCCAGAAATAAATCCAAGGTATGATCAACATAGACCAGAACAATTGAATGCAATTACCACAAGGTGTGGTCCTGTCCTTACTGAAGCTACCAAAGTCATTTAGGAAGATGAATATACAACTGTAATCATCCCAATTGCAAGAAAAATCAAGAAATTGAAAAATATGTAGAGGTTAAAAAGGGGAAGGAAAAGGAACTAGATCCCAAAGAACCAGAAGTCCCGCCATATAAACCCAGAATACCATATCCAGGCAGATTGAGAGGGACTAAATTGGACGCTAGATTTCAAAATGTTAAGGAAGCAATGAAGAAGCTATATATTGATATCTCGTTCCTTGATGCTCTCTCCGAAATACCAACTTGGGCCAAATATCTGAAGACTTTGCTATCAAGGAAATACATGACCGAAGAACAAGAGACTGTTAAATTAGCCCATACTTCTTCTGATATTATTCTCAACAAAATGCCAAAAAAGTAGAAGGACCCTGGTTCCTTTGGCATCCAATGTTCTATCAGAAACACCTCTTGCAAGAAAGGATTAGCAAACTTGGGGGCTAGCATATCTATTATGCCCTTTTCTGTTTGTAAAAGTTTGGGTTTTATCGATTTGTTACCCACAACAATGACAATCCAATTGGTTGATTCTACTATTACTGCACCTTTGGGAATCATTGAAGATACCCTAGAAAGGGTAGGAACGGACTCTTATATCCCTTATGATTTTTTCATAATGGACATAAAAAAAGATCTGAGATATCCAATAATATTTGGCAGACCTTTCCTTGCTACAGCCAGAGCACTAATTTATGTCAAAGCTGGAACAATTAGCCTAAGGATAGGGAGAGAAATTGTTCAATTCAGAGTCTTTGGCAGCCTAAAAAGCCCTAGTATCCACGAAAAAGTCTTTCTCCTCGAGGTAATTGATAAAATGTCACAACTAAAGCAAGAAACTCCCAAACCATCTGATGCTCTAGAGATCGCCTTAATGAATCTAGAAGCTAAATTTTCAACCAATGAACTAGTTCAACAATGCCTAATGTATCTAAATCAAGCTGAAGAAGTCCCAAAATCTACCTTTGAGGAATTGAAATCAGCCACAAATCTAGAGACTACTGAATTGCCGAAGGCACCTGAAATGAAAACCCTACTAGCTGGTCTCAAACACGTCTTTCTAGATGAAGAAAAACCATGTCCAATCATTATCAATTCCACTTTGATAGATGACAGGAATAAAGACTCCTTGTTGAATTAAGTAAGCACAAGAAAGCCATTGGATATAAGATGACTGACCTAACCGGGATAAATCTAGCTTTGTGCATGCACATATTACTTATGGTAGAAGAATTTAAACCATCATGGGAGCACCAAAGGAAGATAAACCCGTATCTCAAAGAAGTAGTGCGCCTTGAGGCTCTAAAACTTCTAAAAGCTGGTATTATCTACCTGATTTCCGACTCTTAATGGGTAAGTCTATTTCAAGTGGTCCCTAAAAGGGGGGAACCACCATTGTTTTGAATGATAAAAATGAACTGGTACCCACCCAGACTGTTACTGGGTGGAGGATGTGCATTGATTATAGGAAATTGAATAAGGAGACAAGGAAAGACCACTTCCCTATACCTTTTCTTAATGAAGTCCTTGAGCATCTAGCCCACCAAAAATTATTTTTCTATCTCGACAGTTATTTAGGGTTCTATCAAATTCCAATACACCCAGAAGACCAAGAAAAGACAACCTTTACTTGCCCCTTCAGAACTTACACCTTTAGGAGGATGCCCTTTGGGCTATGTAAAGCACTTCCTACATTCTAGAGGTGTATGTCCTCCATATTTGCATGTTTAATCAAATCCATTATGGAATTTTTCATGGATGACTTCTCAGTTTATGGAGATTCTTTTGACAACTACCTACTTAATCTCAGTAAAGTACTATAGAGATGTGAGGAAACAAATTTGATCCTTAATTGGGAGAAATGTCGCTTTATGGTGATAGAAGGTGTTGTCCTCGGGCATAGGATAAGTGAACGAGGAATTGAAGTAGACAAAGCAAAAATTGATGTCATTTTAAAGTTGTCACCACCAAAAGATATCAAGGGAGTAAGAGCTTTCCTAGGTCATGCAGGATTTTATCGAAGATTTATCAAAGACTTCTAAAAAATAGCAAAGCCCATGACCCACTTGTTGACTAAAGATGAAGTTCAATTTTGATCAAGAATATTTACATAGTTTCACGACTCTAAAGAATGCTTTAATCTCTGCACCTATACTAAGAGCTCCCGATTGGTCACAACCCTTTGAAATAATGTGTGACACCGATGACTATGCTATTAGAGAAGTATTAGGGCAGAGAATAGATAAGAAGCCCTATGTAATATATTATGCATCAAAGATGCTTGATGAAGCCCAAAAGAACTATACGACTACAGAAAAAGAGTTCTAGGCTGTCATCTATGCATTTGAGAAATTTTGCTCCTATATGATCGGATCAAAAATCATAGTTTATACAGACCACTTAGCAATAAGATATCTAATTCAGAAATAAGATGCCAAGACCAGACTTATTTGCTGGGTGCTGATGCTTCACGAGTTTGATCTAGAAATAAAAGACAACAGTGGGATAGAGAATGTTGTCTCCAATCACTTAAGTCACATTGAGGTTCAAGATGAAGATGATATACCCATTCGTGACTCTCTAGCTGATGATCAACTCATAAAAATCACCATTGGATTTCCCTGGTATGCCGACATAGTAAACTACCTGGCTACAAGAATCCTCCATCCTTCTGCTTCCTATCACAACTGAAAGAAATTTTCCCATGATGTCAAGCAGTACTTCTAGGATGAACCATACCTCTTTCGCCTATGTGCAGACGGATTATTCCGTCGTTGCCTTCCTGTAGAAGATATTATCCCAATTTTGGAACATTGTCATTTTATCCCCACTGGGGGGCACACGAGTTCAAAAAAGACTGCTCTTAAAGTCTTATAGTCATGCTTCTACTGGTCAACTATCACAAAGGATGCAAATGAATTTGTATGATCATACAAAAAATGTCAACTCTCTGGATCTATATTTAAATGAAATGAAATGCCACTGAATCTGTGGCAGGAGATTGAAATCTTTGACATATAGGGAGTGGATTATATGGGTCCATTTCCCTCATCATATGGATTGTCCTACATATTGGTTGATGTGGATTATGTATCCAAATGGGTAGAAGCCATGCCCACAATATCTTATGACTCTAAGTCAGTTATTAAGCTATTCAAGGATATTATCTTTCCTAGATTTGGGGTTCCTAGAATAGTCATATTCGACGGAGGATCACATTTTTCAAAACGAAGCTTCAAAACACTCCTAAGAAAATATGGGGTAAATCATAAGGTCGCCACACCTTATCATCCGTAGACAAGCAGTCAAGTTGACGTCTCAAATAGGCAACTAAAAACTATTTTAGAAAAGACTGTCAACAAACATCACACAGATTGGTCCACCAAGCTATCTAATGCACTTTGGGCATATTGTACCTCTTACAAAACACCAATAGGAACAACTCCATTTTGTTTTGTGTATGGAAAGTCATGCCATCTTCCAGTTGAATTAGAACAAAAATCTTGGTGGGCTATCAAACAATTGAATTTTGATTTCAAAAGTGTCGGTGACTACAGACAACTTCAATTACAGGAATTGGAGGAACTATGAATGACTGCCTACCAGAATGCCAGGATTTACAAAGAGAAAACCAAGATGTGGCATGATGGCCACCATAAAAGGAAAGATATCATTATCGGAGACAAAGTCCTTCTTTTCAACTCCAGACTCAAAATATTTCCTGGAAAACTTCACACAAAGTGGTGCGGGCCATTCACCATCAAGCACATCTACCCAACTGGAGTTGTAATAATCTCTGATGACAATGGAGGAGAAAGGACTGTTAATGGTCATAGACTGAAGAAATACTATACTCTAGCCGATAAAACTCTAAGACAAACCATTGAGATTCATGATCCTACTGCATCAACCTGACCAAGCCAGAATTTCGCCGAGCCAACGACGTAAAACCAAAGTGCTACTTGGGAGGCAACCCAAGAACTGAATATCACCTTTCTATTTTATTTTACTTAGTTTTGATAATTTTCTAGTTTCTTATTTGATTATTTCTTAGACCTATCATCTTTGTTTAGAAAACATAAAAAATTACATAAATAACCAAAACAAATATAAAAATCAATAACCAAAATAGTCTTGTCTTAATGGTTTTGAAACTGTTTGGTCCTCATAGTCTTGAAATTGTTTGGACTCAAATGGTTTTGAAATCATTTGGTCCTTACGGTCTCAAAACCGTTTGGACCCAAACGGTCTTGAAACTATTTGGTCCTTATGGTCTCGAAACGTTTGGACCCAAATGCTATGGAACCAGTTTGTTCCTTATGGTCTCAAAACTGTTTGGACCCAAAAGGTCTCAAAACCATTTGTTCGTTATGGTCTCAAAATCGTTTGGACCCAAACAATCTCAAAATCATTTTGTCCTGATAGTCTCAAAATTGTTTACTTAATGAGAATTTGTACTGTCACCCCTCCTTTTTCTATAAATACTTCTCGACCCCCCTCCCTTTTCTTTCGTTTGACTCTCGAATCTTCTCTCGTGTGAACCCTGTTCCATTCCTTCTTTACTCCCACGCGACCAAGATTCAACCGACATCCTACTCTCACTTCCGATGTTGTTTTTGTCGCTCCATCCTCTCTTACACCGTTCGCTTGTATGCCATTGCTCCTTCCTCTCTTCCTCTCCGCCGCTTTCTCTGCAGCCAGCACTCCCTTCATCCAGGTAGATGACGCTCGGTGCATCATTGACAATAGGGCACGCGCTTGGCTCTCTTCTTCCATGCCGCTTTCACCATCACTGTTGTCACTATCGCCACCACCAACATCATCATTTCTAGCATCGTTTTCACCGCCTTTTAGCCACTCATCACTCCTGCCGCTTTGCCTTGCTAGAGGTTGCTTAAATGGTCATGAAAACATTTGGACCCAAATAGTTGTAAAACCGTTTGGACCCAAACGGCCGCAAAACCGTTTGGACCCAAATGGTCATGAAACCGTTTAAGAAAAAGTCTTAAAACCATTTGGACCCAAATGGTCTTGAAATCATTTGGACCCAAATAGTTTCACACAAACTGTTTGTACCAAAACCATTTGAATCCAAACGGTCGTGAAACCGTTTGGACCCAAACGATCTTGAAAATTGCAGTTTCACTCTTAACTGTTTTAGTCTTCTCATTTAGATTCTTAAACATTTTTTATCCTCATGGTTTCAAAGCCATGATGCTCACACAATGTTGCAATCTTTTCAATATTTATACAATAATTCCATTATCACTAAAATTTTAATCTTTTCTAACATATATGATTTCTTGTTAAAATTTCAGAATGGCATCACCTACGAAAGAAGGTGTTGACACCCACCATTGGACTAGGGAGCAGTTGATTGAGCACCAGAACAAGAACCAGTACATCCTTGACTTGTGCAAAAAAAAGGCAAAGCTCCAGTTGACTTGCCCAACGTCATCCACGACCTTGAGCGAGTCAACAAATGTTTAGCAAAAGATCTGATTGAAGAAGTTGAAGAGATCTCCTCCACCGACGAGGGCTCAGACTACACGCCAAACCCTGAAGAGGAATCCCCACTGACTAAGTCCAAGGGAAAAAGGAAGGCCCACAAGGTTGGCAAAGGACAACCAACTAAGAAATGGGCAAGGAAATAAGTCCAACCCACAACAACAAGAGAACAAACCCTAACAGGATACGTTTCACCTCCTGCTGCCACCATCGCAGATCCAACATCATCTGATCTGTATATCCAAAACATTTAGGTTGGTGACAAAGTTCTACACCCAATAAATTATGTCTGCTCTAACATACTAAAACGGATGGGAATCTACGACAAAGTACTTTCCCTACTCGATGAGGCGAATCTTTTCGAGCTCTGTTTCATTGTGGAGAATTCCTACATTGAGCTGACACTGGAGTTCTTCACCTACCACAATAAAGAATTTGTGGATGCAAAAGACAAACTAAAGGATGGAGGTGACCGTGGGCTGGTAAGCTCACTCTTTGGAAAGAAGGTTGTCTTGACTAAGAATCTACTAAATGAAATTTTCATCGACAACCAAGATTAGCTAAAGAAGGCTAAGGTAGTAGGCCTGGACCACCCCCAGTTTAACAGGAATACCTTCTGGAAGTCCTTGACGGGGATTCCAAGCTATGAAGCAAAGCTTGCAAAGCCTCCAACATACATTCTGGCCTGGTGTGCACTTTGCAAAAAATCATAACAGGCACTCTATTCCCTAGGATAGAGAGTGGGAATGTTATCATTTCAGACCTCTTTATTCTATGGTCCATCCTAAAAGGGTAGTCGGTCAACATCGGACGACATTTAATACATAAGCACACATCTTATGCCCTCGGAAAGGAAATCTGCATGGGTTGTCATGTAACATAAATTTTGAAATATCTCAAGATGGATAGACCACTTCCAAGATGTACTATGATTAAGGGAGACATCCTAACAAAGGAACAGAGTCTAAAGAACACATATATCATAAAGGTGAACGATGCCAAATGTCATTATATCTTTTTCCCAACTGTCAAAGCATCCAGGACACTGCTACCGCTTCCAGAGTTGACTAATTATGATAAAGACAAGCTTCTCTTCACTGAAGAGGAGCTTGCTAACCTCCTAGCCTCAGTAAAAGAAAAGGAGAAACAAGAAAAAGCAGGGCAGACAGAATATAGCGTCACTGCCTCAGCAAAAGGCCAAAGAAAATACCAGTAACAAGGCCTTCCAAACGACATGCACAGAAGCAATAGCAGTTGGGGACACTGTCAAAGATGCAAATTTTGCCGAGTTTCAAAAATGCATAATGGAAACCAACATCAGCCCACTCAATGCAACCATTCATTAACACCTTGCCCCAGAGCAAGTTGTGCTCCTTCCCCCAGAGCAGGAGGATTCTGAGGACAGAGTGAGTCTTGACACCGATGATAGACTCAACTCTGATTATGATAAGGATGAAGATCTGCCCCAATACTTTAATGACAACGAACATACTTCACTTCCTCCTCCAGCAGATCTTCCCCCGCTGCCACCTCTACCTCAGAAAATACACAACTTGGATATGGCAGCCATCTCTACACTGGATGTTCAGGACATCTTCATCCTGAACACTATTGTAGATGACGCCAAGGATGGGGGGGACATCATCCATAATAATACAAAGATGAAGCACACATTGTCATGCGATTATTTCTGAATTCTTCTTCGACCACAATCGACGATGAAGATGGCTATCTTCCATGTCCTCCTTGCTAATGCTATAGAAGAATTCCAGAGTCTGAAATAGCTACAGCCAGTTTTCAATGCTTCACCTGCTCTAGCTTTATGCTTATTACACAAGGACTTACAGGCAAAGTCCATCGAGCAGCTACAAACGGGTCCGGCAAGAAAGGCACGCTACATCACAATGCCTTTTAATGTTTTCAACTACTGGCTACTAATGATTGTCGACATCGATGCCTGCGATGCTAAGGTGTACAATTTGTACACCAGCGAGCTCAATACTGGATAGATAAACTTTGCTAGTTCAGAAGACAAAGAAGCATGATGCATTCCCTTACAGCTTCTCAAAGTAATATGGGATGCCTGCCCACCTCTTCAACATGGTTGAAACCAGCCTTGGTTCCAAATCATCAACCCGACGGTCCAAACGATAGAAGGTTCAGGGGACTGTGCTTTCTGCACAATAAGATTAATAGAAGCGCTCAACAGATATGTCCCCTTTATCGAATTAGCTACCAAAGATATGCTTTCCTTACGGGGACATTATGCCATGGAACTTTTCTACAACAGACGGTTCTTCAAGGACCCCACAATGGCACAAGACGACGCACCTCACTACTTATTTCCTGCCATCCAATTTCCGCAAAGGTAACCATTCAGACAAACTCTAAAGGAGTTGGAGAAACAACAACAACAGACTACCAAGGTCCCAGAAAAACGCCAATGGGACCCTTATACTTTCGATATGGCGAAAGACAAGGGGGACATTGATTTGTTAACAGGGGCCACCATCAACAGATCATCCCAAGATATGGTGGCTCTAACTACCATACAACCAACATTTCCAAACTTTGACCTTGCTTCATGCAAGAGTCTTTCTGGCAATGAACTCAGACTTATCATGTCTAGGCTATATGTAGAGAACAATGAGCTTGTTTTCTTAGAAGGAAATATTCTCATCATGGAAGATGCACTCTGTGAAACCATACAAGTAAAAGGTTCTTTATCCATGAGAATGACGGCTGCCTACCAATTTCTTCTAGCACGGTACATGCCTACAGTTTATATGGCATCAACATACATGCAGGATGATTTACTCGGGTCAAAGAACTTCCGAACCATAGAAGCACTTATCTCTTATCTTCAACATATGACTCCAAAGTTCATTATGTTTCCTTTTCTTCATTCTAAGCATTGGATGCTGCTGGCAACAAACTTACATGAGGGTACTACAATCATCTACAATAGTTCTGATACCCAGTTCAATCCAAACCAAAAATAGTAAGTTGTTATAGCAAAGATGCCCACGGAGGAAGTGATGAAGGATTGTATGAATGACTACACGATCTTCTCAGCAAGCACACAAAGGCGTACAACAAAGAACATTTCCACCGCCCAGCCTTCAGCCACAAATGTTCCCAGCAAATTAGAGAATCAAACGACTGTGGTTTCCACATCCTTTATTGGATGTATACCCTCACTGTTCTCGACAAATGTGTGGAGGACATGACGTACGTGGATTATCACACATTACATGGAAAATTCAGAGCTAACCTCCTCTGTTCTTACGGAGCAAACAAGGGATTAATAGAACCATGATTCCCTTGCCCTTGTACTTCTCAACCTATCACCTTGACACTCTGAGGACAGAGTCAGTGATAAGTTAGGGGGGGAGTACACTAGGCAAGGGACAAAGTATTATATTCAAACCTTCCCTTTTCTACTCTCTCATTTACCTTTGTTCTTTAGAACAAATTTTCCTTTCTTTTGACATTTAGTTTTTCCAGTAATTTCTTTGATAGAATAAGTTTTGTACATAAGAATAACATTTGTTTTAGAAAAAGGTCACCCCTAGATAAGTTAGAGACAAAGTAGTCCTTAGAAGTAATTACATAAGTAGCATTCAGGCATGTAATGGAAAATTAATAAATCCCTTCCATACTCAATTTTCATGCTTCTGCTTCAATTCTACATTAGATTCTCTACAGGTTGACATCGTGGCTGAAACAAGCCAAACGCTCTCAAGGTCAGAAGGGAACTAGGAGAAATCCAAATCAAGGAACCTTGCAAGTGGACCACCAAGTACGAAACCAAAACAAGTGCATGTCAGGAAACTCTAAGAAACAATTTTCTTCTTTTTAAAGAGAGGCTTGGTAACCCAAATAAAATCCCTAAATACCCCATTCTTAAGCCAGTGAGCATATGAATAAAAGTCTGAGTGTTGAATAAAAACATGAGAATTGTGCCATGCATAAGGACTTATATGAAGAGCCAATAAAGGTATTTCCCGACCGGTACATTCATCTACCCACACAAAGGCAGATGTGTCATGCTCGGTAGTGAGAACATAAGGTCTCCATATATATGAAAAAGCTGATAAAGGACTCGTCCGATCGGTACATTTAGCTACCCTTACAAAGGTAGATGTGTCGCGTCCAGTAGTGAGATCCTAAAAGTTTAGCTAAACCCTCCGCCCCCCCTTTCAAAAGGGGAGTTACACATCAGCCTTTAGCCAACCCTCGTACCTATCTTAGCTTCCGATAGGAATTTCAAAGAAGTATAAAACTACTTAGAGTCGAGGACATGCATAGAATGTGATCAAGGAAATGGTGATCCCAATGTGAGTTACACGATACGAAAGAAACCTGAGCTCTATGCAACTCCTGATTTCTGAAAGAGCTGATGCATGTAGAAGCCCCAATAAGACTCTAGGAGATATCTGGTATAGAACTAAAGCAAGAGTATGGAAATCTTCACTAAATAAAATTACCTTGCCACTACGTGCCCTAGCTCTATCTAGCTTGAGGACAAGCAAGATTCTAAGTTAGGGGGGTGATAACCTCCCATTTTGTGATGTTATCTTACTAGTCATTCTTAGTTTTCCACACTCTTTCTTAGATAAATTAGATAGAATCCTTAACTTCCACTTTATTGTGAATATACCAATAGATTGACATTTCTCCTTTTCTTCTTATAGAAAAACCCAAAAAAATTACAAAAACCCCAAACGGTCCAAAGACTGAATGAAAGTCAAACGGTCCCAAGACCGCATGAAGTCAAACAGTCCCAAGATCGTATGCATGCCAAATGGTCCCAAATTCATATGAAGCCAAACGGTCCCAAGACCATATGAAGGCCAACCGATCCCAAGACCGAATCAAAGCCGTACGGTCCCAAGACCGTATGAAGCCAAATGGTCCCAATACCGTATGAAGGCCAACCGGTCTCAACACAGAATGAAAGCCAAATGGTCTCAAGACCATATGAAGCCAAACGGTCCCAAAACCGTATAAAGGCCAACCGGTCCCAAGAGTGAATGAAAGCCAAACGGTCCCAAGACCATATGAAGCCAAACGGTCCCAAGACCGTATGAACCAAAACAGTCTCAAAACCAGGAAGATCCAATCTGTCTCCAAATCGTAAGGACTCAAACGATCTCCAAACCAAGAGAGTCCAAATGGTTTCTTGACCGAGTACATACCAATTGACTAAAAACCATGAGGATCCAAACGGTCCCAAGACCATGAGCATCCAAACGGTCTCCAAACTGTTAAAGATCCAAACGGTCCCAAGACCGTTCAAGATCCCTTCGAAGCCAATAAATAGGACAAAAGGGGTCCTCACTTGGCATCAAGTCTTAGATGCCCAAAGGCTGCCTCAATTGTTCCGGAGCTATTCCAACCTCCATCCATCACCCCAAGGCTGCCGATATAAGATCCATACTCCATCCTCAAGCTACTTTCTCTCTCATCAACAAAGAAGGTGGGAAGTGAAGGATTTGTCACCAAGGAAACTACATAGTGTGAAGATAGTTTTTCTCTACTCCGAGGGGTCAACCTTCCTCCCTCCTACGTGGAGATGATGTTCTCCCTCTCTCTTCATGCCTTCTTCTTTGTTCTTGCTATGAGCGAGTAGTTCCATATACTAGGGTGCGAGGAGTAGCCCCGCTACCCATATTTTCATTCCACGCATTGTAATTCATGAGTTTGCAAAAGAGAAATATTATCTTTTTAGTTCGACATCAATCATTTAATGAATGCTAGTTGCTTGATCACCAACTTGTGCTACTTATTATCTACTAGTACAAATTATATATATTTGTGTTTTTAGATTTGAATATCGATTGCATGTTGGTTCTTGATGTGTGTAGTCACCATATATATATTTTGGTGTCTAGGAGCATTTTCAAGGGGTGGAGTAAACTCACTTCCATCGTTGTACTTAATACTATGAAATGGAATCAGTTGATGTATGAAAGTACAACTTTGATAGGTCAAGGAACACACTTTGTGAAGGGAGTGATGCAAAGTAAGTGACCATTCGTTCGAGGATGGCTAGCATTGAAAAACTCCCATGCTTCTCGTAGTTAGTTATCTGAAAGGAAGCTAAGTCTATAAAGATACTAACTATTTAGACTCTTATTGCAGGCCATGTTATTAGGTTGTATGTTTTGATCCATGTGTAGTGGTGGTGAAACTCGATCACATCCTAGTCGTTTCCAAACATTGTTTACAACCTTAAGTTCACTTTCTAGCTATTTAGTTTACTTTGCACTTAGTTTAATCATCAAATCAACCCTTCGATCTAAATATCAATTCTTAAGTAGATAAGTATAATTATAACATTTTCCATCTTGTTAACCCTTAACAAGACCATTGTCTCGTGGATTCGACCCTCAACTGTACTACGATAAGACTTATACGTATCTGAGCATACGTGGTTGTTGATCTTATTATTGCAGACACAAGGCTAAACTTAGAGATTTACTATCTCTAGGATTTTTAGTGGTGCACGCAACCCCACGCGAGTGGAAGCTCCATCAGGGGAACATTTTGGATCCAATCTAGGGGTGTAGAAACCCAAGGATCCTATCTTCTCTCTCCTTTCTATCCAATGTATGTATTAAATCCCTGAAAACACATACAATCAATGATAAGTGAATTTGACATGAAATTTCATATTGGAGAAAATAACTTGCATTCTAATATGATTGAATGTGATTAAGATGCAAAAAGTCACAAGATGGATCCATAAAATAGGGCTGCACCACCTATCCATCGGTTCTTTGAGGTACTCAACCAAGAAAATAACCATCACATCTTAGTTATACTTAACAAAAATAAAACCATCGAATCCTTTAGAGACTTAGTTAAAGATTGTTTCATCTTGCATGCCCATCGGTTTATGCAAATACATAGCCAAAAATAAGGTCATTGGATTATGTGCGTACTTAGTCAAAAACATACCCATCTGATTCTATGTATGCAAGACCAAGGAATTATTCTAGAGACTTAACAAAAACTCAATTTTTGTCTAGTGTGCCCATCAGTTTATGAAAATGGTACATATAAGACCATCGATTCTTTACTTAACTCGAGGTTCATTTAAGTGAAATCACTAGCTCATTAAATATAATCAATGGTCTTCACCCTAAGTAAAGCCATCATTTCTTATTCTATACTAGGCCCATCATTTTACATGATAAAATCACCATCATTTATTTACATAGTGAAATCTACACGACACATACTAGAGAAGCAATCAGTTCCTTCATCATAATAGAAATTAGATCTATTTCTTTTAAACAATATCATCATGTCTTAATTCTTCAAGACCAATAGTTCTTATCTATGAAAGAAGAGAGTATATACATGCGATCAAGAGCTAGATAACATCATACAAACTACTTTGCACGTATGAAAAACAATTGACAAAGATCATCTTTCGATCATAATAACTATGTCCAAGGATATGATATATATGAAATAGGATAAGAGAAAGATATAAAATGGGATGAATGTTATATAACTCGTCTCTGGGTAGGTGATGAAGATCCAATAGAAATATTGTTCAAAGAAAGAAGATGAAACTCTTACTTGCACGTTGAAGCTCCAAAACAACTTCATTCATCAAAATAGAGGAGACATAGGGGAAAGGAATAAGAAAAGGATGTTGGGCTTTAGGTAAGGGAGAAGGAAGCAGAAAAAAAATTTCTCTCACCACAAACCATAACCACAGATCGCATCAATGATAATGAAATAGGAAGGATGGTTATAGTGAGGTGTACCTGGTCCTGAGGCTTACTTAGCGACAACACCTCACAGCTAGTGTGGTCTTCAACCACCTTGTCTTTAACGACATCTATGTAGCTCCTAGTCCTGACGCAAACTATGGTTGACTATCATTTTACTGAGTAACAAAAACCTCCCACCTATATAGATAGTCCACACATACCATCGAGAACTCTAGTCGTCCTATCCTATAGGACACTAGAAGGAGTCATCCCCTTATCTCAGTGTACTAGTCACCGACACACTCTCCCACAATCAGTTACTTTTTTATAGTTGTCTTTCCCTCACTGTTCCTCCCTGGATGGGTAGGACATGTTTAGGCTCTCTCGGTTACCACAACAAGAGAGTACAATAACTTTGCAGAGCAACTAATGTTCTGAGTTGTGCTTTCTGAGAAGTCCCCAGTATCCCTCTATGTATAGGAGGGGTCAGGGTCAGGTTTCTCAGCCCCGAGCAATGCGTGACAAAAGTGGGAGTAGAAGGGTCTGGAATATCCATGAACAGATTGCACTGCGGTAGCCGAACCGATTGTTTCACAAATGAACCAGTAAGTTGGGAGTGTGAGTCGATTAGTTCACCAGTTGAACCAGTCATTTAACATTCCTGGCTCACCTCCGATTGAATTTCCTCTTTCGTTTCCAATTAATACAAAGATCAATTCTTGTGTCTATTGAATTGTACAAGTGAAACGAAAAACTTTAATCACAAATCGGGACAAACCAACCTTGCTTGTTTGGTCCAGTCGAACCAATCGGTTCACAAAGCGAACCGGTCATCTCACTGACCATGAGTCGATCAGTTCACCGAGTGAACCAGTTGGTTGGTGGTCAGATTGTACAGAACACAGTCAATGCAGTTCTCAATCAATCTGACACTCAAATCAGTTAGTTCAACACTTGAACTTGATGATTCGGAGTCAAGTCAATTGATTGAATGTTTGATTGAGTACCTAAACACCTTTAGCAATCAATCCAAACATCATTAATGGATAAACTTCTCATCAAGGTAAATCCTTTGTGTGTGACCCTACAGGCTCCATTTCATGTTGGCTGTGAATGTTCAAAACTAGCTTTTGACATCACAAGCAAAGAGCGGTGCCTAGTCACACATTAGTGCTACCCAAGTGAAAAGGAAAGTTGGAGAACAAATTTCAATCCTACAATATGTGATTGGTGTTCCAGGGAATATATAATTCCTTTGTCTCTAATATCCTGAATGAACACAAGGCATGGAGTTGTCATCCTTTCAATGTTCATTCATGTTCCTTGATCTAAAGCAGACTGTATGAGATATGTGTGCCATCAATATCACATATTGACTCACATGTGCATGCACATGCCTTTCTCAATCTCACTTATCAAGTGGCCATGGACATCATACTCCCTTAGAAGGGACAAATCCCATATCTATCACTCACATTCAAAACCCCATGTGTCAAAGTCACCCAATCATCACCTTTATAAAATCCCATATTTTAGGACTGCGTTTGATGATGTCAAAGTGTACCCAAAGACATGTGATGAATGCAGTTATTTCAGGTCTAAGAATCACAATCACCACCATTACTGGGAGAGCTGACCGTGACTACCACATCATTGTTCCATGTGTCACTCTCACAATGGGTCTATCTGATACACTATTCTCTAACATGTATCTATGTGCTTGGTTTGATATCACATATCATGACTAATGAAACTTTGTCATCAACCAACACATAGCATCCATATGATCTCATTCTTCAGGTCCTTAACCTGAAGACTTACATCATTGAGTACTATCATTCTCTAGACATTCATTCCATTCTATCATTATCTCATAACTAATTGAACCAAAATAAATTGGAAGCTTGTCTTTGATATTTATCAAATCAATCATAATGTGTCCCAAAACAAATCATCATATGAATGCTCTTCGAGCATACATACCAACAGAATCCCACTTGCACTACAAGCCAATCACCTTTGAATCATATTCTTAGGGATCTCCAAACATGTCCCACATATTTCTGCTGCTCCAATGCTAATGCAGCGAGTTAGCAACACTTTGCTTTTGTCGGTATATTACTTGTTTCACATCTCTTCACTTTACGACATATTGTATGAGATGGAGTTGCCTTAATATGTGATCTGATATTCCTTGCCTAACACTTAGCTCCATTGTTTGACTCAGTATTACTACTTGTCATCAATGGTTGGAATATCTATAAGTTAATCTCTATGAACTTCTAGATCCATATAGTGTCCTATGTTGTTCATAATACAAGGATACTCGACATTCCCTTTTAGAACTAAATGGCTTTTAAATCAAAATGTTTCCATTTATCAACTCATATTAAATTGTATATTTTATATTTTATATTTTGCGATCATTGTTTGTCATTTCAGAAGCTTGCATTAGTGTAACTCTTTACACCCAACTGTTCCTTACATTACCATAGAACTAGTACTTCACATGTACCAAACAAGTTCTTCATGGTATTCTTGTGACCTTCACTGGAAGTAGGCAAACATCCACTCATCATACGAGTTAACTGGATGAGCATATCATATTGTCATGTCCAATGCATACAAGATGATGAATGCATATTTTCTTCCATGTCTAATACGTACAAGATAATGGGATGATTACATACATGATAGATGCATATCTATCTATGTGTTCCTATTCTTCATAACAATTTGGGACACGCATCTGAGATGCTAACTCTATGTAACATGGACAAGTTTTCTCGCACTAAATTTGTGCATACTAAACCCTTCTATACAGATTGCCAATGTATGCTCTCTCTTTACCAGGTCAAGAGGTTTTCAAGAACTATCTCTATAGATCTCTATTCCTATCACATAGGACATTTCTCTGTCTTCCCTTAAAGAAGGTATTTTCACACTAGTTTCCATTTTAGAACATTTCATTCCTTATCATCATGTGGAATGTCAATACGCTCCCACTAAATCTTTGTAATCACAGATCCCTTCTTTATTTTGATATATTAGTCAAACCTTTTGACTATATATTCAAAGTAAAGACTTCTAATTCTGAATTTTTTGTATTTAATCAATCATATTGATTAATCCCTTGTAACTTATAGACTGCATTTTCATTATTGGATTCATAAAACCCTTCAGGTTGTGTCACATACATAGCCTTATCTTATTGCTTCCAGGAATGCAGTTTTAATATCCATATACCAAATTTCATAGTCTTTCAAGTTCCAACATCAATCATGATCCTTTATCTAAATGTCATTTATGCCAGTCTTAGATCTTAAGACCCAATTGCACTTATGGGTTTTAGCCCAATAAGTGCTACCATAAGGTCATACCTTAATTGGTTTACGTTGAAGTCATTTAGGATCTGATGGCCCTTAAACCATAACTCAAAATCTGGTCTCTCAACATCATCTAGCTTATTGGTTCATCACATGACTAGACATATGAGGTGTATCTATTACATAAGAAATTTGAGAACCCACAACACTTGTGATTCTTAATCTCCTTTATTTAGTGTAAAACATGTTATTTAGAAGAATTCTAGAGGTTAGTTATTTGATGATCATGCTCTAACTCTTTAGAGTATGATTCCTTCTTAGATTTAGACATCATAAGTTCTCTATGATAAACTATCTACTCACAAGGTCCTCAAACATTTGGTTTAAGTATCCCATTCATTGATCTCATCAAAGACATAATACTTTTACCAAGTTTGTACTTCATTTATGATATTCTTGAACACTTCAAGATATTCATATTGGTATTTCAATAAACACCATCTGAAGCATTAGCATTTATTCCAATAGGTATATAAATACATCAATATATATTATACCCAATAGAATAGTCATTCTCCCACTCCATCTAGTGAAAATTGGCTTGTCATCATACCCAAGACATTCATATCTCTTAATGGTTCACTAACCAAAAGAGTCTAGCTATATCAATCAACATGGGAACTAGAGATGAATTTCTCATGATAATGCTAAATAATTGTTTCAGTCATCAATAACTTTTAGGTATCATTTTACCTTATGCATACCAAGCACCACAAGATAAATAAGGCATCGCCACAAAAGATCATATCTTTGAAATTGAAACATCAACTTTATTGATGGACATCCTTGTCATTACAAGATGCAAAAATAAAGTGTTTCTATTTATTGGCAAAATAAAATAGCAGTTCATAACTCTATTACATGCCCTTTGGGCTGAAATAAACTAAAAGGTACTGCTATCTATGGCAGCAACACTTACTCCAATGGTGAGTGCTCCTTCTTGGTCCTTTCACAAAGGGCATCACTTCTTTTCAGATCCTGCATATTATATATGCAAATCTATGTCTTGATATCATATACCTTAGGTTAAAGAAGTGTTTCAAGTTTATTTCATGATACTTGAGGTGGAGACTTTCATCCCCTCCTCTTTCTTCTTTTGTTTATCCAGATAGATAGGGAAATTTCTCCTCCAATGTCCTGGCTCTTGAAAATTGTGACATTTGCCTCCCTTGTTCACCCCTCCTTTGGCCTTGAGAGCTAAAGATGACTTGGGCTGCTGGCTAGCATCAGAACCCTTCTTTTCTTTGTCCTTGCCCTTGCCTTTAGACTTACCCTTCTTTCTACTGATCAACAACATAGATTTGGATTTGACTTTCTTCATCTGTTCCTCGGCTGTCCTCAACATGCCCAACAACTCTGTCGACGGTTTGTCAAAGTTGTTCATGTTGTAGTTCGTCACAAACTGACTATAAGATTCTGACAATGATTGTAGTATCACATCAGTAGCCAACTCTTGGCTCAGAGGGAATCCCAGTCTTGTTAGGTTCTCCACATACCCAATCATCTTGAGTGTGTGAGAACCAATTGGATCTCCTTCTGCCATGTTTCCATGTTGTCTCTACAACTCATAGTTCATTGAGCACAACATCAAGCACTTCACATCAATGGCATCTTCAATATGCTTCCTCTAAGCATCTCTTTCTGCCTTTGGTGCATTGGGAGTCGGTTCCTCTGGCACTGGTGTATCTAGGACATAGAGATTTCACTCTTGAGTGAGAACAATAATCAATGTCCTAAACCAGTAGTGGAAATTAGTCAACTTGTCCTTCTCAAGGACCGATCACAATGAAAAGTGATTATTGTTGACAGCATTTGTTCTACAAAAAGAAAATATGAAATTTCAGTCCGAAACTCTTTTTGACTTATTTTGATTTGATTTGAAAAAAATTTGACGATATAATTAGGTCTTTAATTAATTATCGCTCCCACTATTTTGTTCAAATTGATAGTCCTCACCACCAATTCAGAAGATTGCAGTGTCAACCTTCTAGTGAGCAAGATCTTGATTTCCTCTCAGCCATGGACCAGCTAGGGATGTCACCAACAACTAGAATCTTTCAGGTAGGCAACTTTTACGAATTGCATCATATACAACTATTGATAGATTTCATGCACAACTCCTTGCCATGTGCATCTATATGCTTCAAGGCGCTTGATCCGATCAAGGTCACCTTGTTAAGTCCAACCCAAATGCGAACATAATAAATATGCACCCTGCACGGGCAGACCTACATATTCACCATCACACTTCTATGAGATAGACGGTGCACCAGGCTAGGGTGTGCCCACACTTAGTCGGTCAAGCTTTTCATGTGTGTTGCTTTTGGAAGACATCTTAAACTTAATATTTTTTTGAGGGGTTTTAATATGCTTATATATGCATATATGTATCCAATCACCACATATATAGTACATATCATATATATGCTATATCCCAAATTGAAAACATGCAATAACGATAAAGTGATGGTTATGGCCATTATATTGTAATTTATTGAGCCACATGGAATTACGATCATCTAGGTCTACATCACATGCAACCTGTTGTTAATTAAGATCTTGTGCTTAGACCGTTCTGGGTTTTATCAGCTCATCACATGACTGATGGACTCGCCTCCTGGCCAGTTAGTTGATTGTCTCCAATCAATCGTCTGGTTCCTCCAAACAGTCAGTTTGTCAGGTCTTCTGCTCCTCGTCAGGCCTCCAGCTGCATTATCAGTCGGTCGTCTCAGTCAACCAACCGATCAGTTGGCACCTCCATCTGATCGTTTCACACCTCCAGCCGCTTGTCTGGGTGCCCGCCAGTCTTTGACGTAACGGGAAATAAACTATCCTACTTTTACATATCTTGTTGGGAAACACTAAGTTACATTCAGGGGGAGAAAAGGTAGAAGAGAATCTCTAGTGATCTCAAGTTACATCAGGAAAAGAAGAAGAAGGCTCGGTGCACAGATTGAGATACAAACAACCACAACCAACCAAGAACACATAGGGGTTTATAGGCCATAACCATGCTACAGATCCAACATCAAAACTATTTTGAGTGACGCATATCATTTGCATATATATACCATATCACATATGTATATATTTACTTTGGGATCATGTAGTATTAATTAGATGTTCACATTTAGCCAGTTAAATATTCACATCGTATGCAATAAATAAAAGGCGGTAAAACAAAAAATTGATCATATCAAATATCCTAAAACATAGTACGAAGACGTGGCTCTGATGTCACTATTGGGTTTTAGGTAGGGAGAAGGCAATGAAAATAAAAAATTTCTCTTACCACAAAACAAAAACCACAGATCGCATCAAAGACTATGAAATAGGAAGGATGGTTTGAGCGAGGTGTACCTGGTCCTAAGACTATCTCAGTGACAATACCTCATAGTTAGTGTGGCCTTCAACCACCTTGTCTTCAACGACGTCTACGCACCTCTTGGTCCTGACCCAGACTGCGATTGACTGTCATCCTCCTGAGCAGAAGAAACCTCTTGCCTCTATAGATATTCCAAATAGACCATCGGGAACCCTAGTCGTCCTATCCTATAGGACACTAGAAGGATTCATCCCCTTCTGTCAGCATACCAGTCACCGACACACTCTCCCACAATCAGTTGCTTTTTTACAGTTGTCTTTCCCTCATTGTTCCTCCCTGGACGGGTATAACTTGCTTGGGCTCTCTTAGTTACCACACAACCAGAGAGGACAACAACTTTGTAGAGCAACTGATGTTCTGAGTTGTGCTATTTGTGAAGCCCCCAATAACTCTCTATATATAGGAGGGGTCAGGGTCAGGGATCTCAGCCCTGGGCAATGCATGACTAAAGTGGGAGTAGAAGGATCCATAATTTCCATGAACTGATTGCACTGCAACAGCCCAAACAGTCATTTCAAAAATGAATCGATTGGTTGGGAGTGTGAGCCGATCAGTTCACCAGTTGAACTGGTCATTCACATTCCTATCTCACCTCCAATTGACTTTCCTCTTTCGTTTCCAATTAATACAATGATCAATTCTTGTCCCAGTCAAATTGTACAAGTGAAACAAAAAACTTTTCTCACAAATCGGGACAACCCAACCTTGCTAGTTTTTTCCAATCGAACTGATCGGTTCACCAAGTGAACTGATCATCTCACTAACCATGAGCCGATCATTTCACCCAGTGAATCGGTCAGTTGGTGGTCCAGGTTGTGCAGAACACAATCAATGCAGTTCTCAATCAATCAGACACTCAAATCAGTTAGTTCAACACTTGAACTCGATGAATCTGAGTCAAGTCAATTGATTGAATGTTTCATTGAGTACCTAAACACCTTTAGTAATCAATCCAAACATCATTCATTGATAAACTTCTCTTCTAGGTAAATCCTTTGTGTGTCACCTTATAGGTCCCATTTCACATTGGTAGTGAATGTTCATAACTAGCTTATGACATCACAAGCAAAGAGCGGTGCCTAGTTGCACATCAGTGCTACCTTAGTGAAAAGGAAAGTTGATGAACAAGTTTCAATCCTACAGTCTGTGATTACTTTGTCTCTGATATCCTAAATGAACTCAAGGCATGGAGATGTCATCCTTTCAATACTCATTCATGTTTCTTGATCCAAAGTGGACTGTCTGAGATATGTGTGCCATCAATATCACATATTGACTCACACATGCATGTGCATACCTTTCTCAGTCTCACTTATCAAGTGGACATGGACATCATACTCTCTTAGGAGGGACAAATCCCATATCTATCGCTCACATTCAAAACCCCATGTGTCAAAGTCACACAATCATCACCTTTACAACAATCCATATTTTAGGACCGTGTTTGATGATGTCAAAGTGTATCCAACAACATGTGATGAGTGTAGTGATTTCAGGTCTAAGAATCACAATCACCACCATCACTGGGAGAGATGACTGTGACTACCATGTCATGGTTCCATGTGTCACTCTCACATTGGGTCTGTCTGATACAGTGTTCTCTAACATGTATCTATGTGCTTGATTTTATATCACATATCATGACTAATGAGACTTTGTCATCAACCAACACACACTCTAGTCTTGTTGTGTCCTTTGTTGTTTATCAACCTTCTACAATGACATCCGACTAGGGATAAAATAAGAATGTATAAAATCTTAGCATCCATATGATCTCATTCTTCAGGTCCTTAACCTGAAGACATATGTCATTGAGTATTGTCATTT
Organism: Alisma plantago-aquatica; assembly: GCA_963693085.1. Classification (NCBI taxonomy): domain Eukaryota; kingdom Viridiplantae; phylum Streptophyta; class Magnoliopsida; order Alismatales; family Alismataceae; genus Alisma; species Alisma plantago-aquatica. Next base: position 1,541,838,619 of record OY856410.1, read on the forward strand.
CCCTAGACATTCATTATGTTCTATCATTATCTCATAACTGATTGAACTAGAATAAATTGGAAGCTTGCCTTTGATATTTATCAAATCAATCATAATGTATCCCAATCCAAATCATCATATGATTGGCTCTCAGGGAATACATACCAAAAAAGGAGATCTTTAACAATGTATCTATAACTTCCCATCAAGAGAAACTAGGTCCTGCTCGATGGAAGAAGGAAGAAGAGAGAGAACAATAAGAGATAAGATAGAGATGAAGAGTTTACTTGGCTAGGTCAAGATCTAGGTTAGAACCTTCAAAACCCTAGAGATTTCTTGATCAAACCCTAAAGTGACTTACATGTGAGCTCTACCATGGTTCCAACCTCTAAGAGATCCCTTGATGATATTGGAGATAAAAATGTATGTTACTATATAGGCTCAAGCACTTTATTTCTGGATCCACCATGTGTAGGTGCACACATACATTCCATTATGGTTTGGTGCACGAGAGACTTGCCTATGTGATTTGTGTATAGCGGGTTCGTTTATGAAAAGAACCATTGACGGTTTCACTAGAATTCAATTTTGTATTTCTTTAAAGATACACATTTGATAGGTCTTACAACATTGGTAGTGAGAAGATACACATTTGACAGGTCTTACAACATCGGTAGTGAGAAGATCATTCAAATTGGAAAGCATTCCCAGCCCAAGAGAAAAAAGAAGAATGAGGCTAATTTGTAAACATCCTGTAGCGTCATGCTAATCCCAAAAGGCAAGTATTGGCATCAAATGAATACCAATGAAAAGGATTACTGACTGACGAAGAGCTCTCCAGTTGTCGTCCCTTGTATAAAAGGCAAAAGGCTAACTTGTGGCCCCACAATGCTAGTTAGGGAGCCAGTTGGTAAAAGAAACAATTATGGGCTACTCGCATCCAAATTGCCACATTGTCTGTAATCTTCCATTTTGTTGCTATCTCTCTGTCTCTCTCACACACACATGCTCTCCTTCTATCTACCCTCATTTGTGGGAAAATTTGGATTATTTTGTTCTCTTTAATAAAAATAAAGAATCATGGAAAAGAAATCTTCCAAGGATCTCATATCTTTACTAATTCTTTTTTTCATGTTACAACAATAATAATTTCTTTATATATGACTACATTTCAATCTAAAATTTTTCCAGATAAAAAGTATGCTTTTTCCATAAAGATTTTCTTTACACAAGTAAGCATTTCTCTATCTTACTTCTTTCGACGTCATAATTTCCCACTTCATAATGCAAAAATTGTACATCTATAATTTATTTCATTCTAATTACAGAGCATCCTACTAAAAATGTAATCTACTTAAAATAAATATATGTACACAAAAATATTTTCCTCCACTAATATGGTCCTCTTCTTTGTTAAATAAAAAAATGGTTCTCGTTGAGTAAGGAATTTACTCCTTAGTAAAACACAGTCTTAGGATTGTGTTTAGTCCTAATCTAAAATATCATGACTTTTGTTTTCATCTGATTAAGATATTTACTCCTAAACATTTACTATCCTCAGAGTAAAGAACTTCTTGCAATATATATTTCAAAATACTAATTTTCATCAAAGAATTGTATTCATCTATTGCGGTGAGAGAACCGAACTAAATCTTCAATACATATGAAGACTTAAGATGCATAGAGGATTTTAGTACTATCTTGAATATAATATCTTGAATATAATTGAGTACTCTTTTTGGACTTACCATTGAAATGTAATATGACTATATTCAAATGAGGTATTATACACAACTGACAATTGGAGGAAAAATGAGAAAAAGATATTTTGATCATATATGACTTTTTTATTTGTGGGATGAAATAAATATAATTAGTTTAGTAGTGGATTGTTAAGCAGTAAAATTAAGTTTCTTGTAGCAATTTATGTATGCAGCATACGCACTAGCAGACGTCTAAAAGTTTTGTCACATGGTGTCAAAAATGGATGTGCACAACTTTTCGAATTGAGTGTGTGGATGTTGGTAATCTATGAATAATTTTCCTTATAACAAATATTAGTTTAATTTCAGAATAAAATTACGTCTTTTTGGGCTACCGTTGAGTCCTAGCCGCAGTATTAATTTCCTTTGGTGGATCCACTCACCCGTTAACCGTCCCCTCCACAAGTCAATACCCCATGGTTATCCAATATGTCTGCTGCTCCAGCAAATTCTTCCTCTGCTCACACTTCAGGGAATTCGAACTTGGTGAATAAATCCTGACATTAGTAGAAGTAAAATGTTAATAGTATTCTTTTTGTAAAAAACAGAAAGTAGGATTTGGAATATATGGAAAATCACTTTTCTCAATCATGGATTAGGAAACAAATTATATTCTTCATATCCTTATTGGGTCTGTGTATAAATAGGATACAGTGTATTAGGTGTTGTCCGGAAGATCATAACAACTGTCGATTTAGATATCCAAGTAGCTATATCACCGTGTCCCTCGCCCTGGCTTCTGAGTAAATTTCAATTTGAAGTTTTTTTCTCATAAAAAGTATGATTTATCCATCAAGATTTTCTTTGCACACTTAAGTATTTCTCTTTCTTACTTCTCTCCAAGTAAAATTTTCCCACTTCATAAAGAAAAAGTTGTACAACTAAAATTTATCTCATGCTAATTACATAGTATCCTACTAAAAATATAATCTACTTAAAATAAATATATGTACAAAAAAATAATTTTCTCCACTAATAAGGTTCTCTTCTCTGTTCCCCTAAAAAAAGGATTTTCTTCGAGTAAGGAATTTACTCCCAAGTAAAACATAGTGTTAGGATTGTGGTTAATCCTAATTAAAAATCTCATGACTTTTGTTTTCATCTGATTAAATTATTTCCTCCTAAATATTTATTATCCTCAGAGTAAAGAAATTTTTTATAGAAAAATATATATTTCAAAACACTAACTTTTATCGAAGAATTGTATTTCATCTATTGTGGATAGAGGACCCAACTAAGTCATCAATACACATGAAGACATAGGACACACAGATGATTTGTAATGAAGGATTTAGAGTCCCACATAGAGTCTTGATACTTCACGAATCCGGAAACGAGTCCAAGGTTTAGTAGAGTAAAATAAAACAGTAGATCAATATACCTTTTATAAAATAGCGGAAAGTAGGATTTGGAATATATGGAAAGTCACTTTTCTCAAGGTCCAAATTATTATATTCTTTTTTTTTAAGGGAGAGTTTTATTCACCCTGACTCCCTTCTAGGTAAAAAAAGATGAAGGACACTTTTGCAAAAGTCCCTCAATAAATCTTTATCTCTATTCCTATGCTAAGTGTGTCTTACACGTATGGTGTATACTTGTTCATGTTTGTCCGCAATAAAAAAATTCTCTTATGGGATGCGGTAAAAGGCCAAAAGAATAAAAAAAGTAAATGTCATATATATCCCTTCCATATTCAGCTAGTTTCCTAGCCACCCCTAGGCTAAGGATTATATTCTTTCTATCTTTATGTGCCTGTGTATAAACAGGATACAGTGCCATGGGTGTTATCCGCAAGATCTTGACGGCTGCCGCTTAAGATATCCAAGCTTTACCCTTCTATAGAAGTACATCCTGAAAGCCGGTACTGCTTCTGTCCTGATCCTTTCATATCACCTCTTCCCCACCTGCATCGATGTCTGACAGATTTTCCGAGGAGAACACAGAAACTGTCGAGGAGATCCTCTCTTTTCTCCCAGCGAAGCAAATCTGCAAGCTTCGCATGACTAGTTCTATTTTCCGAGACGTGTGTACCAGCCGGCCTCTCTACCTTGCCCAGACCCGCCGGCGCCACAATATGATTGATGGCATTCTGCTCCAATCTTACCATGTGACCGACGGCGATTTTTCCTGGAAAATAAATAGTAAACTAGACCGTAAGCTTGCAATGTTCTTTTTTGACAATGCAAGCGCAGGTGTACCACAAGAGTCTATGGTCTTTCTCGAGCGACATGGTACAAAGAGGATCGTCGGTTCTGGACACGGACTACTCGTATATGAATTCCGAACAGACTTATATATAGATGATGTTGACGTGGCTAACAGCACTGTTGCACTCCCACAGCCTGCTGATCAAGCCCCACATAATTATGGGATTTGTGTGTTCAACCCTACTACGAAGGAGGCAGTACGCATCCCACATCCTTGCAATGACATCCCATACTATGGAGGAATGCCTACTGTTGGCGCCATAATTAGGCTCAATCTAAGAGATTTCACTTATCAGATTTTGTTATTGGGTCCAGAAGATTTCTCCAAGCCGTTCATATGGATGAGCACTTATGATTCTTCGGTAGGAGTATGGAATCAAGCCAGAAAGGTGTACACCACTCAATTGCCAATGATGATAAATTTAATGAATATGAAGCTAGACAATGCCATAGAGTACAATGGTAGTGTTTACGTCGTGTCTGTGCAGAATTCACCACCCTTTGATGAGTTTAAACCAAAGAGTGAGAGGTCCCCAAGCAAGACAATTATAGTCAGGATTGATCCAAACAGTGGGACGTCTGAACAATTGTCACTACCTGACGGAGAGATGTGGAGCGGCGACTACTTTTGTGATTTCGAGATTTCTCTATGGGAAGACATGAGATCCCTCTGTGTCATAATGTGCTGGAAAGAAGAGAATTCATTTCTTGTATGGAAACTTATTGATGAGGCCACATGGACATGGAGAATGTGCCATTCAAAAAAGATTGCACATAGGTTACCGCCAGAAATGCGGAATTTCCGTTTGGTAAACGGCAACATCTTGGTATATTCATCTGGCGGCAAGTTTTTTATCTGTGATTTGTTTTCGGACTACTTATATATTTCCCAAAAGTCCGATGTTATCTGGTCATCCATCTTTCCTTATACAAATACCCTTTGTCCATGTCTGTGATGTGCATCACAGTATACATTGGAAGACAGAGAGAGATATATATATTCTCTATCGTAGATGCGTGCATAAGCTGAAAATATAGTTATTTTCATAGCCAAATATTAAAAAAAATACTTGCATTTTTGCTAGACAAAATTATTTGATGTGAAAGTCCATAATTATATAAACAAAGTTAGTGACACATACATGAGAGTATTTGTGATATCCTTTTTTAAGAAGTGGATCAGGTTTT